>JAWZYV010012399.1:0-344542 GCA_038373885.1 Cheiracanthium punctorium | reverse complement strand
AAGGCACATCTTGTTAAGTTTTGATTGGCTTTACCGGCCTATAGCTGGTCATTCGTAAACGCTTGCAGATTGAATAGATACTTTGTTTGGATTTAATGGCAGAAATATTTAGAGGTTTGCTTTTCAGCACCCTCCCCATATCCATCAGCGTACACTACACAAGATAAATACATAAACAAGAATATTAAATATGACCACCCCATTTCATGTTTGATATTTAAGAAACCTTTATCCTTAGTGTCCAAACACGACAAGTATTGAAGTTGAAAGTAGCAAATATAATGAGATACCTTCATCTTAAATACATTTATGGTCAGATTTAAAGCGTTAAATAACTAATATGGTACTCAAACTTTTGTCAATACAGCTAAATATTTTTGATAAGCCAGCAATTTTATTGTCAGACATCGCAAAACTACAAATACTTTTAAATATTGACTAGAAGTGCTTGCTGTAGTTATCCCCAGATTGTAACTTTTCAAATACGATTAATGCTTACCCAGTGAATAGCTATGCAAGATATATTGCAATGTATATACAAGTATATATAAAAAGTGAATTATTTCTGTTAATCTCAACGTTAAATTCTAAATGTTAAAACTTTAACACCTTAAAAATTCGATGCTAGATTTCTAAACTTCCTGTACACCCTCAATTGATTTATTTTACGAGTCCAAGAAAATCATTTCCCTAATTTATGTGAAAGCCAAAAAATGCTTTCTTTAGAAATATTTGAAAGAATTAAATTGCAAAATGAAGTAACGTACTTGTCAGACAAATGCCAATGCGTCCAACTACAGATTTCATTCAGGAAGTAAAGCATTTGGAACAGCTTCGAGCTAGTCTTTTTATACTTACCCCAAATGCTGAGATGTATGGATCATGATTGCAGAATCGGAAATATCTCGATTACTTTTGCCATGCTCATCAACCCCCGTTTTGGTGATTTGGGAAAAATGCATGCTAACTGTGGGCGCGTTCGAGAAATCACCGGTTGTGCACCGGTGCACGAGCAGATCGTTCGAAAAGGCCGAGCGATGGGCGGAGCTCTGGAAGTAACTGCGTTCGAAAACGTTTCGGTCATGTAGCGGTTGTCTGCTCAGCGTGACCAGCGCAACCAGAATGACCCTGCTACGGAGGTGGCTTATCGGGCTGTAGCTTCTGACGTCACTGGTAGGCAAAACAAGGTAGACTAACCAATACGTAGGCTTGCTCTACGTTATTTTTGTTTTCTTCGCTTAGAATCGGATGTGGTGAGGATGATCGAAACCGGTTGACAACCGTGACGTCACTTAACCGAAGAATGACCGCAACCGGTAGCACCGGTGCTTAACCGACCGGTGAATTCTCGAACAGGCCCTGTGACATACATCTGGGTAACCAAGAGGAAAGCGGTTAACAGTTCACCGTGGAACTCAGCAATGGCCTGAGCTTTTTGTTTCAGTAAATGTTGCGATAATTCTGGGAGACTGTTCACATGATCAAATAAATTGCAATAAACGAATTCCTAAAGGATTCTCTTTTTCCAACACTTTCCCTATCGAAGAAGCTTTGTCCCGGGTCAATCGCATACGTCAGTGACCCGAGGAGTCAAACACACGGTTTGAAAGATACCAGTAAAGTTTCAATCGGGGCAAAAAAAAAAAAAAAAAACCGAATGTTGGTTACAAGGTTTGTACGAGTCTTGGATTTGCTGAAATTCCGAACTTTTGAAATATTGTCTTAAAATGATCTGGTAATTTAAAAATGGTCCTGTTTTTTATAAAATGAGGAAAGAAGTTCTCTCGGGTCTCTTGCCAATTAGTAAGATACTTTTGGACAATTTTTCGAAAGTTCGGAATTTTGACAAATTAAGGAATCTTACGAACTCTGAGAAAGCATTTCGGCGGACGTAGAGCATGTTCACGATTTAACACTTAATTGAATTAATTTTAAACTCGTTCCCTGCCGATAACGCAATATTCACGAGTGTAAGCTAAATTTTCTATGTCAATTCTGTAACTAACTAATTAATCTTTCAAAAAACAGACAGTTTGAAAGAAATATCTGATATTTTTATTATTCACAACATGAAGCACTTATTATTAAAAACTATATTTTATACGTAAGACCGACATAAAAAATTTGGCTTGTACTCTAATCCTGCAGTGAACGTGTTTTAAACATGCGATATAAATATCCATCGCTATGCAATTAACGCTTTGTCGTCTGCATGTCTCGTAAAAATTTCTTCGCTTGGCGCCGGGTTTGGGTGGCCGCAAAGGTTTTCGTGCACTAGAAAAGTTTCTGATCTTCTGTCATAGATTCAGAAGGCGTTCCATCGGCAATGCTGTTCCTTCCGCGAATACGGATCTAACGCCGATTCGGCCGATTCGCCGATTTATGGACATAATCTGAAAAATCCAGAATATGTCCATGAATAGACCAAAACTAGAATTAGAATATCCAGAATAAGTCCATTTATGGACGTATTCCAGATGATCCACACTATGTCAGTGATACGACATAAAATGGATGTGTGTATAAGTCCTGAAATGGACAAAATATGGAAAAGTTGCTTTTTTGTCATTGATTTTCATTTTATCCAATACTGTACTTACGACGCATGAATTTATTATACTTCATGTTTTTATTGATATTACACCCTCCAAAAAAAGTATTCGAGCAAGAGAGAAATTTCATACGTTGGTTTCGCATATTAAGAATTATTTCAATAATTCATAGAATATGAATTAGGCTACGTATAAATATGGCTTTCCATATTTCTATGAAGTTGTGCGTGTTTCAAAAACGCAATTATTATTATTAGCAAATCTAAAATAAGAAATTTCTCTCTTGCTCGAATACTTTTTTTGGAGGGTGTACATTTTACCCCAAAAAATTTAAAAACATTTTAAATTCTAGAGATTTTTTTTTTGTCGGGGAACTTTTGAAATTTAAAATACTTTTTATGTATTATTATTTCCTATAAAAGCGGTATTGTGTAGAAAGAAACTCATATCCTCATACAAAAAAAAAATAAAAAAAATTCTCTAGCGACTCAACATCCAAAAAACGAATAGCTGCATATTTTTTTCAATAGTTCCCAGTCCGAAACTAAAAAATCTTTACTTCAACATTTTGACGCATCAAGGGCCATGATCAAGGGTTCGAATCTGAAGCGGGGCAAGTACTTAAAGGTTGGTTTAAAAAAAATAGGGACGATTATTTTTACAAAATTCGTTATTAAGATGTAACGATAAATTTAAATTAATCATTACATAAAATTAGCTAAAAATTATTAAATGGGTTTTGTTGATGTCTAGGATTGGACCATAAAAGGTCTATAAATAGACAAACACGTCCATTATTATGTCCATATGCATGTCTATAAGATGTTATATGGGCGTCCTATAGTGCCATATTGACGTAGAATGGACGAGAATTGGGCGAATCCTGGATGTTTAATGGACATGTCAGCTTGTCTATATGACGTCTTCTAGACGTGTTCTGGACAAGTTTGTGCTATCTGGGAGTGAGCATCCGTAGGCCTCTTTGGATGCCTCATCAAAGTGCACAAGCAGGCCCGGTAGAAAAGTCACGACGGCCTCGCTCAGAGTAGACATACGAACGCAAAGGGTAAATGATATATTCGGGAAAATCCTTAACATGTCTATAAAATGACATTAAATAAACATATAAACACCGCAAATATCTCAGTACACCCTCTCGAAAAAATATTCGAGTACAAGCGAAATTTCCTGTTTTAGCTTTGCGACGACTAATTTATTGATTTTTGAAAAACTGATAACACTCGATAGAAATATGAAAAATTATTGTATACATAAACTGATTCAAACTTTATGATAAATACTTGTTAATACAGGAAACCAAAGCAGGAAGTTTGACTTTTACTCGAATACTTTTTTGAGAGACTGTACATAAGCGAAAAATTCTATAATGTGGCTATAAAATGACATGAAATGGACGAGTAAGTACCCCAATCATGTCTCGATGTTGACGTAAAAGGGAAAACCTGTTTGTCTTGAACTTGATCAGAACTTATGTATGTATGTAACTCGCATATCCGAAAAAGTATTAGGCGTAGATTTTGAAATTTTATAAATAAGATTGTTGTAATATTTAGTTGTACACCTCGATTCTTAGTTCCAATTTACTGGAGAATTTATTTACAGGACAACCCAAAAGAATTTCAATACACTAATCTCTGCGGAAATCTTCAATGTATTATGTCTGTAGCCAGTCATTGTTGGTCCATGTCAAAATTCTCGACATTTGTCATCGACTTAGGCGAGTTTTGTCAAAATACCTCCAAATTTAACGCCATAAATAATTACGTGTTTCGCATAACTCTAAAACTTTTAACCGCAAGATGTTGTAATTTTGTATTTAGAACTGCGCATCTTTTTTTTTTATTTCAATCAACTGAGTAATTTATTTACGGGGTCACCCAAAAGACTTTAAATACATTAAGGTCTATGGATACCTTCAACTCATTGAAACTCTGTGATGAATCACTAATTTCGGCCTTGACCAAAATCTCACTATCGCAAGCTTGTCGGCTTTTAGCGAAATATCGCCCAATTAAGTGTCAAACAAAATCTTTCAAATTGAAGCCAGCTTGCCGATATCGCAAATATTTGTCTAGAAATCTCTCACTAAACCTTAGTATTATTGTAGTATTTTATCTCTTTCAAACAAAATAAGTTGAGATGAAGCGCACCGAAAATATTTATGATTTAATAGGAAGTCATGTGGTGTCCACATCAGATTTAAAAAAAAACTAAACTGCAATCTACGATACTATTGAGTATTAAAAACACATATTTATTTTATCATGAAGTGAAAAGCGATTCCGACTTTCTAACTGTCCTATGAACAACAAAATAAAAAAGAAACCTTAAATTTCTTCAAAGTAAACTTGTAGGTAAGCAAAAACACTAAAATAAAAATGTGAATTCTCATAAATAAATTAATTAATTAGTCTTACCTCTAAATATTCCAACCAACTGTTTGGCGGGTTAAAAAAAACACAGTAAAATCAACAAAATAATTTTCTTAAACCAGCTATGATCCCACTAGTTAATAGAGAAATTTCCTTGATTCAAACAAATAATTTCGTTGATTCTAACCAAATAAATCATTTAAACAAATAGTTTGGTTAAATTGACAAAACACTTGTTTATTTTAAACAAATTATTTCGTTAACTTGACAAAATATTTTGTTGAAATCACTAAATTATTCTAGCAAAATTATTTTACTAATTTAACAGAAATTCCGCTGGCGCTATTTAAACCTTTCAATTTCTGAATTAAAAACATTTTTGTTGATTCAATATAACATTTTTTTTTCGGTGTAGTTGTCAGGGACCGTATAAAAACGATGAATATAAGAAACATTTTTAAAACACTTTTAACCTGATATGCTATGTTAATGAAATATTCATTAACACAGCATATTATGCTTTACTCCATATTGTCCTTACAAATCTACTAATACTGCCTATTAGTGATAAAATATGCCTTTGTTTCTCCCCATTGAATTTTCAATTTAAGTATTTAAATTCTACATAGTTCAATCTCGTGGAAAATATCAAACTGTGTAATCTCGAGGAGCTGTTTAGAATTTCACAAATCGCGAATAATGACATAAAGTTTGTGGCACAGTTTATGAATCTCAGGATTATTTTACAAGGGTAGCTGGGCGTTCTAACTGGAATGTGCAATATAGCTTATAAAAACCGTTTTTTTTTTTTTTTTTTTACTTCCTTGTACGTAGTATAAGGAAGTAATGTGATCCCGAAAAATTTTGGGGGCCAAATTTCGACATAAAAACCGATTTTGACTACCTCTAAATTTAATTTAAAATTTTTTTTCGATGCATCTCATCGTAGACTAGCATGCACGATCATATTAACGCGTCTGCAACTCATTTTGACCAGTGGCGAGTCTACTGTGGCCAGTTTTTCCATGCCGTCTGTACGTACGTACGTATGTATGTAACTCGCATATCTCAAAAACTATTGGTCGTAGAATGTTGAGATTTGATATTTAGGATTGTTCTGTGATCTAGTTGTGCACCTCCCCTTTTGGTCGCAATCGAATGGATAGTTTATGTACAGGACCGCCCAAAAGATTCGAAATACATTACGCTCTATGGGCCGAAATTCATTAAACTCGGCTAACTCAAAAGCTATTAGGCGTAGAATGTCGAAACTTCCTATTTTGGATAGTTGCAACATCTAGTTGTGCACCTCCTCTTTTGGTTCCATTCGACTGGATAGTTTATCTACAGGACTGCCCAAAACATTCGAAATACATTACACTCAATGGGCCGAAATTCATTAAACTCGCATATCTCAAAAACTGTTAGGCGTTGAATGTTGAAACTTTATATTTAGGATTGTTGTAACATCTAGTTGTGCACCTCCCCTTTCGGTTCCATTCGACTGAATAGTTTATCTACAGGACCGCCCAAAAGATTCGAAATACATTACGCTCTATGGGCCGAAATTCATCAAAGCGTTTTTTAGAGGTATTGGGCTATTTCAAACGACTCAGAAGTGATATATGCTGTAAAGAGTTAGAAAATGAATTTCTCCATTAAAAAAAGTGTCTTTATCATTTATAGTTCTGCTACAGGAACACTCAAAAGATTTCCAATACATTACGGTCAATAGCAATTTTAGGGGCATTCATCCATTTCAAGCACAATACCGTCCTACCACATAAGTTAGGTAATGGTCCGACCACGGTCACGTGCCTCCCTCAAGAACTATGCCAAAAGTCGCCAAGTTTGGCGACTTTTGGTGTATGTGTGTGCATATTTAACTCTCAAATCTCAAAAACTATTATGAAATTTCATATATAAGAATGTTGTAACATCTTGTTGTGCATCTCGATTTTTGGTTCCAATCTACTGGAGAGTTTATTTACAGGACCACCGAAAAGAATTTCAGTACCTTAATGTCTATGGACATCTTCAATATAATACAACTGTAGACAGTCATTGTTTGGTACATGCCCAAAATCTCGCCGTCTGTCCTCGACCTTGGCGAGTTTTGGCGAAATATCGCCAAATTTGGCGATAGTCAGTCATTTGGTCCATGCCCAAAGTATCGCCATTTGTTATCGTTCTTGGCGAGTTTTGACGAAATATCGCCAAATTTGGCGATAATCTGTCATTGTTTGGTTCATGCTTAAAATCTCGCCAAATGTCGTCGACATTGACGAGTTTCGCCGAAATATCGCCAAATTTGGCGCCAAAAATTATTTCCTATTTTGTATAACTCTAAAACTTTAACCCGTAGATTTTTTAACTTTGTATTTAGAACTATTGTAATATCTAACTGTTTTCAATATCTTTTTTGACAGCAATCGACTGAGAATTTATTTACATGGTGAGCCAAATGACTTTGAATACATTGAGGTGTATAGATGCATTCAATTCATTGAAAGTCTGTGGTCAATAACTACTTTGGCTATCCCCAAGATCTCGCTGACTATCTCAAGTTTGTCGGCTTTTGGTGAAATATCGCCAAATAAAGTGTCAGAAGGAAATCTTTCAAATTGAACTCAGCTTGGCAATATCGAAATATTTGGCTAGAAATCGCTAAACCTTACTATTATTGATATTTTATCTCTTTCAAACAAATAAATTTAGAGGAAGTGCGTCGGAAATATTTTTGATATAATGGACGTGCAAGGAAGTCATGTGTTGGACACATCAGATTTTTTTTTTTTTTTTTGAGAGGGAAATCGGCATTTTTAATTTTGCCTGAAAGGGCTGGCTAACATATGAAAATGAATTAAAAAAAATAAAGACAATGTAAAAGAATTTCATAAATCGAATTTAAAATCTTGGAAAAGTTGGAAAAATATCCATTAGAAAAAAGTTTTAAGTTTGACTTAGGTTTGTAGCTGAACCTGAAATTTCTCAAGAACTTTCTAATATACCACGTTCTATAAAGACCTACAAATTTATCCACGGATACGTAGTTTTCTTCATATGTCATTTTTACTGATTTTGGATGTGACCGCAGACCCATTTTCACCCCACCTGGCTACGCCCTCATCTCATGCAATTTTTAATTTTGACATCACTTTCTGACTGCAGTAAAAGAAATCCTGGTTACTTGAATCAGTATATCTGGTTATTTGGCACAATCAGATTTTTCCTGTCGTCTTTAGGTATGTAACTTTCATATCCGAAAAACTATTGGTCATACAATGTTGAAATTTCATATTTAATATTGTTGTAACACATAGTTGTGTTCCTTTCATTTTGGTTCCATTTTACTGGACAGTTTATTTACAGGGCCACCAAAAAAAAAAAAAAAAAAAAAAATCAATATATTAAGGTTTGTGGGCATCTTTAATATATTACATTTATGGTCAGTCATTGTTTGGATCATGCCCGAAATCTTGCGAACTCTCATGAACCTTGGTGAGTTTTTTCGAAATATCGCCAAATTTGGCGATAAAAATAATTGCGTATTTTTCATAACTCTAAAACTTTTAACCGTAGATTCCCGAGATTTTATATTTAGAAGTGTTGCAACGGGTAATTATGCATATCTCTTTTTTATTTTTATTTCAATCGACTGGGCAAGTAGTCAGTCACTATTTCGGCTATGTCCAAAAGCTCACAAACTTCCTCAAGCATGGCGGTGTTAGCCAAAATATCGCCAGATTAAGTGCGGAAAGCAAGTTTTCAAAATTGAACCGAGCTTGGCGATATCTCAAATATTTGGCTATAAATCGCTGATGAAATAATTTGAGATGAAGTGCACCGAAAATATTTATGATTTGATAGACGTACAATGAAGTCGTGTGGTATCCACATCAGTTTTTTTTGTTAACATAAATTAAATGCAACAAAAAATATGTTCGCAGAGATGAATACAAAAACTGCAATTAAAAAATGTATTATGATTAAAAAAAAAATGATTTATGCTTAAGTGTTCATTTAATGGTCAGTTTACCCTACACAATATTTACATATGACGGCAGCACTAATTAATTTACATTGGTCTAAATTTTTAATTAACGGCACAGTTACAAAATCATCATTAACAGAAGGACCACCAAGCATCATTATTTGCCATTCTTCTCCATTTTATCGGAAGTACCCTTGGAGGAATTTCCTGGACGATCGAGACAATCCTTTGTTCCATCTTTACAACTTTCTTTTTTAGTTCCAGAGAAGGGGGTTTGACCACTTCCTTTGGACGTATCAGCCGCTCCAGTGTTCCATTCATCCCATTCCAACTGAAACATGAAACAATAAAAAGTATTAAAGCCTGTTGTTAAAAGAAATAACCCCCAAAGCTTTCAGCTTAGCCTCCCGAGAGCTTTGTCCACTGCTCGATCCTTCTGCAGCAACTATGATATCAATGAACGTGCAAAAAAGAGATTAAAATAAGTAATCATTAAAATAAATTCTTAGTAATATGTGCCCCATAGATTAAACAAATGATGTACAAAATGTCAGCCTTTCATCATAAATAGGCTCATAGATGCGTTTAAACAAAGTTGGTGAGGGGTTATACAATACTAGTACTGTACATTTGTGCAAACTATGTTTTCTTTCGTAATTTGTGTACAGCCCCTGAAACGGCATCTTCCGATGTGATTTGTTTCTTTTTGAAAGAAATTGAAAAATGGTTTAAGTCAAGATGCATATATATATGTGTATATATTCACATCTCTGAGCCTTTTATGATGAAAGTCTGAAATTTTGTACAACACCTATTTAACACATGGACACATTTTACTAACTCGCAATTTTTTAATGTGAACCACGTAAACATTTAAATGTTGTGATTTAATCCCTGAAGATTTTAATCGATACGATAAAATTCTGTACTTTTTTTAACGTAACTTTGTAATTTATTATTTATGTGAATGATCAACATTTAAGGAACAAAAGTCTAAATCAGTATTTTTGGGATACTCTGTAAATATATATATGTAACAATAAACGGCTACGGGAAGGTTGTTGTCGTGTACCTGAGGAGGCGAGGCTGTTGAGGGTTCGCTGAGACCCATTCTCGGCGTTGGGTAAGGCGAGGCGGCTCGGGACACTGGCTTAGAGCCGTTATTGTAACATCCTGGCCGGAGCGAGCTGTGATGATCCTTGTTCCGCTACAGCTGTCGGTGGAAGAATGTATCGAACTGCGATTACATTATTTTATTGGGTGATTCGATACATCTCTCCATGGCAGTTGCGGTTACGTGAAAAGTTGCTGCTGGGGTGCGTCAGCCCCTTATATTAACTTTTAAGGTCGTGTCACGTGACCCATACACGTTGCAATTATTGGTCGATCCGAAAATCTGGGCAGCGGTTTTTCAAGGTTTGTTATGACTTTTATGATGCCAGATTGACTGGGCGCGGGGACCGTCTACAAAATTACAAAGGAATTGCAAGGGACCGTGTAGTAATTACAGTTTTTGAAAGCGAATTCATTTGCTCCAACTAAATTAAAACTGCGTAGTTCTAGAAATTTGGGATTTCAGCGGGCTTTTGATTTATTATGTTATATATATATAAATTCTTACGTTAAAAAGCTGTTCAAAAACAGTAAAATTAGGAATCACATTTATCACATTTTCAGTCACTTGCGTACTTTGCTTTGTCCATGTCCGGGAAGTTTTACATTTGCAATCTTATTCATGAGTTCTTCTATTTCAATTTTCTTTTCTTGCGCAAGTTCACTTAACATCTGCTGGAATTCCTCTGCATCTATAGCTTTCTTTGACCTAAGAAACAGTTATCACTATATAAGTAATGAAATTTTCTAATTTCACTCATCTATTATTAAATAATATAAACTTTAATCCATTATTGCGATTAATACTTGTTATTTATAGTAAGACACTTTAAAAATGCGAAATTTTTAAAAACATTTAGAAAAAATAAAAGCTATAAAAAGTAAGTTGCAAGTGTGGTGATAAATTCCTCATATTAAAACATAAATAAATCTCTTAAGTCAGTCAAGCAAAAGTTAGTTACTTAAGCACAAGAGATATTTAATCGACTAACGATAGGGTGCTTTTTCTTCCAGTAGTGGCAGCATATGTTAACACATTTATAATTTTTTACGCATACAAGGAATCAATTTCACTGACGCCACTTTGGATGTGAATAGATGAATAGATTTAATTTTACTTCAGACTTTTTTTGCCCCTCATACTCAATATTTACCTCATATTTTGTCTGTAGTTTAAAACTGAGTACATTTTCGTAATATGAAATTATTTGAGATTATTTGATATTGTATGATATTGTAATAATTTTGATATAACATTTTATGAAAAGTTTTTATGGTTAAATAGTCTAACCTTGGATGTGTTTTGCTTTATAAAAACTTTTGTAAACAGACAATGGGATGACTATAGTAATAATAAAGAATTCATTCTTGATTAGAAAAACAAAACTATTTGTAATTGTTGAATTACTTGTATTATATGGCTTATTTTTAATTTTCTACATCTTTAAAGGTTATACTTTTATTTTGAATTGCTATAAAAGTTATTATTATAAATATTAAATCAAATTATATATTAAAAAAGCATTGTTAATTAATTAATAATTTCTTTTTGTTAAAATCACCCTCTCCTAAATTTTTTTAGCACTGTTCAAAACATTACCTTGAAAAATAGAGCGAAACATAGTTTAAATAGTAGCTGAATGGACTATATGTTAGATTTTAAGTTTCTGCGGACCTCACATATCACAATCTCTAATATCACAAGCTAAATATTGATACAACATCATTTCTTAACTCGCTCGATTTTTATTGTCGATCAATTATAATTTTCATATTACAGATGAATAAACTTTTAATCGAATTAACAAATAAAAATTAAGTACGCAAATGGCCCATCATGGAATTGAAATCTTTAACAGGAAACGTTAAATCATGCGCATCTATATAAATAAAATTAGACTTTTGTCTGTACATTTCTTGGAATTCAAAAATTTTGCGATTTCTATCCGTTTCAAGCACCCGGGAATCCAATGCGACCCTCAAAAAAAAGTTTGTCTGTCTGTCATTCTGTCATTCTGTCATTCTGTCCGTGACGCTTTTTCTGTTTAAGCATCACGTAAAAACGGCTGAAGCGAATGATATGAAATTGGGTGTCATGATAGGTGGTCACTCAACTTAAAACATAGGCGTCGAATTTTAAAAAAATCTTGATTGGATTTTGAGATTTTGCGAAAATCGTTTCAAACTGCGTAAATTTGTGTTCGCACATCACGTAATAACTGCAAAGGTGAAAAAATGATATTTGGTGAAATGATAGGTGGTCACTCACCTTAAACTATAAGCATCTAATTTTAAAAAATCGATCCGATTTCGAGATTTTGCGAAAATCGTTTAAAATGAGTGAATCTTTGTTCCCGCATTACGTAATAACGACTAAAGCGAATGATATGAAATTTGGTCACATGATAGATGGTTGCTCAACATAAACTATAGGTATCCAATTTTTTAAACATTTTCATTAGATTTTGAGATTTTGTGAAAATTCTCTCAAAATACGTTTATATTTCTTCAAACATCACGTAATAACAACTAATACGAATGATACGAAATTTAGTGATATGATAGGTAGTTGCTAATCTTAATTTATAGGCGTTGAATTTTTAAAATATTTTGATTACATTTGGAGATTTTGCGAAAATCGTTTTAAAATGCTGACATTTTGTTCCAGCATCACGAAATAAAGACTGCAGGGAATGAAACGAAATTGGGTGACATGATAGGTTGTCACTCAACTTAAATTCTAGGCTTCCAATTTTTCAAAGATATTGATTAGATTTTGAGATTTTGCGAAAATTATTTCTATATTCGTAAATATTCGTTCGCGCATCACATAATTACGACTAAAGCGAATGAAATGATATTACTTAGTGACTCTCTTAACCTGTAATATTTTAACAATACATAAAAATTATAACTTCGCTTTCTTTACTTTGGCAACATACTCCATCCATTCTGTGTACTCCTACAATGCTGACGAAAGTTCTTGCTTTTTGGAAATTTGCATTCACTAACCCGTCAAGGACGGGTACTTCAGCTAGTATATATATATGTATATATAAGTATCTAAATAATTTTTTCCTCTTCGGCAATAAGACTTCATAATTCCACTTACGTTCGTATGTTTGTCATGCTTATTTCATTGAATAAAATACTTGTCATTTCACATAAGATTACAAATATAATGCAAAGCATTTACGTGCATATAGAGCATGTTTAATATGAAATTTAACGTTTTATCAAACGAAATTAATAAATTTAGAACTTTGTACTTGGCTTGTTTCGAAAAAGCAGATGCTATGTCATCGTCGGTAATTTGTGGTTTGTCCCCAAGAACGTCAGCTAGTTCTATCCACTTCTTAACACTTTCCAAGGTCATCGTTTTGCCATCACTGTCTTTATCTTCGGATATGGAAAAATCCTGAAAGAGCTCTCTCAAATCTCTCATGGCTTTCTGTTCTTCACTCTGTATTTAGAAAATAGAAGTTCAACACGTTTAGGAGAAGATGGACATAGCTAGAAGGTTCTTAAAAAATAATAAAATAAAAATAAGGGGCCCTGATTAAATGATAGTATGTACAAAAGTATGAAGAGTGACCTAGCTAAATTTCGACGGAATGTACTGCGTTGCGTCATATAGCAATCTACAAATACTTAATTCCTGAAATACGTGTAAAATGATTATTTTGAGGCAAGCATTGACCATGCCGGATTTTAGTTTGGGGGGGGGGGGGGAGGGAGGGCTACGAATACTGCTGAACTCGGTTATAGTGAATTCGATTATAGTTATAATTCTCTTATAACGCCAAAGAATTTTGTGCCACTTACCCATACAACGCAAGACTGCTATAGACGTAACCCGTTAATAGCCATAAATAATTATCCAATCTTTTCAATGATATTGTAACCAAGTTTAACTATATTTCATACACTCACTGTGAGTATTTATTTAAGAGCCAACGTCTTAAATTCTTTTTTAAAAAAAATATTTTAGAAATAATTTGGGGATGGTTTTAAACGTTAAATTATTTTAATTCATTCGTGACAATTTTCAAAGCTTTCTGGATCTAATTCTCCAGCTTTATGTAGTCTACATCTTTGTAATTGAATAAAAGATACCGAATTCAAATCCTTTACACAATTTCGTATTGCCTGGAACAATCGGTGTCTTTTATTTACGAGAGCTTTCTGTTGAGGCCTTTAAAAGCATCAAATATGGAGTTTCTGAACGTTTTTGATCCCATCTGATTCTAACTCACCCAAATACCACTTTTACTAATAGAAAATAAGAAATCGTTTTAGCGCTCTTCTTATTCCGACTCCCCCAAATACTACTTTTACTGATAGAAAACAAGAAAGATAAATCATGCCAAACACATCCATTAAAAAACACTTTCCAACATTTTAGCATCCAATTTGTCGATGTATTGCGAGATTTTAGAGATAACTTCAAAAAAAGATGTATATATTAATGTAATTTTGCGAGACCCTGTAAATGAACTTTAAATGTTATTTCGAACTTTCAAATGAAGAGTAAACTGTTACAAACGTTTATATACTTATTGCATTGTGCTTGAAATGGATTAGTCTCTAAACTGTCACAGACCTTAATGTTTTGGAAGTCTTTTGAATACTCCTGTAGAACAACTATAAAAGCTATAGACGCTAAATTGCACCACCAAGTGTAAATTACAAAGTTTTACATAAAAACAATTTGTTGCTCTAGAACGTCTGCCTCAAACAGAGTCTTCAACAACTCTCAAAACTATATGTGCTTACCGCTAAGTATGCGGAAAGATACTAAATAATTGAACAAGCCAGAAGAATCATGTTGGATTGTGAAAAATAACTTGTACTATTTATTAACTGTAGCAGTGAAATATGACAATGTTTGTGCTCATGTGGTAACCCTTAAGATCAGCCACCGTTAATGCAACGTTTTAAAAATAACAAGTCATAAAAGTAAAATTTTATTTTCAAGTTTTCTTTACTATCTGATTATGCCTTTTTTTATTCATCATACTTTAATCCTTTGTATTTTTGGTACTTACGTATTATCCCGGCGGTCCGCCAAGACGAGCGATTTTTTGCCGAGATAAATGCCGGGCACATGAAATTATTAATGATTTTGAATACGATTGGCAACAGTTTGGCAACTCATTTGACGAAAAAACGGTTTGGCGGGAATGACCGCCGGGATAATACGTAAGTACCGTATTTTTATTTAATCTGGCTAAATCAGTACTTTCAGAATTCTAAATTTGTGAGTTGTCTGAAAACACGGTACGGTTTCCAAATAGGAGGCGATAAAGAGTCAAGATGGCTGGCGAGCGAAATGGAGTTTATCCTTTTATGTAACAAAACAATAATATAGCAGCTTTAATAATATTATAAGTTAATAACAATAAGCTAATAACTTTATAAATTAATACAGCTTAGTAACATTATAAATTAATAATAATAGTAATTTTGAAGTGTGATTCAATTTCAGAATTTAATTAAGAGGCATTGATGCTGATGATCAATATGTTGCAGTCAAAAGTAAGTAAAAATAAAGAAAGAAGTGTCTTTATCAAACAAAAATAATAAGGGTACCTCTTGTTCAATTTCAGTTATTTCCATTACCGTTATCACAATGAAACGTAGATCAAATTTGCTCAAAATCTGTGTGAAGCGACAATCTTCAGAAATATTTCTTGAAGCGAAAAATTATTATGTGATAGAATTTTTTCACACAGCTCACGCAAAGCACGTATTCAAGGAGCTACTTCAAAGTAGCAAGGCTAATGTAGATCTGCTCGCGGGTTAGTCAAGGTTATAATGATTTGAATAAGATGACCGAAAGTCACCAATTTCCGGAACAGTCTACAATTTCGAGGATTTTTTTCAAGATCTCCCCAAAATGTAAAACAGCAACTAGGACTAGGGACAAAACTGATTATAAATGAAGATTTCTTACCAATTAAAAAAATTAATTAATTAACCGTTGTCTCTTTTATTTATGAATGTGAATAATGTTTTAGTTGAATTATATAAGCTCTTTTGTGAAGAGAACTGATTTTACAGAGCATTTTGATTCGTGACGTTTCAGTGACATCATCTGAGTGACAGCCGAGCCGACTGCACATGCTTTCCACGCAGAATCTCCTATTATCTTCCTATCGCATTCAACTAACGTCGCAGTAGACACTCTGCATAACTGCTTTCTTTCTAACACACTATGCATTTGGATACATTTCACTTATGTGATCTTACTTATAGAAAATATATGATTTACATAACAGTTGGTTACTTGTATGTCCTTCATGACATATTTGGTTTGCGAAACGTCATTGACGTACATAAGCAGTTTATATATTAGAAGCCATGGAGGAAGCCTTATGCAAAACAGTTAAATTGGCGGTAAAAATGATGAATTAGCTATTTAAAGTGGAAAAAACTACCCGATTTTGCTAATAGAGCAGTTTCAACCACGTGACCGGCACTGTACTCTACCAATGAAAACGCGTTTTTGAAGTGACGTCTGTCCACCAGGAACTTGAATGAAACAATAGAAACCTCATATTACTCCACCAGGATAGAAATGTGACGTAATCTGAAACTGCCCTATAGGTATGCTTGTTATATGGAGTAATTTTTACTCGGAGTTTAAAAGTGGCAAGCAAAATTTGCATACATGTTTTCTTTCCAACACACTATCTATTTGAATAGATGTCACTTTGTTTGCATTCTATGACACAAAGTAAACATTTACGTAAATTTTACTTGCCCTTTTGGATAGCGTGTCGCAAAAGATAAATAAATTACTGAAATAAATTCATTTGAATACATATTATTTTGGCTCAGTGAAAGTGTCATATATTCGACAGTGTATTTGATTGTTAAAGACATTTCTTGAATGTGCAAATCTTCTTTAGAAAATAAAACAAAAGTAATTGTAATGGAATTTAAAAACAAATCTTATAAAGTCACACCAGCGCGTCAATCAAAATTTGATATTATTATTTTTAAGACCCATATTTAAAATTCATATAGCTATAAAGTTAAATTCTGCGTCACAAACTTTTAACCGTTAAGGTTTTTTCCTAAGGGGATATCATTACTTCTTAGGGGTATGATCAGCGGACTGTGCAACCTACGGGCAGCCCGCCGTCGGCAACCAACTGGTCCACCAACGGGTTTGTTCGCGACCGGCCTGTGCAACCCACAGACCGCTTGCTGTTCGCCAAAGATTCTCCCCACCTTTTAAAACTTTAAACCTTAAATGCATTGCGATGCTTATCTGCGTGGTATTTTGGCCCCACCAGTGGCCGAGTTCGTTTGCGCTCTAAACTGGGAGACAGAAGGTGCCTGGTTCAAAAGCAGGTCGCGTTTCTCGACTTAACCATTCGGAGTTCTCCGTGGTTTTCTCCGAAACTTCGCGTAAATACCGGTTAGGATCTCTTAGAAAGTCTCCCACGTAGGGCAACCTCCTCCCCTTCGACTTAGAACCCTCGCGCAGATAATTGGCTGTAGCACCACATTTCATTTTTTTAGCACTAGGGTGCTATTTCGTCCAGTCCTAGGTTTTTGTCTACGCGACTTTGCAGACACGATTTGTAGACATGGTTTGTAGACAGATTTTGTAGACATCTTTTTAAGTGTGTTTGCCAGATAAAGCAGAGGTGGGGGGGGGGTTAAAATCTTGAAAGTCGCACAAGGTTTGTAATTTTTGATAATTGATTGAAAAGTTTGCTGCCAAAAAATAACTTCAAAACCAAACCAAGCATGCGATATCTTTCGAATTTGGCTAGAAACTAGGAAAGTATAGATAAAATATGTCTGGTGAAGATTCTAAAAAAGTGTTAGTAGGCGATTTCAATACAGATTTCAATTCCAAATATGCATCTTATGGAACAAGAAAGACAAACAAGGTACACCCATGGCTAATGATGTCCATTCCAAACAATATTTAAAATGATGGAATATGCTTGGCGAAGATTGTAAAACGGTTTCAGTAGGCGGTTTTAAGCTAGATTTCGATTCCAAAGATGAGTTTTATGGAACAAGAAACAGTTAATTCCTATTTTAACCCCCCCTCCCCCCACACACACTTTCGACAACCTAAAAAATCGCCGCACTTTGGCGAGCTTTGCAGTCATGGGTCTCGAGGAGTTATGCACAAGTTTCAACGCTCCCAAAAGAGCTAAATGAAAACTAAAGTGTACCAATTAGCGATAAACGCATTGGTTAAGGAATTTGAAGACACTTAATTATAAAAACTACTTTAATTGGCAACACAAAATAAATAAATAAGTAATGAAATGCTGTACCTACATGTTGTTCCAAATCGACATTTTAATTCTAAATTAAGATTGCCACATAAATACAAAAAATCGTCGTGGTAACTGCATATGTTTAATTATCGCCACCTTGGCGGAAGTCGGAGCGTTAAAGTAGAAATCGACCCGAGAAAGTCAAACACGGTACACTTATGGTTTATGATGCACATTCCAAATAGTATTTAAAACGGCGAAGTAGAGTTGGAACATACTTGGCGGAAATTGTAAAACAGTCTCAGTAGTCGATTTTAAGCTAGATTTCGATTTTAAAGATGTGTGTAATGGAACAAGGGAGAAAGTCACAGGAAATATTTATATCTTACACGTGTTTGTATCGAGCAAACGTCTTGAAAATTCATGCATTTAAGGGTGAAATTGTCAACTCACAATAATCAATTTTAATTTTTTTAAAATAAACTTGTGTATAACTTTAACAGTGTTCGATTCCTCAACAAATACTCATTTGAAATTATTTGATTCATAAGAATGCTAATTTCTCTAAAAGGTAGCAAATGAATTTTTCACTGTATTTCTGCATTAATCTAGAGGACATTCAAAACTCTATTCTAAACAGCCGAATCAGCTAAGATGCTAAAAGCACAAATTAAAATAATTTTACATCGATTTCTTTTTATCTCTTTATAATTTAGTAATAAAATTTGTTGTAAAAAATTTTGAACATAGTATATTGCATTATATTATATTATGTTGTTTCTTAAACGAAATGCATATATAACATGTGCCATGCTTTTATGGTATTATTAACTTAGTTCAAAACAAGTTTCCGAAATTGAATAAATAGAGGATTTCATTGTAACAGTTGAGTATAGCAAGCAATTATGAATTCTACAAAAATGATAGTTTTGCTCAACTTTACTATAAAATAAGTTGTGGTCAATCTTTTAAGTCAAAAATTCAATATGAACATTTTGAAGAAAAAGTCATGTAAATGACACTTTTAATAATTTCTTAAAATGCAACATATTTGTAACAATAAATTATTATCCAGACTGCTTTATTAGGTTAACTTTTTTTCAGTATTGGTACACCATCCCAAAAAAGTATTCGGGTATAAGCGGAATTTCCTGTTTTAGCTTTGCGATTAATTTATTGGTGTTTGAAAACTGATAGTAATCGACAGAAATATGAAAAATTATCATATACATATCCCGATTCACATTTTATGATAAATATTTGTTAATACGGGAAACCAACGCAGGAAACTTGACTTTAACTCAAATACTTTTTTGAGAGACTGTATATTTATTAAAGAATTTTCAGATGAAATAATTACATATAGCGAGTTTTAGCCATAACGAAAATAATGAACAACAGTAAAGATTTAAATCTCTCAATTTCAATTATTTATATTTAATTATTAACACTATGATGTCCGGCGACTGCCGTTGCTATCCAGACCGACGGTGCCCACACTAGAACCCCTTTAGTCAGCAAGTCAGCTCCCCTCTATAGTAGCCTTAGCCCACACGGTATTCGGACCCTTGTTTTGTTTTTCCGTTTACAAAGTTTTGTGCAAAAGACAAAATATTAAAAGCATGATTCTGAGAAAAACTATAAAACAGTTTTTTTAATCATCAACAAAGCTGAAACGTTTCTAACAAGATAAAGGCAAACATTTAAACCGACTTTAAAGTAAAAAAAAAAAAAAAAGTTTAAATAAAAATGTTAACAATTGATGTTGTTTCGGACGAAATGTGCTTTCTCTTAGCTCTAAGTATAGAGAAAATTTTAAATGCATCATTAGTGCATTATTAGTTGAACAATTTAAATATACACTATGGAACGGGCACAATAGAGAGTGGCCTAATGGCACCGACTTATGCATACCAGATTTAAAAAAAAAAATTCTCTACTCGTTTAGTAGTACTGCCCTCTATATTCAAGTTTGGAACTAATAGTGGATTAATGATTCATTTAAAATTGAATGTTACTCAGACCTATAAAATAATATAATATATAATTCGTCCGAAACATCCATTTTTAAAATTTATACAAAAGCTTTTGTCTGAAATGAGCAAGCTTCTTAAGGCATGACCCTACCTTCAGATAACTTTTTCTTAAAAGTAAAATTCTAATGAAAAATGCATTTTTTAAATGTTAAAATGGCGTATAAAACTAAAAATTTAAATGAAATTCCGTATGAACTTTGAAATACTGGAAAATTTAAGTTAAATATTGTTAAACAATTGCATTCATGACACTTGTACACTGCAATAAATAAATAACTAAAAAAAAAAATCTGTGTTATAAAACAAAAATTTGCAAAAATACTAAAGTTATGAAAATATTTCAATTGTACAATGGTTCTCATTTTTTTTTTTTTTTTTTTTTTTTGTGTGTGTGTTTTGCAACTGGCATTACTTACAGCTGTAATTATAGCTTGGTGATGGTCTATTGTGATTATAGAAGAGGAAGTCTACTGAATAAAGATTTAGATTTGATGTGTAGGATGTTGTTAGGTGGTGCTGTGTGTGTATTGTGACGATTGAACATTAAAATGTACCCGTTAAGTACTTTAAATAGTTAACTTTGAAGGATCTGAGTAATTAATGTAGGGGATTCTGGGACGGGTCGGATGCAGGAGTGGCTGGAGAACTATTTGTGCATTCGTCTAAATTTCTTTTTTTCGGATTTTAATATCCGAAGGCCCTACCAGTTGCGGAAGGCCCTACCAGTTGGTCGAGCGCATAGCGCTCCAAGATGGGAGACGGAAGGTGCCTGGTTCAAAACAGGTAGCGTCCGCTGATCTAACCGGTTGGAGTTTTTCGTGGTTTCCCCCGAAACTTAGCGTAAATACGGGTTAGGACCCCTTAACCCTTTAACGCACAGTGTTCCCGCTCTGGGAACACCAAACTCTGACGTTTTGACTGTTGCCAGTCACGAAGAATAGAATTGATTTCTATAAAAATAGTTGGGGTGACATAGCTCCACGAGAATCCTTTACTTTTTAGCCCGTCGTTTCCCGTAAAAAAATGGTCACGATTATTTTTAACAGCACTGACATCTGCTGAAAAATGGTAGAATGCGAGAACAGCTGGATAGATTGCCCAATGCTGAAAAAGGGCTGCCGTTGCCATCGCTCGACTTAACTACCAGCAAGATGGCGGACGATCGAAAAGTTCATCGCGTGCCACAGATTTAGAGACCCTTTTTTTGACGGCAGCTGGCTGTGCCCGCGCACAGCCAGCTGCGTCAAAAAAGGGGTTGGGAAAGGGTTGCGCCTCAAAGGGTTAAAAAGACCTCCACGGAAAGCACCCCGCCCCTCGGCCTTGATTCCCCGTATAGATGATTGGCCGCAATCCCACAGCAGCAACAACGATATTAAAACTGGGGATGACGTCAGTGGTGCTAGGTAGGGAGATTGGTTGAACTGGCTATCGATGATATGAGTTGAAAAGAAGGTAATGATGGTAAGAGTGGTGTGGTAGGAAGCGATTGTGTGACAGGTGAGGATGAAAGTGTAGGTGAAACTTTTGAGGTTATAACTGGTGATGGCGGGGGTGTGACTGTTACGTATTTGGAAAAGACTGGAGAAAATGTGACTAGTGAAGCCTGATCTATTGTTTCGTAAGTTAATGTGCTATTGAATGAGATGATATGCATGTTGTGTCACTGTTGCCTATAAATGTTGAACTTACTCTCGACTCTTCCTATTCCTTCACTGACCCACCCGAGATGTCATTGAGGGCCCGAGCAAGCGTAAAATTCCTGAAGAACTTCCTTATAAAGCAGTACATGATACAAAAAAACACCAAAGAATAGCAGGAACGCCATGTTTCAATGGATTTGCTGAAATTTCATTACTTAATATGTATTGTTTTCAACAACGTCAGATTTTGAAACGTACAGTATCATTAGTGCGGTGTTTTCTAACTCGCTTGTTCATGTAGCAATGATGAAAATGAGGTAATGAAATGGAAAAGAAAAGTAATATTTTGCTAATATTATGAATAAGAGTTCCGTAGTGGGCTGGGCGGTAAACTCCGTTCCCAAAAGAACACGGCAAGTGAAGCAGCATCCGCCTTGGCCAGTGCTTGGGAGGGTCATCTCCCTCTCGGCTCGTCCGCTGTGGAACCGTGTACGCTAATGGGAGCTGGTGCACGTAAAATACGTCGTGGCTGCAATGTCCTCCTAGTTGTTAAAAGATACCTCTGGGGGTGCCGATATCAGGGGGTCGGTCCCTCCTCTGGAATGGGTTCAAAATTAGGGTACCCGAGCTGAGTCGAACTTCCTCCCACTGGGGGTCATTAAAATGGAAGCCTTCCTTCCGCCTATCGCCTGCCTATATGGGGGATCTGGCACGGCCCCGTGGTTGCCAGAGGGCATTAGCAACAACATGAATAAGTTTTAAAGATTGCCACTTTTTTCTACAAGAATTTTACTATTATTATAAATGGGAAAGTTTCCAATTTGTAACTCTTTCAGACAAAAACAAGTTGGGGCCCGGGGCAAGCATTTATCACGGGGGCAAGTTTCATGCTCATTTAGTTTACAAAAATTAAAAAGTCTAGATTTTGGAAGCTTACTTAAGTTCCAGGCTTTCTACTCTTGTAAATGCTTAGAACTTTTTCCAACCGGAAAAGGGCGGCCCTTTCGTATTGCCCAACATAATTATACACACTAGATGCAGTGGCGTAACCAAGGGGGAGATAGGGGGGGAGTCACAACCCCCCCCCCCCCATGAGGAATATTTTGCCATACAAAATGTATGTTCTTCACTACCTTATCACACACAACGTATACATGTGAGTTGCAGTAATCGTAACCCCTCCCCATGAAAATTTCCTGGCTATGCCACTGACCAGATGTTAATAATTTTTCTCACAATGCTTTATTAAAGACTTTGTTTCAGTGTAGTTGAATAACTAGTTTAAGAGAACCGTTAAAACAGAGAAAGAGAGGAAAATATTTCGTAGAAACTACATCTTTCTTCAAAATACGGTAGGAACATTTCTTGATTTGCCCCCCCCCCTTCCTTTGACTGGGGACCTGTGGCAGCTGCCACACACGCTCCTGCCTCAGTCAGGTCCTGATTGAAATCAAATAATTAAACAAAAATTTGTTTGTTTCCTTTTTTTCAAGACAATAATTAAAAAAATTAGATGTCATTTTCGTTTTTAAAACATAATGTTTAAAAAGAATTATATAATTAGACTGCATCACTCTTTATTTCCATTTAACTATATCTTAGGATATATAACTATGTGATTTTAATGCAAAATGGGGAATGCGCCATGCATAATTGACTTATCGCCCATCTTGAACTTCGTCGGAAAGTGTTAAAAAGCTGAAAGATATTAACACTTTTGTATTAATAATACACTATTTTCAATGCTTTGCCTGCCTATTAGTGCCACATGCATTTATTTAAAAGGAGCAATAAACTTCATAACATCCCGTCATTTGCCTACGTCTTTCTCTCAAAACGAGCATTTTCTCTTCCTTATTAAGTGACGTATGCTTCGAAAATGCACTAGCGTCGCCTACTTAAGAGGTGGGCCGGGACTTTTCCGAGGGTGTGAGAGGCAATTAACCTTTCCTATAGAGTCCAGCTTATAAAGTCGAGGGCTTGCCGACGGTGCACTGACTCGGGGTTAAGAGACCTTGATATTGACAAGCATGAAATCTGGATTTCTTATGTTTATTAATGCATTTAAAATAAATTATGCATTTAAAATAAATGTAAGACCATTATAAAATATTTTTAGTTTTTAAAAACGCATGGCAACATTATTTTTCGCGCAAGCAAGCATGAATTTATGGTGTGTGTTTTGAGTTCGCTGATAAATTTTTGCACGAATGTTTGATTGCTTCTAATTTTTATTTCTGAATAAAAAAATCAATCCAAAACTTCTGACTCAATGAAGTAGAATTAGTATTTATTACTTTCTTTTGTTTTATAAGAGCTATAGGGCGGATGGACATTCTAATTTTTCGAATTTGAAGCTTTTATCATGATTTTTCTCAGAAACTAAATGCTGTAATTTTTAAAACACATTTTTCCTAGCATACAATTTCATTTTCAGCCTATTTCAAGAGATCATGCATTTTAGTTTTAAATCTGACGGATGTGGCAATCTAAAAGTGAAATACAGTAAAGCACCGTTTATACGTCTTTCAAGAGACCGATCTAAAACGATGTATAAATGAAAAGACGTATAACTGAACCATTGATACATTTCATTACAGGTTTAAACGTTACTAATGCAAATTATGTAAATATAGTATTTAAGTTTTTAAAGGTACTAATACAATGAAAACAATAACAAAAATTTAAAAAATAAAACATTCGTCATAAAAATGAAACAAATTATACATTTTTATACGATATCCTTAATCCTGCATATCTTTATTATTAATATAACATACATTGCATATCAGTTATAATATGATTTATGTTCCATACAGATACTGAATTAAAAAAAATCTTTCATAGTCGTCTGATTGCCTTTGATTATTACTTACAGAATTAAGTAAAGATTTAAGTTCGTGGAATGTTTTTTCGCTCGTGCCCCTACAAAGTTCTTCAATATAATAGATTCCGTGTTTTAAGGAAGGTTGTTAAAGATACATCCCTGTTTACACCGTTTATCAGACGGTCTATCTAGGAAAAGTTTCTTCCGAAATAGAAAAATAATGGTTGAGACAGACAATTTCCAAGTCTAGGGAAGTGAAAAACGACGCATAACCGAAATTTGCGTCTTATAAACGAATCATTTTTGCATTAAAATTAATCCGGACTTCACGAAAACGACGTATAAATGTAAAAGTCGTATAAATGAGAAACGTATAAACGGTGCTTTACTGTATAATTACTTAAACCTTGTTTAACGGTGGGAGACAGTTTCAAACACTGTAGGACTGTTACGACTTTTTATCTGTGAGGTACGACAGAAATAGAGATGCACAATATTACTCAACCCTGTGTTATTTTTATTTTTGAAAACAATAATTTAATTAAATTTTTTTACATTATCATACCTTACAGCAAATTTTGAAAATGTTCGCTACCATTTTGGATGCAAGCGTGAACACGTCGAACCAAGTTTTTTGACACACCTAGCAACATTGTTGGTGCTATTGAAGAGATTTCTTCAGTTACGATTAATCGATGTTTGCAGGACATTTCTGCCCTATCTTTAAGATAACACGACACCCACACACAATTAATGACTATGTCATTTTATCTCTCACACCCTTTATTGAAAATTGCCCGAAAAATGTGTCCCAAAAAGCGACATAAAAAGTGCAACATAATTTTACATATATTTAAATGCTATTAGTTCACAACAGCTTTAATCTACTGTTACAATATTTCGTAAGCTGTAGAATATGCATCACTGTATTTTCTACATAGATTTAAATATTATTAGTTCACAATAGCTTTAATCTATTGTTACAATATTTCGTAAGCTGTAGAATATGCATCTCATGCATTTTTATATAAATAGGCTACAATATTAAAAATTTCAACATAGGGTTACTAGGCGAAATACACGAAAGATGAGAGATAAAATGACGTAGTCCATTAATATCGTTTTAATATGGCAATAATGAAGCTAAAACATTTGGGGGTTCAGGGGGGGGGGGTCTTCCCCTGACGAGGCTCGAACAGCCGAGTTATACACACACACACACACACACACACACACATATATATATATATATCTATATATATGCAGGGTGATTCGCTACCAGACTGACAAACTTGCAAAGGGTGTAGGGGTTACACAGACGGTTCAGGGGCTCTACCACCGTAGTATCGGAAAGCTTTCGGTAGCGAATGTATCGAGCCTTCTCTTCTCATGACGTCACAATCCGAGAAATATCTGATATGCCCTAGCACGATCCTATCGTAATTGTACGACTGTCGTATTGACGTATCGGAAATAATGCTGTTTTTTTCCCGGTACGTTGGATGAAGGCGAAAACTTGCATTCCGGTATCGGAGAGTACAAGATGGATGTGTTTTTACTGTGTGTATCATGGAGTGTCAAGTGCATACTTTCCACAAAAGGACCCCTCTCCCTAGCACGGTGGATCAGTCAGAGCGAGAAATATTGGTCACGGATATTCTACGATGCCATGGTGCTAGAGCCCCAGAATCACTTAGCAGTGCGGGGTCGAAAACTTAGACTTCATGTACCTGTTAATAATCCCTTTGGAAGAAGTGTTCAAGTGATAGTTAACTTTCCGACCATGGTTTTTCAAAAACTAATCCCTCTTTCACCGATTGCACTCGATAAAAATTGTTATTTCAGAATTTTTTTTCGTTCAGTACATTGATGAAATTGTCTGAGGAAAGCCCGTTGTTTATGAAACGTGGTTAAGAAATTAGACGCACACTTGAACACTTTCTCTAAAGTGATTATTAATAGGTAAATGAAGACGACGTTTCCGACCCCGCAGTGCTATGCGATTTTGAACCTTCTCTGTACCCCCTACACCCCCTAGAAGTTTGTCGGCCTGGTAGCGAATCGCCCTGTGTGTATAAGAGAGAGGAATAATGCAATGATAATGTAAAAAAAAATTGAATTAAATTATGTTTTTGAAAAATAAAGTTACTATTACAGGATTAGCTAACGTTGTGCAACAAATAAAGTTGTAACAGTCCAACAGTATTGGAAATTGTCTCCCACATTTAACCCTTTGAGGCGCAACCCTTTCCCAATGCTGAAAAACGATTCGAACGTTTCGATCGTCCGCCATCTTGCTGGTAGTTAAGTCGAGCGATGGCAACGGCTGCCCTTTTTTCAGCATTGGACAATCTATCCAGCTATTCTCGCATTCTTCCATTTTTCAGCAGATGTCAGTGCTGTTAAAAATAATCGTGACAATTTTTTTACGGGAAATGACGTGCTTAAAAAGTAGAGGATTCTCGTGGAGCTATGTCACCCGCAACTATTTTTATAGACATCAAATCTATTCTTCGTGACTGGCAGCAGTCAAAACGTCAGAGTTTGGTGTTCCCAGAGCGGGAACACTGCGCGTTAAAGGGTTAAACAAGGTTCAAACATTCATACTTCAGTGTTAGAATATTTGCCTCATCCATCAGATTCAAGGGTAGCAGCAAAAACCAACGGGTTATTGTTATAACCCTTACGGTTATTATTACCCTTATTAAATCAAAGGGTGTTTAAAATTGCTTAACCTTTATTTCGGAATTATTTAGAAAGTGCCATGTGATTTTAAATAATTTTTATTTTACTGTGCGATAAGTAAAGGATGTATTGTACCAGTGAAAAATTTCGATTAATCGGATTTTGACGGCAAAATCGATTTCGACCATTTCGGAAATTCGCTTTGAAGAGTTTCTGGGTGACGTCTCAAAGTGCATGTACGATTCATTTTGACGAGTTTAGGTGTGACGTCTGTACGTACGCACGTATCTCGCATAATTCAAAACCGATTAGACGTAGAATGTTGAAATTTCGTACTGAGGACTTTTTTAATATATTCTTGTGCATCTCTCCTTTTGATGGCAATCGACTGGGTTGTTTATATACAGGGTCATCCAAAGGACTATCAATACACGAAAGGTCTATGGTCATCTTCAAAACATTAAAAGTCTATGAGTAGTCATCGCTGGAAATATCACAAACTTTGGCGAGTTTTTAAAAATTATCGTCAAATTCAGCGACAGAAACAAGTTTCTAAAACTAAACTCAGCTAGGTAATTTCTCTTATATCTAACAAGAAATCAATAAACCTTAATATTATTCAAGTATCGTATCTTACTTTCAAATGAAATAAGTTTATATAAAGTGCTTCAACTATAAACAACTACCAACAATTTCATAAACGTATAAGGAAGTCACAAAAGGAAGGAGTTTTGCCTACGCGGGGAAACGGCGAATCACTTTTCAAGGGTTGCCAGATGGCGGAACGGTAATGAAATGTCCAAAATTTGCCAAGATTTTCCATTTTAGGCAATTTATTTATATTTTTGGCTCCAAAAAATAAGCCCTCAAAGCTGAACCCAGCTTGACGATAGCTTCTTTCGCAAGAAATTGCCAAACCTTACTTCTCATCTAATAGGATTATTAATTAGTGTTTATAAAGGAGTCTATGTTGCTGTAAATAAAGGTGAAGTATAGTTAGAATTTTCTCTGGCGGAGCTGAAATTAAAACTGATTTAGTACGCAATTCTAAAAAAGATTTCAACTCCAAAGAAGTGTTTTATGGAAGACAAATACAGCAAAACTCGTGAATTATGATACACTTTCCAACTAAACGGAACGAGGAAGACAAACGAGGACAAAGCACAGGTTGCGACACGCTTTTACTATAGCAGTTTAGTGTAAATATGAAAGCGTTTCATATTTCATCCCCCCTTTCTAATTTAATTTTTATTTATACCGATTCTGCGTGGTATGTTGAGCGGATACTACTCGCGTAGGCCCTTGCACCAGAAGCTATTTAGCTAAGTAGGCGTGGCATGTTTTTCCTTACATTAAAAATTAATGAGTTTATTGATTTTGAAAGCAAGTTCATTGATTTCGGTACAAAATTACCTATACTATCGAATGTTGTCGTAATTTGTGAACACAAAAAACAAAATAATTTTTCTCGAAAATTAAATAACTGTGATTATTTTATTTTATTTTTTAACCCTTTCCAACAGGGTTGAAAAGTGTTTATGAATTCTTAACATGATGATTTCATAATAGTTTTGCTCACTTGTTTATGAATTCACAAATGTTTATGAATAATTCCTATGAAATTTATGTATGGTATTTCTATGTGCTGAATTATGTTCCCTATTGAAAAGGATGTATGTAATATTTATAGTTCTTTTACAGAAACACCCGAGAGAATTCCAATACATTACGTTCTATGGGTAATCATCTTTTAATGCGTATTTCAGAAATATTCTCTATTTAAAGCAAATGCAAACTAATGTATGTTATTAAGGACAGCATAACAATATTCTCCGTAAAAACAGTATCCGCACCATTTATATTTCTTCAACAAAAGCACTCAAAAGAATTTCAATACATGAGGATCTATCGCAGTTTAGAGACATTAATTCGTTTCAAGCTCAATATAATAAGTATATGAACGCTTGTAACAGCTTACTATTCAGTTAAAAGATAGAAATAGCTTTTAAAACTCTTTTGCAAGGTGCCTCAAAATCATATTAATAGTGATATACAGGTGGTTTTTAAAGAACAAAATATCGATAGATATGAGGACAATACATAGTCAAATTTGGCGTAAAAATAGTGTGGCGCTGGAAAGTGCTTTGTAATCGATGTGTTTGGCTTGATTTATCTTTCTTGTTTATTTAAAAACAACTATAATCCCCTGTTACCAAATGAAAAGTTATTTCATTCAAAGAGAAAAATATTTAGGTGTGAAATGGTAGACGAGTATGATTTTCTGTGAGTAAAATACGCTCAGAGGCATTAATTTTGCACTTTATGATCTAAACATAGCAGAAACTAGTGGGAATAATGTTCTGTCAACGCACCTGGTATTCAACGGTGCAAGTATCTCCAAACCCCGAAGATTGGATATGTACATGCATTTTCAGCTTCCACCCCACCTTCTCTTTCTACAGATTAAATTTCCGCTTTTATCAGAGCTCTTCCGTGCGAGCGAAAACACTTCATAGAAATTGAAAATTTAAGATGCGTGAATATATATTTCATTTATCCCACAAATTTAATTTCCATTTTTATGGAAAATTTTTAAGAAAGGAGCTGCTCCGTGTCTTTAGCTTGCAAGAATAAACTAGGATGGCGTTTTGGAGATGTTCAGACTTTAAGTTTTCGCTTTTATGCTGGCTTAACTCTTTGAGGCGCAACCCTTTCCCAATGCTGAAAAAAGGGCAGCCGTTGCCATCGCTCGACTTAACTACCAGCAAGGTGGCGGACGATCGAAACGTTCATCGCGTGCCACAGATCTAGAGACAAAAAAGGGTCTCTAGATCTGTGGCACGCGATGAACGTTTCGATCGTCCGCCATCTTGCTGGTAGTTAAGTCGAGCGATGGCAACGGCTGCCCTTTTTTTCAGCATTGGGCAATCTACCCAGCTGTTCTCGCATTCTTGTATTTTTCAGCAGATGTCAGTGCTGTTAAAAATAATCGTGACCATTTTTTTTACGGGAAATGGCGTGCTTAAAAAGTAAAGGATTCTCGTGGAGTTATGTCACCCGCAACTATTTTTATAGAAATCTATTCTTTGTGACTGGCAACAGTCAAAACGTCAGAGTTCGGTGTTCCCAGAGAAGGAACACTGCGCGTTAAAGGGTTAACTTTAAATGAAATGATGTTGGCATAATACAGTGAATGGGGAAAAAAATAACTGTATAAATGGAAAAACGGCATAGTGCAAAGCTTATCTACAATCTAAATCAATCTGATTCACTTCTAAGAACTTTAGAGTTTAAATATACTGGGTGTCCAGTGCTAACGGTGCCCAATGGCTATTTTTCCTAAACTGTTAGTCAGGGACACGTAGTTCAAGTTGCAAAACTGCTTTAAATTGCATAATCTATTATACCAGAAACAATCGAAGTCAATAAATCAATTCCTCTAAAAATTACGGAATTTGAATTTTTATTCGGTCCCCCGGTCCTATCAGTTATATTTAGAAAAATTTTCTTTATTCAATTTTACGTACAATAAAAAAAATCGTTCTTCTACGACCAAAATTCACCGAGTTACAGCTGCTTAAAGTTAGAGCCCTTTTCGAGATGCAAAATAGGGGTTGTATACAAAAAGAATTTGAGAAAAATTAATGTACATGGTTTTGTGAGCCTAGTAACATTTATTAGCAATTTCATCAACTATTTTACGACTGTAGATTGCAATAAAGAAGATTAACGTTAAACTATGTGCATCTAGTAAATTAACATAAGAATATAGCTTATACTGAAAATAGAATTTTTTTAAATGAACTTGTGTTAAATAACTTAAACTATATACACTGCTGGCCATCGTAAATGCAACACCCTGAAGGAAGCATGCAAATAATATGAAATTTACAACATGCATTAGCTGAGGTGAGATATGCAAATGATTAGAATTTCAGCGCAGACGCACATCAAGCGCGCCTGTGGCGCCACCTCAAAGCGCTATTTAAGGCTTGGAGATTTCGACGGTTTCAAGTACAGCAATTGTGTTTTTCTTGCTTTTTTTTCAAAAAAACGATAAATTATGCCTCGTAGGAAACAACGATCATCTTTTGATCAAGTATCCGAGTTTGACAGAGGAAGGATAGTGGCATACCGAGATTGTGGGTTATCTTTCAGGGAAATCGGTCGTCGTATTGGACGAAACCAAACAACTGTGATGCGGATATGTGATCGTTGGGTGCAGGAGGGTACGACGGACAGACGTGATCGACCGCATCGACCTCAGTGCACCACGTCACGTGATGACAGGCAGATTGTACGCATGGCAGTGACGGACCGCTCAGTCACATCACGAACCATATCACAGCAGATTCAGTCTGTAACGCATCATCCAGTGTCTGCGCGTACCATTCGACGTCGTTTACAGCAGAATGGTCTGTCCGCAAGACGTCCGTTGCTTTGTCTACCTCTGACGCGGAACCACAGACGTCTCCGCCGCCAATGGTGCGATGAAAGAAGGATGTGGACGACAGAATGGAATGAAATTCTCTTTACTGACGAGTCACGCTTCTGTATGCAACACCACGACGGTCGGATTCGAGTCTGGAGACACCGTGGAGAGAGGATGCTGAACAGCTGCATTATGCACCGTCACACTGGTCCTGCACCGGGTATTATGGTATGGGGCGGTATCGGATATCTCTCTCGCACTCCTCTAGTACGCATTGCCGGTACTTTAACCAGCCAGCGCTACATCTCCGAGGTGTTGGAGCCAGTTGTCCTTTCTTACCTTCAGGGCTTGCCAACAGCCATATTTCAGCAGGATAATGCACGGCCACACGTGGCACGCATTGTCCAAGGGTTCTTCGTCAATCACCAGATTGAATTGCTTCCCTGGCCGGCGCGCTCTCCGGATCTTTCGCCGATAGAAAACATGTGGTCCATGGTTGCTCAACGACTGACCCAGAGTTCATCCCCAGCTGTCACACCAGATCAACTTTGGCAACGTGTGGAAGCTGCTTGGTCTGCTGTACCCCAAGAACATATTCAAAGTCTCTTTGAATCAATGCCGAGGCGTGTGGCAGCTGTGATCTCCAACAACGGCGGCTTCTCTGGGTACTGATTTTGGCAGGAACCACGCTTCATAGAATGCTGTAAATTTAATCATTTGTTACTTGGTCAACATGTTATCTACACAATAAATTTTGTTGTGATATCTCTTGTTTTTCTTGGTGTTGCAATTTGGGTGGCCAGCAGTGTAAACAAGAGAATAAAACACTCCATTAAACATTAAATTAGAAAATGAAATATTTTACAATATGTTAAGTACAAATATAAGCAATATAATTAGCAAAATATAAGCAATATATTATGAAATATAAGCAATATATTATGAAATATTTTAAGTACAAATATAAGCATTTTAGAAACTAGAAATAATATTACAAATCCTGTTAGCGTAACATTTGCTCAAAGTATAGCTTCCTTCTGCTGCAATGCAAATATGCACCCGTGTAGAAAACTCTACCTGTACTTTGCTTTTGCCTGTATACTCGGTGATACAGATATGCATGCTACACATATATACGATTTAGTAAGTCTCATCCCGGATAGATTTTTACAGAGCCTGACTATAACCCTTTGCTTAAAGATTAGTATTCTAAAATTAGTTTTGCTTCTTTCTCCGTATTATGCCAGAAAATGAAATTACAACCTACAATTTAAAATTTCAATATTTATACGGCCCAATAACGGTTTACCGTAAAGAGACATTTTTAAACGTGGAAAAGTGACTTAAGTCAACATGTTTGCTGCTTCATAACTCGGTGAATTTTGGTCGTAGAAGGGCGAATTCTGTTTTTAATTGTGCATGAAATTGTATAAAGAAATTTTTTTTTCTAAATATAACTGATAGGACAGGGGGACTGTATAAAAAATTAAGTTTCTTAATTTTTATAGGAATTCATTTATTGACTTCGATTGTTTCTGATATAATAGATTATACATTTTAGAGCATTTTTGCGACTGGAACTATAGGTCTCTTGACTAAAGGTTCAGGAAATAGCCATTGGGCACCGTTAGCACTGGACTCCCTGCATAATAAAATATTCCTATAAAATAAAAATATTGTTATTTCCGTCTTATTTATGTAATAATTATCCAGTTTAATAACATTCGAATGAGAGCATGCAAATGATCAGACTTGACATTTAGCAATTTTCGAAGGGTGCCTGCCACGCCCTGCCCTTTAAGTCTAGTATCTTTCTCAATGGTATTTCCGGAAAACTGCCCTTTTTCTCAATAGAAAGTGCCCTTTCTAATAAATACGCCCTGCCCTTTTTTGATAAGAAATGTATGTACTAATGAATATATGTGTGTGAAAAGAAATGTATGTACTGCAAGGGATATCTTTTAGTGTTTATATGAGAATAATGATTAAAGAAAGGATTGTTACAAACTCTACACTGCTTGTTTATGGGTTTAAACCTGTTTTAATTTTTAACTAACTGAAGTACCAGTTCTTCGCACTGGAACGAGGCTTATTTTCGCAAAGTAAGTCAAAGACAAAATATATATTAGAGATGTAATCTAATTCTTTATTTTTCTTGTAAATCTATGGGAGTGCACAACTAATTAGTTTTAAAAACGTTTTCAAAGTTTAGCATCGAAATAAATCTTTGAAAAGTGGGTAATGAACAGATTTTCAGATTTTTAAAGTGCCTAAATTTTTTTTTATCAGCAATTTTATTTAGATGGGTAAAACTTCGAGCTGATTTGTCAAAAATTGTTTTAAATGCATTCTTTCAAAAGTTCAATATCCCACCCCCCCCTCAGATAGTTTTTTATCATCTATGCATATCTGTGCGAAATTTACGATGGTGATATTTTCAAAGTTGCATTGCAAATTGTTGAAAAATTTCTAAAATTTGAGAAACGATTAGATTTGCATAACATGGCTACGTATTTAAACTGAACATTTTTGCAAGTTGAAGTATCTATTAATGACTGACGTTTACGAGAATATAGACTGGGTGAGAATTTCTCTGGACGTATTTTACGCAAATCATTAATGCGATTTATTCTAATCAGGGGCGTAGCCAGAAATTTTTCATGGGGGGGGTTACGACTACTGCAACTCACATATATGCATACATGTGTGTGATAAGGGAGTGAAGAATATACATTTTGTATGGCAAAAAATTCCTCATGGGGGGGTTATGACCCCCCTAACCCCCCCTGGCTACGCCCCTGATTCTAATTGGTTCACTTGAGTGGTTAATCTAAATAAATAAAGCAATGTGTAAACTGTCCGTTAGTTAGTTAGTTAGTTAGTTTGTGTATCGCGTAGCTCGCGGGTGATCGTAAGACCTACCAAATTTTGTACGGAAATTCTCCATGACATGTGCCGACACACCACGAAGCGATTTTTTCAAAATTCGAATTATGTTAGGAGATATCGGTAAAAACGTTTCGCAAAAGGCTAATTTTTGCTGTCCGCCATTTCGTAATTGTAACCCTACAGTAGAAAAAGCGACGATTAAGCTTATCTAGGTTGCCACATTCGGCAAGTTTATTAAATGATTCAGACTGTTGAAGTAAAAATAAAAGAATAAAGTTTTTTTTTTTGTTTAGATTATTTGTTAGGTTGTTTTTAAATTAAAATATCGTGTGCATGGGAAATGAGCAGGAATGAAATGTTTTATAGTCAAAAGAAAAATATTATTTAGAAATTTTCTGAGACTAAAATGTGCAACTTTTTAATTTGGCGAAAAATTAAACGGCTGATGTGCGATTTTGAGGAGATGATTCTAACGCTTAGCGCAATTTACCGTAATTTATCGTCTGCTGAATACACCTGAGAATAAGTTTTTGAAATTTTCACTCAGTTGGAATTATGCATTTTTCTGTGCAGCTTTTCTCCATCTATTAATGACTATGTCATTTTATCTATCACCCCCTTTATTGAAAATTGTATGAAAAATGTGTCCCAAAAATGCCACATAAAAATATGCCACATAATTTTACATATACTTAACCCATTTATGCCTGGTGTCCCTTTTTAGGGACGGCATTTTCGCTATTAGTCGAAAACGTTAATTATTTTTCCTAGCCTTTATTCATGAGTATTGAGCTTCAACTCTACAAAATATTTTAACATGACCAAGTAGGATGTTGATATTTCGATTTTTATGCATAATGATTTTAAAAGAAATCATCCCATGTTCAAAAAGTTGACATCAGAAATTTATCTTTTATTTTTGTTATCAGTAAAAATCGAAGAAAGTCGCAAAAATATCCAGGCACAAATGGGTTAAATACTATTAGCTCACAACAGCTTTAATCTATTGTTACAATATTTCGTAAGCTGTAGAAAAATGCTTCACATGTATTTTTTACATATAATTTAAATACTGTTAGTTCACAACAGCTTTAATCTATTGTTACAATATTTCGTAAACTATAGAATATGCATCACCAGTATTTTTCTATAAATAGGTTATAATAATAAAAACTTCAACATAGGGTTACCAGGGGAAATACTCGAAAGATGCAAGATAAAATGACATAGTCAATTAATATCGTTTTAATATGGCAATAATGGAACTAAAAAATTAGGGGGTTCAGGGAGGGGGGGGGCTGACAGCTGACGAAGCTCGAACAACCGAGGTTTTTCTAATGTATTACATCCAGAAAAAGGATGTTAGAAATACCAATTTTAATTTTGTTTAATCACACTCATGAACAATGATATACTTTCCAACTTAATGAAATAAGGAACGATAATAGGGAAGACCCATGGATTATAATACGCTTTTAATATATAGCACTTTCATGCTTATTTAAAATCTGAAAGTGTTTCAGATTTTCTTACTTTTCTTTTTCCTTTCCGTTTTTAGATAAAGGCCAATATATCCAGAAGCTCTTCAGAATTATATAAGACGAAAATAATTTGTTCCTTTTTGTAGGTTTTTATCATTTAACCATCTTATTTTTGTAACGAAGGGCGGCCTGACACAGTAAGCATCGCATCTGGGCGCCGGCTTCGAAGGCGCTTCATATCGAACTCAAAAAGTAAGTAGAGCATAAAAGGGGACGTCTTTTTTATATAAGCAGCGGGCGACACTTACCGTAGGGCCGCTCCTGTTTGTAACCATCTTAATTTTAAATTCCATTCAGTATCTGAGAGATTTCAGTGCCAAGGAAGCCGGTGAGGAACAGGATTCTCTCCGAACAAGATTTATTAAGATGGCGAACCAACTGCTCGCCGGAGGCGGCTAGTGTAAACAATAATTTTGTTCATACATTTTCAAGGAATAATGCAGATTATCAAAATCGTTTGTATATCATGAAATAATAATGTTTAAATCTTAGACACTGATGCCACTTTCAGTAACGTAGTTTCACCTTATTTCACCAGCAATAAGTTTACTGGTCGTATAGATGAGTATTTTTAAAGAATTAAACATAAAATATATAAACAAATAATAAAGGAATTTTTAAAGAGCAAAATTCTCATTAAGTTTTTTTTGTTTAACTATCCCGAAATCTTAAATTGATTTTACATAAAGCAGTATCGTGTTCAGTTCAGCCACATTGCCTTATTTCAAATTCAGAAAAAAATCAAGAGTCTTCGTAAAATTTATTTATAGCGAAAATTGAATTGTTTGTACATTGCTAGTACATTTTCTTTGATAACCAATGTTTGTTTGTGTTATGGTAAAGCTATGCACAGGCTATCTGTCTAGGATGGGAGGCGTCCTGGTCGGAGATCTAAGGGATTCTAATGCGTATTCACGTTACATTGGAGAAAACCCACCAAAACTCCAGAGGGTTAGATCAAGAGCCGCTCGACAGGCCCGAACCGGGGCCTTCTCACTTCTATCATCTACCATATTCAGCGTCTTATCCACTCGGACATGGTGGGGGCCCTTGGATAATCAGTAAACATCGTTCTGTGAATATCTCCCATAAAAATTAACGGAAACTATCACATCGTAATTTTAATGAGACCTCATTTAGTTTAGAAAACTATAAACTAGCCTTGCATCGATTAGACTCCAAACATCGATTTTTCAGCTCTAATGACAGAAAAGCCATTAAAAGTTCGCAAGTTTATTCACGATATTAGATGAGAGTGCATCGCAGTTAAAACAAGGTTGTATTGAGTAATACCAGTTAAAAATAATTCTTCGTAGAGTTACAGAATGTCGACTAAAATTAAAAGAAAAATATTCTAAACGTATTGATATTAATTTATTTAATAACACAAGCAGTGAAACCTCTGAATAACGGCCATCCGTGGGACTTTCTAAAAGTGACCATCCAACAAACGGTGGTTGTTGTTTAGAGGTTTAATATTAAAAAAAAATCAGAATAAACAAAATTAATAACAGGGACAGAAACATGCTACTTTAGTTTCACTAAATCTCATTTATTTTAATTTAAATTTAAAAAACTGGTTTTTGCAGTTGCTTTTTTTAAGGTAAATATCTTTTTTTGTTAGATAATTATATTTGTTGTTCTTCCATCCAACTCATGGTCATTTTTCATTGAAGAAAAATTCTGTATCTCCCAAAAGTCTGTAATAACACCAGAATATGTTTCGATATTAGCCGGCCCACAGCTAGTAAGAGGCAATCGGGGCATGTTGCCTGAACACAATGTAGATGGGGGGCGTCAAAATTAAATTTTGCCCGGGTGACGTAAACTGTAGTTGCGGCACTGTATATTAGTCGTTTGCTTATTTTGTGGTGTAGCAAATAAACTTTAACTTGAAAAGGAAAAAAAAAAAGAAAAGCGTATTTGGGGGTGACTGTTAAGACTTTTTCGTAAGCCGATTGGTGGCCATTGTTCGGAATGTTTAGAGGTTAGCTCCAATGCTAATCCTATGGAGCACGTTCAGTACCACTGATATGTGGCCGGTTTTGGGAGGTTTTCCTTGTTCAGAGACGACGGTTAAGCGAGGTTACATTGTATATGCTGTTTGTATGAGTGAGAATATTCAAATAAGGTACTTCAAAATTATTTTATTCAGATACCATTCATCGCATCCTAATTAGTGAAAATTGGAGTGTCCTGTGTGACACTCTATAAAATTATTGTTTTATTGAAAAGAGAACTTTTAATAACAAGGGATTTTTTTTTTCTTAACTAGCGTACGAATAGGCAGGGGAACACAAAGCCAAACTAGTGCAATACATAAACTGTTTTAAAATACCTTTGGAAATGTTCATAAAATATAGATGAAGTTAGTTTCCAGTAGAGCGAAGTCACAATTAATACTTATGTTTTTTACAAAGTTTTGTCAGAAATAATTACAAAATACTCCTAAAATGTACTTATCGTCATTACACGTGTTTCGGGTGGAAAATGTTCATCTTTGGTCAGCTGAAAAAAAGAGGGCTCACAAACCACAACAACAGGAGAGTAAGAGCTGTAAAACACGTAAACAGAGGAAAAAGTTAGTTGGAAAATTGCTGCAAATCAGAAGAAGGAAAAAGCAAGAAACCAGTGGGTATCAAAGAAAGAAAAAAAAAAGGTGGGAGGGGAAATAATAGAAGAAAGATAGAAAAAAAAAAACAGGATGGAAAGTAGAGTAAAAATACAATAAATAAATACAACCGTAAAAAAGACATAAAAACATGGAAACAGGAGGTAAAAAAAAAAGACGTGAACAGCACTGAAATACATTTGAAAACACTTTATGTACATACAATAAAACACGTACTAATATAAAACAGAATAAACATTTATTTTAAAATATTTATAAATATATAAAATATATACAATAAACACATACACATACAAAAAGAAGTAGAAGAACAAAGAAAGTAACCAGAGACTTACAACAACTGTTCCCAAGCAGAATGAATAAAAGGAATGGAAGGGCCGTCGTGAAATAAAGATGAGACGGAAACTGAGGAGTGCACAAGATCTTTGCATTATAAAACTGGAAATGATAAGTATAATTGCGAAAATGAGAAGCAATAGAAGATTTGGAAAGCTCCTCCTTAAAAACATATCGCTCATGCTTTTTGAGCTTGAATTTGAGAGCTCTTTTGGTCTGACAAATGCAGCTCTAATCACAAAATCCGGAAAGAAAATAAGAAACATCAGAACGATTCTCAGTAGAAATAGATTCTTTGAGCGAAGGGATTTTAAGCTTATTCATACGTTTAAAGATGACTGAAAACGAAATTTTTGAGAAGCTTAGAAATTTTCACGAATAAATGTGAAAAGAAAGGTAGTACTACTGACTAATTAAAAGAATTAACAGGGATACAGAAAGAATTAAACATGTTCAATTTAGGAAGAGCCTTATCAGTAACAGAGGGTCTAAAACCACGAGCGACAGCTAGAATTTTAGTTAACTAATTTAATTTTTATGATATGATAAGTCGAAATAAATTTTGATAGCACCGAACACACAAGTGTAAAAAGCAGAAGGTTTTTGCTGATGAGGATGATTAGAGAGAGTATGAAAGGATCAATAGATAGAAAAGGGTTTGCAGAAAACAGAAACACCGTTAGGATTCTTAGAAACAAGGACATTCAGAAAAGGTAAAGAATTGTTGCACTTTTCTTCTAAGGTTAATTGGATACATGGATCAACAGAATTAACAATAGAAAGTAAATTAGAAATATCATAATTGGAATCCCCCCCCCCCCCCTACAAGGACGAAAGTAGCCTCGACATATATGACCCAGAACGAAAAGTTATAGACCTTGAAGAGTTCGCTTCAATACAATGCATATAAATATCACATAAAAGAGGTGAGAGGGAATTACACATAGAAAGACCCTCGATCTGTTTATATAATGTATCATAAAAAAGAAAAGCTGTTTGTTCAGCACAACCGGCTGTGCAGTAGCTGTAACCTAGCTTTGAACATGCCTATTCGTAAAAAAAAAAAAAAAAAAAAAAAAAAAAAAAAAGCGTATTATACTTGTAATTAAATTTAAAATGTATCTGTACTTGGTGTAAAGAAATAAAATAAAAATGATTCATTCTACTTAAATAATACAATGTTCCATTTTTTAGATTGTGATGCATTTTATAAATGTATTTATCTTCAAAAGATCAATTCATTTCTTATTGAAAGTATAACATCTCATTCTGACAAGAAAGGATTTAATGCTTCACGACTGAATGAATTTTTTATGAATATTCTAGAATAAAAAATTACCCAATGGCATTGATTTTAAGAATACGACTCCGTGAATAAGGAATAGAAAATATCTTTTGAAAACCCGCTCATTTCATATTATTTCATTTATTTACGTAAGAATGAAGTAAAATTGCTCCGATTTGTAAGTTTGTATAAGAAAACTGAATCTGAATCAATTTCATCCGTTAACATTCTTATGAAGGATGGATAAACAATCTTATTTTTTCGGTAGTAAATTTTAAAAGTTCGATTGCTTGTAAAAACAAGACGTATTTAAAAATAAATGAAACAGACACAGAGATTTGTTAAACTTAATAATATAAAAACATTTAAATCCCCATCTGAATAGTTGTGAATCTTTTTAACAGATATAAAAATTGCGTTACTCATAAATATAAAAGCACCCACTCACAAGTTTTCGTTGATTTAAAAATTTTAATTGGAAAAACTTCTGTTTATTTAGTCATATGCTATAAATCTTGAATATAGTAATTTTCTATTTATTATTATTTATTTATTTTATTCATTTATTTATGTTCTTGCATATCCCCGCTTAAAGTGACAGTGGACCGGTATAGTGGCTTGTATCTTCAGTTATTGGGGATATTGCTTAAATAAATTGACCCATTGTTCTAACGTTTCGTAAAAAGCAGCCGTAGATCGGAGAAAAACTTTGCACAGAACAGAAAAAGAAATAAAAAAAAAAAAAAAAAAAAACCGGGAGTGACTCCACTCGACTTTCCGAACACTTACGATTAAGATCATTATCAAGCATTTAAATAAATTTTAATCGATGAAAAATTCAAACATATATACCAAATTGAAGCTCAATCGAATGCGCCGTTTAAACCATAGCGCAATTTCAAGAATTTCTCTCCATAGGCCATAATGAAAAAAAAAAAAATCTTTGTCGTAGCCCTGTAGAAAAACTATAAGTCCTATACACACCAAAATCAATACCGGTCTTACGATGGTGGTTTCTAACATATATATCCAATTTGAGCTCAATCGAATGTACCGTTTAAACGCTAGCGCACTTTCAAGAATCTCCCCCCATTGGCCATAATGTAAAAGGAATCTTTGTCGTAGCCCTGTAGAAAAACTATAAGTCCTATATACACCAAAATCAATACCGGTCTTGTGACGCGGGTTTATAACATATATACCCAATTTGAGCTCAATCGAATTCCCCGTTTAGGAGCCATCGTGTTCACTCACATACACACACACACATACATACATACATCTCGTACAAACAGCATAAATGAATTCAGAAGACCTCAAAACGTGTAAGTACACCAAAATCTCGAAGTCGAATTTTTTCGTGATTACAATACTTTCCTTACATGGTACATGTTCGGAAAGTAAAAATAAATTACACATTTTCTTTTAAACGTTACTTGGTATACTTTTTTAAGTTTTGCATTTATTTACCTTCGAATATTGCCTCAAATAGCGAGTCTACCCGAGGCAAACCTTAATTTTTGGCACCCCCATCTTTGGAACCACAACTGATTTTGATCTGCCCTTCCCCCCGCCCCCCCCCCTACAGACACACACATATACACACCTCTCTCAGCACGCCGCCCGGGACAAAAGCCGCGTTTGCCCCTCTCAAAATTGGAAAAGGAACGTTAACGGTCAATTATTATTTTACAACAGTTAAAGCTAACATTTTATATAATTGTATAAATTTTCGCGTATTCTTATAGGAAAGTAAATTTTTAAACACTGAGTGATATTTTAAATTTTAGAACTGAGTACGAAACGTGATGAAATTTGAAATATCTCCTCATGATCTAATTACTGAGGTAGCTAGCTTGAGCTGAAGGCATTCAAATTTTGAATGCATCTTAACGGTGTATTTAAAAAAAAAAAAAAAAAAGAAAAAAAATCACGTAATTTTGGACTATACAAAAAAACTAATAATGTCAAGCACTTTAAAAGTTTTAAGATGTCTCTTTATAAGCTGTACTAAACAGTGATGTAAATGATGAACCGTTATAAATAATGAAACGTTAAGGAAAATATTCTTTCGCAAATTTAGCAGACTGTGTCACTTTTTGAAAAATTTGGTGAGCAATTCCATGTTCAAGAATTTTTTCTGGAAGTTTCATAAAAGGCACAGTTTTTAAATTTATTTCTCAGCGTAGTGCAGATTTTAAACATCATCCTGAATTTTTTTTCGAGTTTTTGGCGCAATTATTAGTTTAACTTGTGGATCAAGACCGTGAGGCTGAGTTTTTTTGTTTGTTCAACATACACCCTTAAAAAGAAGCATAATTTCCATATTCATTTTTATGAAATTTTCACATTTAAAAAAGGTACGATTTTCATCGTAGAAAACGTAAAAAGGCCTTAAAAAAGAAAAAGAAAAGAAAAAAGAAACCACCAGGATTTAGGTGCGAAATACTTCTAACCAGGTCCAGAACTTCTTTTATCCGCTAAATTATTACAGCCCTCGTAATTCAACGCTGTTTATTTGACTTGGAGCACTGTGAATTCCGCAGCTCCTCTTTCGGCTTTTTCTACCTATTTCCGTGCCTACATCGGGGCATGTCCCGCGGACTTCGCGCAAGCGCAGAGGAATCAAACGCATCACTGATGGGAGTTGCTTGTTAAACAGCTCCGTTCAAAGATTTTTCCGGATTTTAAAAAAAACATTTGGGGGAGATTTTCGTTATTGCTACGTGATGGCTACTGTCTTTAAGCTTAATGATTGTGTAAAGCGCAAGCATTAAGAAAAAAATAAAAGAAAAAAATCTGGATTGACTCCACTCGACTTTCCGAACACTTACGATTAAGATCATTACCAAGCACTTAAATAAATTTTAATCGATGAATAATTCAAACATATATACCAAATTGAAGCTCGATCGAATGTACCGTTTAAACGCTAGCCCACTTTCAAGAATTTCTCCCCATAGGCCATAATGTAAAAGAAATTTTTGTCGTAGCCCTCTAGAAAAACTATAAGTCCTATAAACATCAAAATCAATACCGGTCTTACAATGGTGGTTTATAACATGTATACCCAATTGGAGCTCGATCGAATGTACCGTTTAAACGCTAGCCCACTTTCAAGAATTTCTCCCCATAGGCCATAATGTAAAAGAAATTTTTGTCGTAGCCCTCTAGAAAAACTATAAGTCCTATAAACATCAAAATCAATACCGGTCTTACAATGGTGGTTTATAACATGTATACCCAATTGGAGCTCAATCGAATGTACCGTTTAAACGCTAGCGCACTTTCCAAAATTTTCCTCCATAGGCCATAATGTAAAAGAAATCTTTGTCGTAGCCCTGTAAAAAAACTGTAAGTCCTATACACACCCAAATCAATACCGGTCTTGCGACGGTGGTTTATAACATGTATACCCAATTTGAGCTCAATCGCATGCCCTGTTCAGGAGCTATCGTGTTCACTCACATACACACAAACACACACACACACACACACACACATACACACATACATACATACATCTCGTAAAAATAGCATAAATGAATTCAGAAGACCTCAAAACGTGTCAATACACCAAAATCTCGAATTCGAATTTTTTCATGATTACAATACTTTCCTTACATGATACATGTTCGGAAAGTAAAAATTGTATTTATAGTTAATTGGGGGTGCTGCATATTCACAGTCCCCATGTACGAACCACCACTGCAGTGGCAATTTACTACCAAAACCTGTTACCGCATTTAGAAATAAAGTACTGATAACATTAGTATTGCAGCAAACGTATGTCATAAAACTAAGAAAAAATCAAACAAACATATTTTCTTGTCAAGGGTAAACTAAATGTAACTACTATTTATTAATTCGATGTCTATAGTTTAAGCTGAGCCATCAACTATCATGTCACTAAATTTCATGTTATTCGCTGAAGTCATTATTGTGTGATGAGTGAACAAAGCTTAGTGTGTGACAATCTATCATGTCACCAAATTGCATTTTATTCACTTTAGTCGTTTTATGGGATTCGAGAAAAAAAAAAAAAAAAAAGCATCACCGACAGAACGACAGATAAATTCTTTTGAGAGTCGAACTGGATTCTCAGGTGCTTGGAACGGATAGTAAAGTGACCATTTTTTCTGAACCGAAAATCCGGACCTTCTAAACCGCAGAGACGGGAGGGGCAAAAATCAATCCTGAAACCCTTCCCCCCTCTCTCCAAGATTTTTTTTTTCTACACATAATTTGCATTTATACTTTTATGAGCGAATATAAAAATATAGCGAATATACAAATAAAATAGACCTATTACATAAAATTAGATTTTGAATAATTTTATTGTTAATTTTTGAATAAATTTCCAAAATAGTTTGCTTTCTAACAATAATACAGAATCACCATCCGTTGATTATAGGTATGTATTAATACATATTATAGAACAATCATTTTCATCAATAAATAAAAAACGGTGTTACAAGTTTTTGTTACAATACAAGTAACAAAAGCTTTTTTACAATCATTTTCATGTGAATTTATTCCCAATTTATTTTACATTTATCGACTTATTTTTCATAAATCAGTATTTTGGTAGGACAGGAATGGGAAAGCGGGACATTTTAGGGTTCTGTGGGGACAGCAGGAAATATAGGTAAAAATCAGGACTGTCCCGCCAAAAGCAGGACGTCTGGTCACTTTAGAAATCACAAAAGTTTTGAATTCCAAATAAACATACACAATTTTAATTTTACTTATACATGCAGATGTTTAAATAGCCAACACATAGTTAATAAATTGTAGGAAATGTGTGAATTTCTACAAGAATGATTTACTCGATCCTTAAAAATGTGATACAAAATTAGTCCTTAAAAGTTTTTTACTTATGAGTATAGTTGATAAACATTTTGCATAGAATTTTTTCATAAACTTTACAAGTAAATGAAATACTGCAAATTAAAGTGGAATAATTACTCTACTTTGTAAACATTTAATACACTTTCAGAATTACAATAAACATTTAAGAGGTAAATTGTTCTCGAGATGTCATTTTTTCACCACTGTACTTTGTGGAACTTTCGTCTAAATTTAAATAATGTTTTCAAAATAGCTTTTCTGGTTCTAATCTATCCCACCCAATTCTGTAACTTTAAATTCCATACTTACGAACAAACCCTAACCAGATAAAAATAAACCGCACACAAATATTGTTGGGATATTCAGTATATTATAGAACTAAGCAAAATCAAGTCATTTGACTGGCATTCTACTTTTGTACGAGCTACTTATAAAGCATTTAGTTTGAAATTAATGCCCAGAACATTTCCGTTTCGCAGAATTTAAAACCTTGAAATAGGAATTTAATGATCAAAGAAGAAGCGGATATCCGAATAATAAAGAGAAAATTTCCTGTTTCAAATTATTCTTCCATTACTCGTTCTCTCGATTATTATTTAAACCACCCAGAAAACAAGAATCAAGTACTTCTGTCTCAGAATGTATGACTAACAAAGAATTGTTTTTCAAAACACAATACAAATCCACTTGGTTTATATTTCCACCTGGAAGATGCTCTATTTTGTTGTCAGACTACTTTACTTTCTGTCTCTTCGATAAAGTATTTACGAAATGCTGGGGATTAAATGGAGACGCCGCAAGAACAAAAATGGATTTAAATTCCTTGCAGGGTTTCTACTTTTGGCCACTTATTGCTATTTTTTTGAATTTCATCAGCACTCGTGTAAAATCTAGCAGTTATTTACAAAACCGATTCCCTTTTCTCATTCGCCTTTGTGTAGTATACGCCAGAATGGGCTAAGCATTCACTTTTTACTTTCAGAACATGTACCATGTACGGAAAATATTGTAATGATTGAAAATTTTGATGTGTTTACATGTTCGAAGTCTTCTGAATTAATTTATGATATTTTTATGTATGTACGATCAGTGGTGGATCCGCAAATTTCTTTTGGGAGGGGCTAAATTAAAAAAAAAAGCTTTTAAAATGTACTATAAACCAAAATTTTAGTCTAAACCGATGTGCATGCTTTTGGGAGGGGCTAAGTTTTAAAATATGATAATTTTAGTTATTTTAAGTGCATAATAAAGCATAATGTTACCCTTTAGCAATCTCTTTTGTGGGGGGGGGGCTGAAGCCCCCTAGCCCCTTCCCTGGATCCGCTACTGTGTACGATGCATATGTGTGTGTGCAGTGGCGTACACAGGATTTCATTTCAGGGGAGGGATGTGTATCAAATTGTAAACTAAGTGAGAGACTGAAGCTTCCTCAACACCCTCCCTGAATCTGCGCCCGTGTGTGTGTGTATGTGAATGAACATGATAGCTCCTCAACGGTGCATTAACCCTTTAACGCGTGATGTCCTCGCCGTGAGGACACCAAACTCTGACGTTTTGACTGTTGCCAGTCAAGAAGAATAGATTTTGATTTCTATAAAAATAGTTGTGAGTGACATAGCTCCACGGGAATCCTATACTTTTTAGCACGTTCATTTCCCGTAAAAAAATGGTCACGATTATTTTTATCAGCCCTGACATCTGCTGAAAAATGGAAGAACGCGAGAACAGCTGGAAAGATTTCCCCAATGCTGAAAAAAGGGCAGCCGTTGCCATCGCTCGACTTAACTACCAGCAAGATAGCGGACGATGAACGTTTCGATCGTCCGCCATCTTGCTGGTAGTTAAGTCGAGCGATGGCAACGGCTGTCCTTTTTTCAGCATTGGGAAAGGGTTGCGCCTCAAAGGGTTAAATTGATCTCAAATTTAGTATATATGTTACCAAATTTATTAATATATTACCAAATTATATAACTAATAATGCGAAAAGACCAACCTACCGGTATCTACCGGTATTGATTTTGGTGTGTATAGGACTGGTGTGTGTTTTTTTCTTAAGCGCCATTGAAAAAAGGTATTCTTTTGAAATTAGAATATTATTAAAGGATGGGAATCATAAAAGAGAAATTAGTTTGATGTTGACATGTTTAGCTCCTTAGCTGCATTTGTTTTTTCCAACGGAAAAGTTACACAAAAGATCAAAAGAAAGGCGAAATCCACAAGAATATCATGCAGAGTAGCATTTCCTCTCTGTATATTATTCCGTGGATGACTAAAATGCTTTTTAAAATAAATAAATAAATTGCGTCCACTACACTGCTTGAAAAATGCTTTTTTTAATGATTGCCTATTTTATAAAGTATGAATAGTCTTAAAAAAAGTCTCAAATAATTCGGCATTAGAAGACGCTTTCACTGGGGAGGGGGGGGGGGGTTTGGTAAAGCACGTGCGGAGTTATGCGATCTGCGATGTAAAAAGAAATCTCCTGGTAGTAAAATAATTCTTATTTTAATCACTGAGAATTACACTCAAATACTTGTCATTTTAGTCCACTTAAAATAAATAATTAATATAATATCCAGTTCTCAACATTACTGCTTCTGTTGTAACAGAATCTATTGTTGTCTCTTAAGTTGTTAAATTCAACAGCCCAACGCAATTCAAGTAATTTCTAGAATTTTAGAGATAAAATGAAAATTCATAAATATGAAACAAATAGAACTTTAACTATATACCACTTGAAAGGTAAAATTGTGAGAAATCCAATGACATAAAATAGATTTTAAAATACCAAGCGAAAAATAAGGTAAAATTATTAATAATGGATTATCTAAAAGTAATGGACCCCTTGCTTTAAAAATAAAAAAAGTCATTAGTCACATCTAGAATCAACGGAAGTAAAAGCTGTCAAGTAAAGTCAAAATGAAAAAAACATTCCTTTACTTCAATGGTTCGAATTTGGGACTAAATGAGCTGGTTTTTGTTTGTAAAAAATAAGTAGCCCTTTACAGGTATATTTACTTTAATTAAAATTCTTAAGGAACATAACTTATGATATATAAAAATTACCAAACATGGCTTTATAGAAAGATTAGGTAAAAAGTGACAGACAGAATTTAATAAAATATATACCTCATTCAAAAGAACATTTCATGTGGAAGACAAATAAATTATGGCTTAAAATTATCAAAAGAAAAATAATAATAAAGGTCAGAGAAAATATAGTTCAGAACTGTCAACATTTCACACAAAAATGTCCTTACGATATTAAGATTCCATGTATTTTTTAAATAAAAATAAACTAGACAAATTAGGTATATTCATACAATAACTTTATATTTTCTTTTGTCCAATATTTCTAACATTTTAAACGCATACACTTGATTTCAAATAAATATTTAAATCTTTAAAGTTTGATATGCATAAATTGTTTTAAGTCAAAGTTCTCGGTAATTCACCCTTAATTTATCGCGTTCTCAGTATATTTAACTAGCACAAAATCGGAAATGTGACAGAATAATGCATTATTTTGAAACAAAACTTACCTCGCAATTATTAATCTCCTATGTACTATAAATTAAATTTGAAAACTTTGTTAACATTCCGTATCATACTATAAATATTTATAACAAAAGCACTAAAATTCGTGACTTCATAATATAGATAGGAGTATCTTTTGTTTCGATTTAATGCGAAAAAACTGAAACAAGTGCTTTTTACTAAGTTTAAAAAAATAGAGCCAACTTAATTAGAAAAATTATTCACATAGAAAGCTAAATTATTTTCTTTGTACTCAAAAACTTCATGTGCCAGTAAAAGAGCTTTTGTAAGCGCCCAACACCTTAAAGTTTTGATACACCCATAACTTACCTTTTTAATTAATGTTCAAAGAAGGGTAAATGTTTTTTTCGGTGCTACCTTAATTATTCTTTCTTGGCTTTGTAGTCGAATAAAAAGCTTGTTCATGAGCGAAAAATTCTTTCGGTTATTGAAGAGAATTAAGAGAGAAGCATAAGGTAGTGATACTTACTGCCCGTTACGGAAATAAAAGGAATAAATGAAAGTTTTAAATAGAGACTAATTTTAGAACTATTTTATTTCTAATATTTAGCGGACGAAATTCATAGTTTTCAATTCATAGAGTGAAAAAAAGTTTACATTGTTACTCCTAAAACTCATCTAAATAAAAAAAACCATTAGCTAAATTCTATGTTCTTTAACCTAATCTTTCATTACTTTGCAGGGTATATTGGACGTAAAATGGGCAGGTATTTCTGTTTGATATAAATATATACATAAATTATTTTTAAAAGATATTTAATTTACAGTATCTATTTTCAGACATTAGTTCGCAAGATTTATACTCATTCAAATATTTATTAATTGCATTTGGAATTTTTTTTTTTATTTTGGCAGGCACTTGCCGATTAGGCATTCGTCACTACAGCGCAGCTCGAAGGCAATAGCCCTTGGGCAGCCGAAATTACCCCCATGAAGGAACGGATGAGTTAACACCAAAGCTCACGTCGGGAATCGAACCCGTACCCAAGGCGTGAGAAGAACGGTTTTTTCATCACCACACCACATGGTAGGCGCATTTGAAAACATAATACAGTGGAATACGTGGAAACGATATAGCTGTTTGGGCAGAATATATGTGTACTTTATTCTGAAAATCTTCAACAAAGAAATATAGTTGAACCTCGATTTAACGAATTGATTCGGACCCACAAATCCGTTCGTTAATCGAAGCAATTCGTTAAATCGAAATCAATATTTTTAAAGAGTATTGTATAAAAATATCAATGCAAAATACCCTTAGATATAGATAAGAAAAAAAGAATGATTATTGTTTACTACGAGCTTAACAATTATAAGTTATAGGTTAGGCGATCAACTTTAAAATTATCTAAATTCTTTAATGTTACTTGCTCTTAAAATTTAATACATAATACATACATAGTTATAGGCACTTTGGAAATAAATCCTTGAGAGTGCTTTGTTTTGACTTTCCAAAGATCTTTGTCGATACTTTCTAACTTCGTATAGTCTTTGGATCTTTGGATCTTCGTATAGTCTTAGATTGAAAGATCAAAGAACAACATCATCAATCTCGTGAGACAAAAAAAAAAAAAAATAAAAAAAAAAAAATAAAATAAAGCATTCAAGCTGCAAACTGCTTCTTGGAATGTCACCTTTTTAAATTCAAATTCCGTTTCTTTGTCATCTTCGCTGCTTTCAGAATCTTCATTCTCTTTCTGTTCAGTATCGCAGGTACTTAGCTGTACATCGGAAGACACATATCCTGTAAAATTTCCATTACTAGGAAAATCTTCCCATCCAGGTATTTGATCATCGTTATCCATGGCGTAATTGTAAATGACTGTTTCTGTATAGCTGTCTTCGCAGGCACTTGCTTCGTTTGGAGAAATGAGAAAAAATTTATTGTATTGCACACTTGGATTAGGGTGTGAAAAATTAAAATTTTGCTTGCGAAAAATTCAAAGTTTTAGTTTTATGTGCGAATTTTATTTGTGTACGTGTAACATATGAAACTTTAATTTAACGAACAACAATCGATTTTGTTGTTCGTTAAATCAAAGCTAAAAATTCGTTAAATCAGAGCTTTTTAGCACCCTTTTTGTCGGGACAAAAAAAACTATTCGTTAAATTGGAGAATTCGTTAAATCAAAGTATGTTAAATCGAGGTTCGACTGTATTTCTCTCCCCCTCAATTTCATATGTTACACGTTCTTCACTGGATTAGCTTTTATCTGCTTACTGAGTCCATATTTCTTTCTTGCTCAAGAAACTTACGTTCAAGAAACTAAGTTCCTGAAAATTTGAGAAATTCTGTTATTAAAGTTTAAACTTCAACTTTAATAACTTCAAAGATCCAGATTCAATAGAGAGACATATTGCAATTCAGCATGAAATTCTCCATAACAATTGCACAAAATTTTTTGAAAAACGGAATGCTTACTCAATATCTAAAATTAAATGATAGGACCAGTCACTTAATTGCACAACGATCTATCCTGGACATGTGTATTGCCAGCTAAGGCTATTCTAAAAAAATTCAAGATCGCAAGAACAAATTTAAATCTTCAATAAATTCTGGAAGGTTCTTTGATATTAGTCGGAGGGCAAGCAAATTTGAAAACCACATACATATAAGGTTAGTTGACTGCTCTCAAGAAATGCACCAAATTTTCAGGTAAGCTCCCTTGTTACTCCTATACGTAATACGCACGCGACGATGCATTGTTTCCACTTATCGAAAACAACAATAACGATACCAGCAGCAAAAAGCAAGTAAAAAATATTTATGGGAACAAACATAGACTCGAAAAATTCCTTTAAACTAAAAAACCCAAAGAATTTGAGAAAAGTCCCTAATAATTTGGCCACCTATTGTAGATCCACCAAATTCTGCTGACGAGTAGAAAATTTACGGTAGTAGATTGATTGCAATCATCGTCGAATTTTTTTTCGGGTTTCAGACAATAAAGAAACAAAAATAAACATACACTCGAAAAATTCCTTTAAACTAAAAAACCCCAAGAATTTGAGAAAAGTTCCTAATAATTTGGCCACCTATTGGAGATCCACTAAATTCTGCTGACAAGTAGAAAATTTTCGGTAGAAGATTGATTGCAACCATCGTCGATTTTTCTTTCTTCTTTTTTTCGGGTTTCAGACAATAAAGAAACAAAAATAAACATGCATTCGAAAAATTCCTTTAAACTAAAAAACCCCAAGAACTTGAGAAAAGTCCCTAATAATTTGGACGCCTATTGTAGATCCACCAAATTCTGCTCATAAGTAGAAAATTTACGGTAGGAGATTGATTACAATCATCGTCGATTTTTTCTTCTTTTTTTTTTTCCTGGTTCCAGGCAATAAAGAAACAAAAATAGAAAGAAACGAAAGCACTTATTCAACAGGAGTTCAAAGACAGCTCAACTTGTAACTAAACAGCTATTTAAACCACCCGTTTTTCTTTTTTCAGGTGATATAAATGGTCACGTTCGACGGTGCAGGTCGACATGTCACGATGACATTATTAATGCGTTTAAGATCACTGCTCGATGTCAGCCAACGAGGAGTCACTTCCGGATATCTAATTAAATGCACATTTATTTGAAGGATGCTGAAATAGCTCAGATACAGCTGTCCGAGTACATTGCACACTTTCTTTATCGGTACTTTATAAGTAACTAGTGATTAACGTTTAACCCTTTAACGCGCAGTGTTCCCGCTCTGGAAACACCAAACTCTGACGTTTTGACTGTTGCCAGTCACGAAGAATAGATTTGATTTCTATAAAAATAGTGGCGGGTGACATAGCTCCACGAGAATCCTTTACTTTTTAGCACGTTATTTCCCTTAAAAAAATTGTCACGATTCTTTTTAACAGCACTGACATCTGCTGAAAAATGGAAGAATGCGAGAACAGCTGGATAGATTGCCCAATGCTGAAAAAAGGGCAGCCGTTGCCATCACTCGACTTAACTACGAGCAAGATGACGGACGATCGAAACGTTCATCGCGTGCCACAGATCCAGAGACCCTTTTTTTGACGCAGCTGGCTGTGCCGCACAGCCAGCTGCGCCACAGCCCAACTCTCGGCCACAGCCTAACTCACAGCCCAACAACTCGTAGTCACGTTACATCGACCGGATGTAACGTGACTACGAGTTAGAACCCCCTAAAAAGTCCTCAGCCCAAGGCACCCTCCCCAAGAAAGCTGATATCCCTGTGCAGGTTTGTCTTTGCTCAACAGACACACACATACATTACTAAACTAAAATTTCCATCGGCAGTTGTTAATTGAGATTCAAATATTGATAGTTAGTTTTCAATAACATTAAGTGTGATTATTTTTCTCAACACTGTCAATAAACAACTGGATTAAAAGTCCTATTTTTAATGTTACAGATAGAGTACCAATAGAATCACTTGTACGGAAAAAAATGTTTTGTTGAATTGAACAAAATTTGTTGATTCAACAAAAATTTGGTTGGTGCTATTTCAACCGAATAATTTTGTTAAAATAACGAAATGTTTAGTTGAATTAAGAAAAATTATATTGATTCAACAAATGCATTTATTTGAAATGAGCCAACCAAAATTTTGTTGAATCAAAAAATAAATAAATAAATAAATATCAGATACTCAATTAAACTATCTAACAAATCATGTCTTGTGTTCTTAAACTTGGAAAATAAAAGTAAATGCACATGAAACAAATAAAACATAAACAAACTGGCGCTTTAAAAATACTTGGATGCACAACTTAACAACTTATCTGAACCTATACGAAATTTAACTCATTTGGAACAATAGAACGCATTTTGAACTTTTTGGAAATCAGTTTGTTTCTTGTTAACTCCATGTTTCCCTAGACACAAAATGGTCCTTATATTGACTGTTGTGTGTTAGACAAACACACAAGCGTCAAACAAAAAAATATATTTATGTTAATATTCTTATTTTATGGTGTGGTGTGCTTTTGGTGTAGTTATTTTATTATAAATATTTCAAAACAACAAAAACAACAACAACAACAAAACTAAACGTACCGTTACATTGATAATTTCCTTTTGACTAAAAGGGTTTTAACAAGGTTAAATTAACTCAACCTAATTAAAAATACTGTTACTCGAGAAGAGAAGTTACAACACAAGTCCTTGAAGTGTTTATAAAGACATCTTTAGACGTCTTTATCAACGTCCTATAAAGTAAAGAATTAAGCTAGCAACGTAATTAGAAATTGAACCGATCTAAGATCTACCCCTATGTTCCCCCTTGTTCTACCCCTATGTAACTGGATCCCTATTAAACTATAATCATTCTATTTTGAGGGGGTACTGAAGAATTATTTCACAAAGAAAAGACAAATAAAACTTAAATTACTTCCTGAAAAAAAATTAAAGTAGTTAATTTTCCATTAGTTTTATAAAATGATTTAATTAACATAACTTGTAAAATAAATTGAATGAAAAATCGATCGTTTCATATAGTATTTAATTATGTTCAGTGCTTCCCTTCTGTATATACACGCTTAAATCTATTGATTAAAACTAACACTCCTTTATTGATTAAATTTTTTATCGGCTGATTTAAATCCTTTTATGCTAAAAATTTCCGAAAAATACTCTTTAAAGACAATAATTTGTAAACTCCTCAATTGGCCTCAATGCTCCCGATTCGCAAGATTCTACTTAGCTCCATTTTCACTTAAATCTTGTTTATTTGAGTATTCTGACTTCCCCACGAAAAGAAATGCCTGGTAGGTATCGTATTACTATCACGTGACCAACGCGCAACGCTCTTCAACGGATTCGTTGCCATAGTCACCTCGCGGGCATCGAAAGGACACGCATGTCGTTATCAAAATATGAAGTAAAAGAATTTCTAAAGAGGATAATGGATGCACTTTATTTAATGCCAAGTCCTTTTGTTGTGGGTGCTTAGTTGTGTGTGTATTCGCTTGTGATAATTTTATTTTATATCCGTATACCAAATGCATCATTTTCATATTCAGAGTTGTGAAATAAATTCAGCCTAGATATGGAGGAGATGCTTTAGGTAAAGATTTCGCTTTAATGACATAGTTTCTTACGATTGGATTATAAAAAGCTGTTGTAAAACAAATGAAGTTATGATATCTCCACTCAAAGTAAGTAGAATTTTACTTTTTTCATGTCAATAAATTTGGTTGCTGTTTTAATTAAATCTCACAGCTGGTTTAACCATGATTGCATTTCTGTATTCTGACTGTACTGTGAATTCGTTTTACAACTAGAGACTATAGTGAAATTATATTCTATTTATTAAAAAAATACTTTTTTTATAGTGTATTAAGATATATGTAATGTACTTGCCTTGATTTAAAATTTATCTTCTCGGGGCTTATAATCATAGATTACAGCTCTGATAATAAAAAATGAAGAGAACGAATAATTCAATATAACTCCTCAATTATATTGAATACTCCTCAATTATTTTAATCAAAAACGGACAGATTTTGTAAAAACACTCCTGTTTTTTGATTATTATTTATGCTAAATGGAGCTGCTGTATAATGCTCAAAAATTGAGAATTTTTCGCTCCATTGATTTTTGTTGATTAATGGAGCAAATTTTACTCAATCGGGAGGATGACTGTTTGAAGTCAAAAATTCAGTAAAAATATAGTCCGTTTGATTATTATTTTACTCAGTAGATTTAAGCGTGTGCAGAGTGTCCCTAAAAGTTGGTGACAGGCTTTAATTCTTTAGCTACTAAGGATAAGTGGATAGTACCAGAAAGAAAGAAGCACAGTTAAGTTGCACGAAAGTATACAGCAGTAAAAAGGAGTTATTTAGGTAATTTTTCATTAAAATTTTGAAAACTATATCTATAAATGAGTTTTAAATAATGAAAAAAAAATCCAGAAGTGTTAATATTTGAAAAGTAAGATGATGTTAACTATACGATTCTCCAGTTTGAAGTTTAGGAAACTCCAGCGATATTTCCAGAAAATACATTTAGATTCAAAGGGAACTTATTTCCAAGAACTACGAGAAGCAAACTGCTTCTCGTAGCTCCGGAAGTATTGATTACTTTACTGCCTTGAACACTCCCTTTACTGGATGAACTTAATAGCTTCGACGTCATCACTAAATCTTAAATGACATCATCACAGTTTTATTTTCAAAAAGTAAAACTATTGCTTGGAAGCATCAGGCCTTGACCGACTATTATAGTCTAAGAGCCAGCGACCGCCAGACCTTCGTCACAGTATAAAAGCTGAAACTTTCTCTGCGCATACCCCCCAACAGAGGTAGGAACCATCGGCCACTGCAAAGTTCGGATGACCATGGCTTTGGCAGGTAACAGGTGGCAAAGGTGTATAAAATTGCCGAAAATTTCGTCATTTCATAAAGCTTCATTTTTTTATAGGTTCTTCTTCGCAGTACTAGAAATCACTTTATCCCTTGCCAGACACTTTTCCTCGTGGCAAACCCCCGCCAGACAACCTCAAATTCATGGAAAACTGTTGTGTTCGTAAACTCCCGCGACGAAGTACGTCAAGCTGTCACAAAGAGCCAAGCACATTTTATACTGCTACTTCTGAACTTTCTTGCAGCGCGCTCGTAATAGAATGACGTTTGTTAAGACTTTGAGGTTGTCTGGCGGGGGTTTTCCACGATGGAAAAGTGTCTGGCAAGGGATAAAGTGATTTCTAGTACTGCGAACAAGAACATATAAAAAAATGAAGCTTTATGAAATGACGAAATTTTCGGCAATTTTACGCACCTTTGCCACCTGTTACCTGCCAAAGCCACGATCCTCCAAACTTTAGAGTGGCCGATGGTTCCTACCTCTGTTGGGGGGTATGCGCAGAGAAAGTTTCAGCTTTTATACTATGACGAAGGTCTGGCGGTCGCTGGCTCTTGCTCTATTAAGTCTGGAAGTATCAGAGGAACTTAATAGGTGGACCAAAGTTGTCTTTTATAAAGGGACGGACGAAATGATGCCCAAGATCACCCCGGGAATCTAACCGGATCAGTGGTGCGGAAGGATGGTTCATTGGACAGTACACAAGCAACACCTCCTAGATATAGAAAGCCTGATGACTGAAGCTTTGACGTCGTCACTAAACCTTAAGTGACGTCATCACAGTTTTATTTTCAAAAAGTAAAACTATTTTAAATTTCTGACGAATGCTACAAATATTAGAAACCATCTGAAAAGATAAAAATTAAAATACCTTGCTGATACAAAATAATTCATTTCTGTATCATATTATGTAATTAGTGATGGTTAAAAATTGCCATTTGTCGTAAAGTTAATTTTTATATCTTAAATCAAGCGTGAGAAAATTCATTGCAAATTTAAAATAGTTTTATTTTGTTAAAGTAAATCTATGATTACGTCATTTAAGACAATCTAGTGATCTTAAAAAAAGCTCAAGAAGTGAAAGCTTCAAGTGCTAGGCTTTCTATTTCTGGAAGATATTGACTCAACCCGGGCGGCTAAATTCATAATTCGCATAGTTTAATAAAAACGTTCAAATAATGTGGTCAAGATTAAAATAAAATATTTTCATAAACAGACACACACACACATATGTAACGGGAAGCTCTATCTCGTCACTCGTTTTGAGCCCTGAACTGGGCTTGCTCTTAGTTCCGATTTTTCCCCAATTTATTTATCCCCCTCCTTAGATTTTGATTTTCCCCAATTTATTCCATTAAGATAAATGTAAAATTTAAACCAATATTGTTACATTGTGTGCATTTTAATGTGTGTTCAATTTAAATAAAATATATCTTAACTTAAATAAGATGCAGGACTACTTACTTGGTTGTATGAACAGTGTTCTTTATTATTTTTAAAATGTAGTTCAATATAATTATGCTCTAAATGTTCATAATGGTAGAAAATATGATCTTAAAATGTTTTTCAGAGTGTTCAATTATCATACTGAAGATTTTATACTTAATGCTTATATAACTAATAAAAAAGATTTACTTTTATCTTATTTTAAAATTATACATTATTGCCTGGGCCAAGCCTCCCATACCATGGGTCAGAGCTCCCTTATAAAGGGAGCCTTGACCCACTTTCCAACGTTTAAAAAATATTAAATTCAGAAAAGAAGAAATGCACAATTTATATTATCATAAATATATTCTTAATGCCAATAAAATTTCCTTTAAATTGCACTATAATAGGATTATTTTGCTGCCAAAATAAAATTTACAAAAATGTTTTTCTGAATATGTTTTCAAGGCTCCCCAGGTTCCCCTATACATTAAAAATGGACAAAATTTTGTTAAGTTGAATATCCAACTAATGTATTAACCCCCAGACGCCTTTAATGATCGCCCTTCAAAATAAATAAATAGATAAATAAATAAAACAAAAATTAAAATTAAAAAAATGCAATTTTTGCAAATGTTCAAAATTTATTCAATTTTTGAAAAAAGTTATGACATTAAGTGTTTCAGTCGTTGCTGATCATGCTAATAAATTTCATTCTAATCTTTTAATCCGTTTTTGAAGCATGTGAGAACAAACGATTTTCAAAATAATCTCAAAATCTATGAAATATTTAAAACAATTTTGAAATCTATAGTTTAAACTAACTTGCAACCAAACACAATTCAAAATTTCATTCTATTCCATTTTTCAAGAATGAAGCAAGTACTTACTCAATTTTCAAAAAATCTCAAAATCTATAAAAAAATTATTGAAATACTTTGACCGCTGTAGTATATGTGCCACCTATGATGAAGCCAAATTTTATTTCATTCGTTTCAGTGGTTTATACATGATGGGCAAACCAATATTTAAGCATTTCGAATAATTTTTTAACAGATTCTCTAAATCTGATTCAAATTTTCAAACAATTTAAGTTGTATGACCACCTATCATGCCACTAAATTTCGTTTTATTCGCTGTATTCGCTGTTACTTGATGCGTAAACAAATGCTTGCACAGTTTGAATAAATTTTCCTAAAATCTCAGAACCTTATCAAATTTTTCATAATTTCGATGTGTATAATTTAAGTTGCATGTTAACCTATCACGTCACCTAATATCATTTGTTTCGCTTTAGTTGTTATTACGTACTGCACGAACAAAAATTTACAAAGTTTGAAAAAAATTCTCAAAATCTCTTCAAATTTTTTTTAAAAAATTGATGCCTATAGTTTAAATTGAGTGACCACCTAACATGTCATCAATTATCAACAATTTAATTCCATTTGCTTCAGTCATTTTTACATGATACGCGAACAAAGGAAGCGTCACGGACAGAATGACAGAACGACATATAGACAAACCTTATTCTGGCGGTCGCACTATGTTCCAAAGTGCTCGAAGTGTATAGAAATAGAAAATTTTTGAATTCAAAGAAATATACAATTCTGTTGAAGACTTAACAAAGTTATTTTGGCGCAGAAGGGGAGTTCGGACTTTTTAAGCAATATTTCTTTAAATATAATATTTTGTGTAGAATTTTTAAAAGCAATGTCTGCTAAAAGAAATTCCAGAAAACCGGAGTATGTATGTTCGAAGGCACTTTTTTTATTTCATGACTCTGATGTCTTTGGAAAAAAAACACGTAAATAATGCAAAGGCTTCTTAAAGAAATCCAACTGTAAAAAATAATCTTACATAACAGCTAAATGTATTTCTGTGAGATTTCTGAATTCTTTTTGCAATAATTCATTTAAGTTTGGTTGAAAAATAACCAAAAATATATTAGAAGAAAAATTGTACATGCAAGGAAACTAGGAAAGGGGACTAAGCAAGTACACTACGAAGATACAAAATTTCCTATGCTGAGTCTACAATTTAAAGGGGCAGCTAAATTTTAAAAATGGGAAAATGTAAAAAATCTTGATCAGCTTCCAGGACATTTTTTTTTCAAAGAATGAATGAATGCATGTGCATACAAATTTTCTTTTGTGTCTGTTAACTAGGAATGACATTGTTGACTGAAAATACTGATTTGGTTTATCATAAAACATAATTTTTTCAATAATATTTTATGACACAATCCTTTTAAAAACATCAAGCATGCTTGTTCTCCTACAGTGTGCGTGATACTTTAAAATTATTTAAGACGGGGACTTAAAGATTTTAATTACTCTTTAAAAGACTGATTATTACTTTAATTTTAAAAAAACGGGTTTAGTTTTTAAAATTCTTATTTAAAGGATTAAGTATTACTTATTATTATTTGATTAGAATATTAAACACTTTTTGATAGCTGCGCCATGTACAGTGTTTTAATACTGCAGAGAATTGTTTTTAAATAGCATATTTACTTTATGTATAAACGGTTGTGAAAATAAGCCATTTGAATAGATCGGGAGCATCAGTAGAGAATTTGTTTCCTCCACACACAAGTTATGTCTAATACCCAATATCCCTTGGCAACGGCGATTTGTGTAGTTTGTAATAAATAAAATAGATTAAAAATTATGTGTTTTATCGAATAGGAAAGAAAAATAATTACAAAATTATAAACATTTTAATGGTAGTTTCAATTTTTAATTTTAATAATTTACTAAATTTCATGTTATTAAAATAATTAAAAATTTCTAGTTCAGATTTTCTATTTGCTTTTCTTTTGTTTGGTTTAGTGAAGAAATCAAAAGGATGAAGGGAATTATAATTGAGATATCATACGTGCAATAGAAAAGCATCTTCGAACGTTTAAAAAATGAATATGTGGGAAAATAATATTAAAAATTAGTGTAATGAGTATTACAGGGGAAAAAAACCTGTAAGATTAAGCGTTTGGACTTCTTTCTCGCACGTTTTTGGGAAAAAAAATTGATCGTAAAAGGCTAGATGTATGTTCAAATGTTGGAGTTTTATATTCTGAAAAGATTAGACTGGGAAAAAAAGGGAGAAACATATTCATGTAAAAGTAATTACATATTGAACGCGAATGTTCGATTACTACGGGGAAAATATTGTCGACAGTATCAATAATTATTTTAATTTAAAATGTTTGAGCCACTTCTCTTTGATGTAGTCCAGATAATTTTAATAGCAAGTTGCATTTAAACCATTTGGTAAAAATCAGAAGAGACTGCTAATATCATGTCAAATACAATTTAATTATTCTGTCAGACAATATAAAAGCCAGCACTTTGAAATAACCTTTAGGGCTCCATTATTTCAACTAACATTTATTTGAAAACCATCCTCTGAGTAAGCTTTTAATGTAAGGGGAATTGAAAATTTTGAAATCCATTAGGAAAGTTTTGAATCATTATGCAAAGATAAAATGATTAGTTTTATATCTTTGTCGGTTAATGTTAAAAGGTTGTAATACAACGCATAATTTCTAAATTCCCGCCTAAAGACCTAACAGTCAATGGCCTGGCATTTGTTTAATAATTTCTACATTTATTAAAGTATAAAAACCTGTGCTTTTGGAAAGTAAAATCTATATTCTCAAGGTTTTTATTCTGAATTTTCTAAAAGTAAACAAAATAAATAAAAGTAATATAGTAAATGCGTAAAACAAGGATTGAAAAATTCAAAATTACTCAGTTGAAAATACTTTATTTTTTCTTTCTTTAAATAACTGTCCTGAGAGTTTAATTTATATTTGCAATTTGTTATATGCCCTTACAGTTATTTTCTTTGCCCAAGTAAAATAGCTGTAAGTGATTATTATATTACATTGCTCTGAAGACAGCAACCGTTCCGAAAAATCTTAATTATCAAAGAAAACCCTCAGTATAAAAGGTTGGATTTCTGTTTTAAGTAGCCTTAGTGGTTTCTCTATGGGAAAATGTTTGCAGTGGCACACAAAATATGAGCTTCTACAAAATACTATTACCACAGGAATTATATGAAATATTTCTCGAGATACAGATGGATCTTCCCATGTATCAGGTGAACACTACAAGTGTTGACCTGGTTTGCACAAATATGTGAGTATGAAAGAACACGCAAGACTATAAGAGTTTTGGTAAATTTTCTGGGAGTTGATAAACCAATAACTGTTGTAACGTTTAGAAAAATTAAATACAAAATAAAAGAAGGCACTCCTATTAATTAACGATGTTCTAATAATAAAATGAATTTGAAAAGAACACAAAAAGCATCTCGGGAACTATTTGAAACATTTAATGAGATAAATATATGCCTGCTTAGGGTTTTATTTCTAACAAAAGAAGTACAGGAGCTCTATCGTTCTATTGTTAATAACAATATTAATTACTTTAATTCATTGTGAAATTAGGTAACTTTTTTCTTACTGTTGTAATTGTATACAATGTAAGAAAATTAACATCAATGGAACCGATATGACGAAAGCTATTAAAATTTTTATTTGATGAAAAGTACTGGGAATAAAAGTTGTACAGGAGCTGAGCTACTGTGAGCTTCCATGCAAATTAAGCCTTGTGTCTACCCTATCTAATATCATGTCAACAATACTGTTCAATATATCGGTTCTGGCATGCTCTCTGGAAGTTGATCAATGATTAACCAATATCTGGTATGACGATTATAAAAATTAAACACAAAATAAAAGGAGACATCCTGATTAATTCACGACGTTCTAATTATGAACATTATTAAACACGGAAATTCAATAAAACTGTAACTGTTCGAAAACAATAGAAAAACTTCAGTGTAAGTTCAGATAAAACCACAAAAGAGTAGCAAATAGTTTTCGTATTATCCATAACGTAGACATCCTTTTTTCAATATCTCAGCTTCACTTGGAAGCACTTTCACTGAATCTTTATTCACCAGTCATAAATAAATGAATGAGGTGAAATCTGCGAGAGAGATTTTCATTATTATTTTCTCTCTCTCTCAAAACTCTTTCTGTCAAAGATTCTTAAGGGAAAAAAAAAGACCTGTAATCAATTCGTTCTGTTTCTTTTACTGCAATTTCGGTCTGATGAATTCCCACAATGTAAGAGACTCTCTTCCGAAAATGATAAGAAAATAACCCTACACTGAGTATTTTCAATGTGATGGAAAGGAAAGGAAAAAAAAAGAAAATAATTGTGCTAGACCAGACTAAATAATATAAAAAAGTGTAAAACAAAAACGACCACCGAAGCGGATCTGAAGATAATAGAAAATTAAAAAAAATAAATGGCGTTGGCGATTTGGCGTTCACGTCAAGAATATTAAAAAAATGAAGAATAGAAGAAAAAAAAAACCTCCACAGTTGCTGCTACAACCCTAAGCCTGTTCCTTTTTCTTTGGCCACGGTCACGGTCATAGACTAGCCAGGAGGCATCGAACCCCAACAAGGTAGGCAGAAATAGTCAGTTGATGATGCTAATTCCGAAGATGCAGCAACCTTGAAAAACTGAACCAAAGAAGCTCTCAGTGGCTCGCGGAGAGTGGTTTGCTTTGTTTGTGTCGGAAACGAAAGCAAAACATGGGACAGTCTTCAGTCTCGTGAAAGAGTGATTTTGTTTAGTTGTTGTTGTTTTATTTTATTGTGGATTGGAAAATAGAAAAAAAAGAGGAGAATATTTTGAATCATTCCTTTTGTTTTAGGATGGATAAATTTACCTTAAAGGTAGGTGGAAATTTTTAATTGGAAAATTTTTTAAATGAAAAAGTTATATGCTATTTGCCACTATGAATTGATAAGTTCTGTATATAGACTAGTGAACATGGTGCAACTTAAATCAAGGCCGTACCCAGGGGGGGGGGACCAGGGAGTTCGGTCACACCCCGCCACTGAAATTAAAAATTTTGTTAACAAAACAGTACTAATGAAGCCTTTTTGTGAAAAATTTAGCCTTTTTCACCTTTTGGTCCCTCCTCCCCCGAAATTTTTTTCTGGATACGGACCTGACTTACACGGCTAATTCTCGGCTGTAAGAAAGTAAAAATGTATATCAATTAAAACGTTCAATAATGTTAAGAGAAAAATGGTTGAAACTTTTCGTATATTTTATATCTCGTGCTTGAAAACATTAATATAATATTTTTTATGGGTAGAAATTAGTGCATTATAATCAAATTATTATTTAGAAAAATTTTGTATTACAAAAATATTACAAGTTTTTTTAATTATTAAGTATGCAATTATTCAAACCCTTCCTTCCCCTCCTCTTAAATTATGAAACAACTTGGTGTATTTTGAAATAATTTTAACAAGTAACAATTTTTTTCCATTAATATTTTTTTGACCAGGAAATTGTTTCCCAGTTTTTCCCAATTCTTGATTACTTCTCTAATTACTTCTAACACTTTCTTTCAAACACCAATTAGGCGATATTTTTCAATTAAATTAAACTTTTTAAAATAATAAAGTTTCTAAATTCAGAGATACTTTAAGTGATCTTTGTGTGTTGTATTGATCAAAAAGTTATTTCATGTTTTTTTTCTTTTCTATGAAAATTTGATTTGTAATGCGCGATACATAAATTATCAATGCTTTGATGTAAAATATAAAATTAAAATACAGTGGAACCATCTTAATATAATCCCCTTCTAGACTGATCAAATTAATCATATAAAGATAATAGAAAACAGCTTTTGTAGTAGATGTATAATACTGAATGCTTCAAACACATTCACTTTTTAAAAGAAATATGATGCTTATGTACTGCAATTTATATGTGTTATTCAGCAGCTGGTAGTGTTTATTCAACATTGTTTTCAATAAAATAACTAGATGTAACGTTAAGTAAGAGGCATTTAAGTGTAAACAGATTAAAACAATTTCAGATAACATATAAAGCTGACCGGTTTGCATGCAGTTTAAGGTAAATAACTTAGCTTTTAGCATTAATATAGTTTAATCTATGTTTGAAACGGTATAATTTAAATGTTGTCACATGAAAATAAAGGTTATAATTGTGTAAAAAAATGTTATATAGTAAGCATTATTCTTAACGATATATATTAAATAAATTACTACTTTAATAAAGTATATTATTAACGTTATCTATTAAATAACGTTACAGTTATTTATATTTAATGCTAGTTGCACTATTCAAAATTTTATATTGGCAATCTTGCCGTCGTCACGAGGTGAGAAAATTAATATTAATCGCATTGTGCAAGCTGAAACTTGTCCGATTTTTTTCCAAGGTCGTCAGTTTCTAAATTTCTGTGAATGTAACAATACACTGCTCTGATTTTTTTAGCACAAATTGGCGTTCAGTTTATTACTTTGATATGTGAAAATATTGTCTGACAATATATGTATACAGTGTGTTTCAAACATTTTGAACAGTGTACCACTTTTTAAACTACCGACTTTAGCATTATACTTCCAACTAGAATTTTTTTTTTCTAATAATTCTTTTTAGTTCATAAATTTCATAAAAACCTTTATATTAAAAACTCTGTTTAGGGTGACTCTGTATATGTTTTGTTAAGGCAAACATATACAGAGGATGTTTAGGGATATTTGCCAAAAAATGGAATGCCTTGGGTCGAGGAATTTTTGAGGGTGACCCCCTAAAGGAGAAGAAAGCCAGTGAGATCCAATGAGTAGAATGAAGTCTGACCTTTGAAAAATCATCCACAAAAACTGAATAGATGCTAATGTAATATTAACTTAGTTATTTAATTTTAAAGTTTTTTAACAACTATCGGCTGGCTAAGAGACAGTTCTAATATTATGGAAATATAAATTAAGTACAAAGTGAGACCAATAAATCTACAATTCAGTACTGTTCTGAAAAAGGAGTGAGGATAGTTCCTGGCTACTTTAATTTTAATACTATGTTTAGATTAAAAAAAGAAAAATCGGCATTTGGGCGGAGATCCCTGTTTCAGTTTCTTCTTGATTACGTAAAATGGGTATAAATATCTGGTTAGTGCTTTTCTAGGATTTTGTTAAAGGAAGACACCCCTGTTTCTGCTGATCTATGGTTTTTCACAAAGTATGTCTGATTATGGGCTGAAATGACAGTAAGGAATTAAATAAATAAATGAACAAGAACTAAAGTAGAAAGTAAACATTACTATAACCAACCTGAAGATTAAAAGAAATAAAAATAAAACAGAAAGAAAAATACACATAAAAGAGATTATATTCAATTTGTGCACAAATTCTAAATCGAAGATTTTAAACTGTAAAACATTAATTTGCCAAAAAGTTCATTTTTGAATTTCTAATAATTAGCATTAAGCTTAGAAAGATGATTTTTTTTTTCAAACGACTGTTGAAAGGTCAGACTTTGTATTTCTCATTGGACCTTTTGTATACCCCTTTGTATATTGGACCTTTTGTATTTGGGTCACCCTAAAATTATTTTTTAAGCATACGGCACCTTATAAAATTTCAGAAATAAAAAGTAACTGCATGCCATTAGCAAACATTTTATGATTGAAAGTCTAGTGCTGAAATCCAATGTTATTTTAAAAAATGCCCCATTAATAAAACAATTTAAAATACCCGGTATGTAATCCCTTAATTTATCAGTTCTGAGTTTTTCTACTTGTAAAGATACTGTAAACTATTTAAATCTTAAGATATTTATTTTTACGCTTTTATTCCTAACTAGATATGTATAACTATTTTGGTTGAAAGATTCATTATTCGAAAAGAAATAGCCAGGAATGTTTGGAAAATTTTTGAATTTGACATTCCTGTTTTATTTTGAAAGAATACGTTCATCATTTTTAACAAAACCAAAATTAACCAAAGTAAAAAGTGTTACAAGTAACTTCACCTACTGTGCACTTTTTAAACGCCTACCCTCCCTGGAGAATCCTATTCGAAATGTTCTGAAATCTGTTTTTAGCCATTCGCGAGGGCTGTCTTTTACAGCAAGAATTTTATGGATATCTCTTTCCTTCTTTGAGATCACGCAGGATATGTGAAAAGGATGTTTTGGCCCCTATCCCCCATAAGTTGCGAATTTTGGAAAATGCTTTCCAATCTGGCATCTACGCTAAGAAACTCACATACCTGCCGAATTTCGTATTATTATCTTGAATAGTTCTGTCTTGGAAAATATTGACATACGGAAAAACGACATTTCTTTCCCACCAACCTAATATATATAGTCGAAAATTTTAATCATTTTTGTTCTGATATAACGTGTGAAACAATGTGCTAGCTAAGCAGATATTTTTTCACTGATATTCTTTTCCACTTTCTTTTAAAGTGGAAATACTAATTTAGATTGTGAATGACAACAATTACGAAAAAATCCGTATCATTATAGACACTAGCGCGCATAATTTTTTTTTTCACAATACTTGCATTTTTAATTGAAAATGACTACTTATAAAAAGAGGGGAAAATTGACTTGATGATGATATCGAAATGATAAATCCCTTTTTTGTATTAGGGTATATAAATAGATTTTTAAATGATTTCCTAAAATTCCATTAATGTACTGAAATTAGTTTTCCAAGAATACCATTACACTGCTTTGCTATTTAGAGTAACCGATGATAGATTGCATTGATTAAGCAACACATTTTCTTAAAAAATGAAACTCGTCAAATTTCAAAGAGTAGGTTTCGAAGTCATTTATTGAATCCCTGCGCTTCGCATTAATGCACCCGTGGTATGATGTCCAATAATCTATCGCGTCTGAGTGAATAATGGAGTTACAATGAAGAAATATTTCCCATTTCTTTCGGGATACCTTTTCTATCTTCATTATACAAGAATACGGAAATACCAAAGGAAAACTTTCAAAAATGTCCATTTTTACTTTCCGAACATGTACCATGTAAGGAAAGTATTGTAATCATGAAAAAATTCGAATTCGAGATTTTGGTGTATTGACACGTTTTGAGGTCTTCTGAATTCATTTATGCTATTTTTACGAGATGTATGTATGTATGTGTGTATGTGTGTGTGTGTGTGTGTGTGTGTGTGTGTGTGTGTATATGTGTGTTTGTGTGTATGTGAGTGAACACGATAGCTCCTGAACAGGGCATGCGATTGAGCTCAAATTGGGTATATATGTTATAAACCACCGTCGCAAGACCGGTATTGATTTTGATGTGTATAGGACTTACAGGTTTTCTACAGGGATAAAATAAAGATTTCTTTTACATTATGGCCTATGGGGAGAAATTCTTGAAAGTGCGCTAGCGTTTAAACGGTACATTCGATTGAGCTCAAATTGGGTATACTTGTTATAAACCACCTTCGCAAGACCGGTATTGATGTTGATGTGTATAGGACTTACAGTTTTTCTACAGGGCTACGACAAAGATTTCTTTTACATTATGGCCTATGGAGGAAAATTTTGGAAAGTGCGCTAGCGTTTAAACGGTACATTCGATTGAGCTCAAATTGGGTATACATGTTATAAACCACCATTGTAAGACCGATATTGATTTTGATGTTTATAGGACTTATAGTTTTTCTACAGTGCTACGACAAAGATTTCTTTTACATTATGGCCTATGGGGAGAAATTCTTGAAAGTGCGCTAGCGTTTAAACGGTACATTCGATCGAGCTTCAATTTGGTATATATGTTTGAATTATTCATCGATTAAAATTTATTTAAATGCTTGGTAATGATCTTAATCGTAAGTGTTCGGAAAGTCGAGTGGAGTCACTCCAGATTTTTTTATTTTCTATTTTGCCCTTTTAAATCAAAACAGTGCGTTTTTAATTGAGTTCTCAGAAACAGACGACGCCTTCTAGGTATAATTCATGCAAACATAGGTATATTTGGATTGTGGGACAATGAACGCGACCCTGATTTCTCTTAAATTATTTACATAATGTAATTTTTCAAAAAAGGAGGAGTTACTATATTCAAAGTGTTTTTTTTTTAAATGTATGTAACAGCCATAATTTTTTTATCACTTGGTCCTATTTCAAAAATTCTGTTGTTTTATTCGTAATAGGATAGCTTAAGGGTGTCTCTATGTCGATTTGGTCACGTTCGGATGGTATTACCAATTTGAAAGTTTAAAAAAAAGTATTATTGAACGATTGTCTAGAGTTGGGGTCTTCAAACTTTTCCGATCGAGGCCGCATTAACTATCAAACAGCATTTTGGGTGCCGAATGTACACTCGAGGTCCAAATAAAAAAGAATCAAAACATAATTGTTGTTTTTAATTATTTATTCAATATTATTTCATTTAGTTATCATTTAATAACGGATTGATGCATTACACATGAGCACCTGTATTAGTATTAATTGTGAAATTGTTTCCTAGATGCTATTTCCTGGAGACATTTTTGTGTTACGATTTCGTGTCCCTATGCTGTTGTACTTAGTTGGGGCGATTTAAATTACGTCGAAGGTTTACTTTTAGAAGCGATAAAGTACATTCGGAGAGCGTTGTGAAGCTGCACAAGTAATCCAGGTAAAACGTCACTTTACGAAACAATTATAAGAAAGTCATTTGTAGAAGAGCAAAACTTTTTTTTGATGTCTTAGAAAAGATTACAGGATGGTGGTGGCTGGAAGACCGTTAGCTATGATGGTTAAAAAGGGTCTGATTAATCGGAAGTCAAATTCAATCGAAGAATGATCAGGAGGTTGGCGAGAAAGTTAAATTTGGCATATTAAAAGAAGGCCTAAACAAGAGCCAATAATACATTCATTATTAAAGACGCCGAAAAACCGCAGAATATTCCCAGTCAACAGAGAAAATGGCAAGACATAACAATGCGCTGGGCGACAAATTATTGAGGATAAAGACAGCCAAATTACAGTAAACCCTTGTGATAGAAAATTAGTTCAGCTGTATTTTAACTGATGTGAGGCCATGTCCATATTTGGTAATGAAAGGAAATAAAAGTATGTACGTGTATAGAAAGACGTTAAACATAGATGCATATTAATAAAAAGTAAATGTTCTGCATGAGAAACAGATGTTTCTTAATAGCTAAAAAAGCTAAAGAAATGTAACGAACTTATTATTGATATGGAACAAAGGGCAATAGAATAATTTAAGCATGAAATCCGGATAAATAAGCAGTTAATTGAAATTAAACATGTGAAAAAAAGTGTAATACAAGATTTTGGAAGACGGTGTAGTTAAAAAGGAGAAGAGAATTTAAAGTTAAAATGCTTGATTTAAAATATATCAAATTTAAGAAAGTAAACATATATGAGAATTATTATTAAATATGTGATCTCCATCACAGTCCCTGGTATCAACAATGACCCGAGATTACTATCTGACGAGTTTGCTACATCATCTCATAGACTGCGAACAGAAGTAGGAAGAATAAGCAGCGAATAAAGTTTTGCACTGTAATCATCGGTTGGGAAAAATAATACACTACTGCGTGACTCTGTTTTAATTCGGTAAAAACTTCACTAACTTCCAGTACGCGGCGGATGATCTTTGCACGATACTGGTAAATATCCGTAATTGTTTTCCATAGATAAAAAGGTCTCCGGACTGTAATACAGGTCCTCGCGGGCCGTAGTTTGGAGACCCATGTCCTATAGGGTTGCCAGTACCAGCGTTAGTAGTAAAATGTCAAAAGGTTGGCTACTTCTCGCGAATTATCGCCAAGTTTGGAGTCAAAAAGTAATTTCTCAAAACTGAACTCATCTTGGTGATATCTTCTCTATTTTTGGCAAGAAATTCGCAAACCCTACTATTTTACATTAGTAAAAAAGGTTCAGCTTGAATATTTTCCACATAGTGTGATGAATTATTTAGTTGTGCTAAATACGACACTCTGCAAAGGAGTATGCATAAAAATATTACAGATAACTTTTTCAGTAGCAATGGAAAATTATTATCGATTATATGCATGCACAAATCGTCAAAGAATTAAAATGACACCACTCTTGGCAACTATCAAAGCTGTTCCGAAATAAGTTATTGTCGCAGTGAAGAAATTTTAAGTCGGCTTTCTTATTAAAAGTTATGCTTGCCTATATAATGTAAAACTATAAAAAAGAAATGGAAAACAACACAAAAAGGAAGATTTGTAGTAAAATATTATTCTTATATACTTTACTAATTAAAATACAGGAACAAATTTCAAAGAAACAAATTACTCATTCAGGGGCTTCAATTCTTTGCCGGTGCAGTTTATATCACGTAGATGAAACAAAAATTATTTCGAACAGAATTCATGAATATCCAAGTTTATTTAAAAATCAAAGAACCGACGAATCCGCTATTTCAAAATATTGCTGCAACACTAATCGTCTGATTTAAATTTGGTCAAACTTGGTATTTAAACATTTCAACACCAGGCAGCATGTCGCGACCCGAAAGAATCAATTAATTAAAGCTAATTTATCTTAACTCTCATCCATTTTATAGTGTTTGATGGAATAAATTGTGATATTTAATGAAATTTCACATTTTAAAATCCCTGAAAAAGTCCTCTTAAATAAAGTCAACATTCCTAAAAATAAGTCAACAATGCATTTACATTCCATTAAAACTATTTAAAATTTTCTATTTATCTTGCACCTTAAATTGATTCAAGAATAATGGTCTGGAATGGTGGTACGGAATTTTCGCAAACAAAAAACAAATTTCGCAGAAAAATATATAAATTTTGAAATTTCGCTAAAATTCGCATAAACTACTTCTAAAACATTTTCATGCACTTTAAAATTTATATTCATTGTTAATTCAAAGCTAGATTGCTGTAATTTCAACATTTGACTCTTTCAGAGTCATTTTTTTGTCTATAATGACGGCATTATAATTACTAAAGAAGCGCTCCGCATGTACGTTATTAGTTGGGCTCCAAATGCTCCTTAAATCTTCTTCAGCAAAGGCTGCAAAACATCATTTACTGGCTCACAATATGTACTTCAAATTAGGATTTTATTTTTGTTTATTGATTGTAAAATTACGCGATGAAAGTGGGTGTACAGATCCATGAACTCATTTTGAGGAAAAACTCTGGAAAAAAAGGAATTTTTGAAAAGCTTTCGAGCAATATATTTAAGACATTCATACTTGCAGCCACAGATGGACGAAATAATTGGCGAGTGTGAAAATAGGCTTTATTTGTTGTATTTAATTTCATGTGCAGTGCAGTGCTTTTTCACATGTGGTTTTTTTAGCATTGTGTTTAAATCCAAATATCCTGACACAGTCTCCTGATTCAATGTCCTGTTCAATAGTGTCATTCATACCTTCTAATTCGTTCCACAAATAATGAGCAAAATGGCTAACTTGAATCTTTTTGTTAATTAATTCAATTAATTTCTAGCACAGTTCACACATGAAGCTTATTTGAATCTTTGAATTTACGTTTGAAAAATTTTTAACGCAATTTTCTTTCTTAAAAAAAAGCTATATTTTGCAACTAAAAATAAGAAATTTTCGCATAAATTCGCATCTATTCACAAGTTGCTCATATTTCGCATCTGTTTCACAATTGTAAGAAAATTTTTCATAAATTCGCATTTATTTCTTAAAAAGAAAATTTCGTGCCGCTACTCATGACCCACTGAATAAATACCTCTGCTGCAGTGAGTTAAAATTTTTGAAATCAGTTCAGACAAAGGACTTTATGCGGTTCAACGCAATCTTGAACGACTCATGCTGGTTTGCTCTTCCGCTTACACGCACAAAATGCACAAAATAATCCATGAGTTTGTGCATTGCTTTTATACTAGTCATATTTTGTAACTGCAGTCATGATCAACTTTGTAATTCTTCTAAGAAAATTCCTTCATTCTAAACTAGATAAGACATTTTTAAACTAAAAATTGAACGTTATAGTGTTCTTTTGAAAATAGATTTCATTTTTCAGGAAATTTGGCTTTCACAGGCCTTACACGGAAAGCGATGGTGGGCTTGGAAGGGGAATCGTTGTCGTTGTGTCTTTACAAAGATGGTAGAGAGAACAGATTAAACCAATAAGATACTAAACTATTATTTAAATTGCTACGCTTATAACCTTATGTTGTGTTTTTTCTTTTGTTTGTCCCTGTAAAATATTCATAAATGTTACGTACATTATTTTCGACATTCTCTTTTACAATATCATAAATTATTCTTTTTTAAGACCTGATTAAGTAATTTCTCTTTGATTTAAATACTTTTTCTTTTGATAATACAGATTAAATTTATACCTGAAAAAGTGAAATGAAAATTCATGTTATCTAAATGTTCAAAGACGTACTAAATTTTAATTATTAAGTTAAAATAACGTAAAAAGTTTAAATACGCACTAAAATTCTATACATTAAAAGCGTATCATAATCCATGCGTTGACTCTATTTTTCTTCCTTATTCCATAAAACTGGAAAGTGTATCATTATCCATGAGTATACCGTATTTTTCTTCCTTTTTCCATAAAACATTTCTGTGGAATCGAAGTTTATATTAAATTCGCCTACTAAAACTCGTTCGCAATCTTCGACAAGCATATTCTTAGTATACTGCGCCGCTGTTTGGAATGTGCATCATAATTAATGAGTGTGCCATGTTTATTTTTCTTATTCCATAAAACGCTTTTCAAAGATGAAATTTATATTGAAATCGCCTGCTAAAACTGTTTAACAGTTTTAGCAGGCAAGTTTTCGTCAGACATATTTTAACTACACGGCACCGTTATAAATATTAAACACTGTTTGGAAAGTGTATCATAATCCATGAGTGTACCGTATTTGTCATCCTTGTTCCATAAAACACCCTTATGGGATTGACATCAATATTGAAATCGCCAGCTAAAACTGTTTTGCAATCTTCGACAGGCATATTCTAACTATACTTCATCTTTGTAACAAACTGTAAAGTTTGCAAGTTTCTAGGCAAATCAGGGAGATTTCGCCAAGCTGGGTTCAGTTTTACAGGCTCACTTTTTGGCGCCAGACTTGGAAATAAATCATCAGAAATTGCAAACCTTGGTGACTTTGCTTCCTCGCTATCTGGCAATCCTATTGAAAAGTGCAGCGAAAACGTGTCGATGGCGGCAGCGAAAGAGTGTCGATGGCAAAATTATGTCGACAGAAAATACCAGCATGAACGAAATAGCACTCTAATACTTAAAAAAAATCCCATACGTTAATTTTTTTAACAAGAAGTCCATATATTTTAAAATAAAGATTTCATCTATAAAACCCCCTTCTCCCTGCTTAATGGAAGTCTGTATATACGCTAGAGTATCGCGTGAATCTAAAAAAATCAATTTATTTAATTACGGACATGTCATGCGCATATTCTTACGCACATGCGCATTGTTAATAGTATTACGTCTCCGAAGTTGTTCAAAATGAAAATATTCAGTGCGGGAAATTAAAAGAAAGATTAACTATTACTAAAATTAATTGCAGAAATACATCTGACGAATATAATTATAGCATTACGAAATACCGAATTATTTTAAACCCGCACCGTGGAAACAGAGCACTTAAAATGTTCAAAATATTGATATATAAATTTCACTTGATTTAAATTATAGATTTGCTTTCCTCTTGAATAACTAAGTAAACGAGATTTCAAAGTTTTCCAACAATTTAAATACTTTCGTGGTTATTTGAGATTTCGATAAAAACTTTAAGCCCCTTTTTTCAGTTAAAAGAAAGAAGAACAGCTTCCTATTTTCTTCCCTTTTAAATTTTAAAAATGATGAAGTAGTTATTATTTATTTTAAATAGACTTCATTATCGCTATTACTATTATTGGGGATATTCTTAACAATGTTTATACGAAACCGGGCACGAAATATGCGTAACTGTTTTTGTTTAAAAAAAAATCGTACCATGAAAATTTAAAAGTTACATCATCTTTTCAAGTTATGCTTTAAACATTTCAAGCACGTTGAAATGTTTACATTAAATCTTCTACTCGATATAACAAAAAGAAAAAAAAATATTTGTTAAAAAAACATGATCTGATATATTCAAAGATAAATAGCAGTTCGATTTAAAAATTTGGGAATTTATCATCGGTTTACAATGCTTAATTGTAATTAAGCATTGTAAGCATGCTGTTTATTACTTTCCGAACATGTACCATGTATTACTTTTCGAACATGTACCATGTAAGGAATTTATTGTAATCATGAAAAAATTCGACTTCGAGATTTTGGTGTTTTTACACGTTTTGAGGGCTTCTGAATCCATTTATGCTATTTTTACGAGATGTATGTATGTGTGTGTGTATGTGTGTGTGTGTGTATGTGTGTGTGTGTGTATGTGAGTGAACACGATAGCTCCTGAACGGAGCATTCGATTGAGCTCAAATTGGATATATATGTCATAAACCACCGTCGCAAGACCGGTATTGATTTTGGTGTGTATAGGACTTATAGTTTTTCTACAGGGCTACGACAAAGATTTCTTTTACATTATGGCCTATGGGGGGAATTTCTTGAAAGTGCGCTAGCGTTTAAACGGTAGATTAGATAAAGCTCAAATTGGGTATATATGTTATAAACCACCGTTGCAAGACCGGTATTGATTTTGGTGTGTATAGGACTTATAGTTTTTCTACAGGGCTACGACAAAGATTTCTTTTACATTATGGCCTATGGGGGGAATTTCTTGAAAGTGCGCTAGCGTTTAAACGGTAGATTCGATTGAGCTCAAATTGGGTATACATGTTATAAACCACCGTTGCAAGACCGGTGTTGATTTTGGTGTGTATAGGACTTATAGTTTTTCTACAGGGCTACGACAAAGATTTCTTTTACATTATGGCCTATGGGGGGAATTTCTTGAAAGTGCGCTAGCGTTTAAACTATACATTCGATTGAGCTCAAATTCGGTATTCATGTTATAAACCACCATCCAAAGACCGGTATTGATTTTGGTGTGTATAGGACTTATAGTTCTCCTACAGGGCTACGACAAAACTTTCTTTTATGTTATGGCATAATGGCATATGGGGAGAAATTCTTGAAAGTGCGCAAGCGTTTAAACGGTGCATTCGATTGAGTTTCAATTTGGTATATGTTTGAATTATTCATCGATTAAAATTTATTTAAGTGCTTGGTAATGATCTTAATCGTAAGTGTTCGGAAAGTCGAGTGAAGTCACTCCAGATTTTTTAATTTTTCAAAGTAATGGTTAAATGAACGTTAAACGATAATACATGACAAATTTCGTACAGCTGATTTAGTACTGTGTGCTTTTAAATCCGTAGTGACACGAGCTTCTGAAAAATTTCAGATCGAATGCATATCGCTATCGCATACGAAGCAGAATGGAATCGAACGATAAAAGAAAAAAGTGAATCACGTGATAACTAGAATGATCTTTGAAAAAAAAAAAAGTGGACATACATTTTGTTCATTGGTTTTTTATAAAAAAAGGAAGATTTTTTTTTTCTTTGCAACGAACCAAAAACTCATTTCAAAAGTTTTAAATTATTAAGACGATCTTTTTTTTATGTCACAGAACAAAATACGAATGTGCACCGCGAAAATTTCTAAAGTTGTTAAGTACCGCCCCTGTAATCATCTTAATGTCATTGTTACTTCCAAGCTTCATCCCACATGCCACAATAAAGTTTCAGAAACTGCAAACTATTAACTATTTAATTTTGTTTCTATGCAAGCCATTTGTGCCTTATTAGTTCTTGAGTTAGCCGCTCAGGTGGTGCAGTGGCTAAAGAACCATTCTATCACGTCCTGGGTTCGGGTTCAATTTCCGGCTTAGGCTTGGGTGTTAACTCGTCTGTCCTTTCATAGGGGGTAATGATGGTCGACCATTAGGGCTCCCGTAATAGAATGGCCAATACCTTCGGGCCGTTGCAGTGTCGAATTCCTAATTGGCAAGTGCCCTCCCGTTGTTGAAAAAGTTCTTGGGCTGCTTGGCTATACTTCATCTTGGGTACCTTCAAGGTTTTTTTTTGTTTTTTTAAATCCCTACTATTATAGTTCACACTCTCCCTATATATATTTATATATCTTGTTCTAATTTTCAATGGTTAATAAAATACTTTTTATTCATTCACTCAAGTTCAAATGCATTTTTTAAAACTTGTAGCGGATGACTTGATGTTAACACATTTTTTTTTTTTAAATAAAAAGTAACTAAAATAAATCTTTCTTTTTTGACGTAAGTAGGAATTAGCTTAATTTTTTTATATAATTTTCCTCATTTAATCAAGAATGGCTGCAAGACTAAAAGCTGTGCTCTCTCGTCTGCCATAGCAATTACGCAAGCTTTGTATCACCTGCAGCATCCCCACATATCAATCAAATATATGCAAGTCTCGTATCTCATACAACTTTAAATATCTGTCTCGGCTCGCCTCGAAATCATCTCTTATTCGATGCACAATGCGGGTTCGTTTTCAGTAAAAATACTAGGGAATGCAATCCCGATCCCGCATAAATATTCGCGGGACTAGTCCTACGGGATTAAAACTGAGAAATAAGTTATTTTTACTACAATTTCAAGTCGCTTTCTCAATCATCCATTGGCCAAAAGCTTTTGTATAAAATAAAGAACCAGTGATCATGAGCGCTCATACTTATTTACAGCCAGAGGATATATTCCCCAACCTCCAGCTCTCATATTTTTATGACTTATGTACTGGTATAACGCAGAAGTGCTTCAACACTAAAAGGTGTATCTTTCTGTGCCAGGACCCTTGAGTTGTCTTGTACCCCCCCTTCCACAAACAATCATATGGCCGCTCATGCCAGCGATGTCTTTAAAAGGTGCACTTCAGTTAACCATGCAAAAATGTATGGCTCACTCAGAGTTTCATTTAAAAAAAAAAAGAAAAGAAAGCCTTTTGTCAAATGCTTTTGCATTCTCTATTAAAATTAGATCAAGAACTAGGAAGATCGGTGCCTCTTTACATTGTCTTTTTTACATTCTTCTGTTTTAGCAATTAAGAAATAACTTATATTATTCTGAATAGCATGACTACAATTTTTAAAATTTATGTAAAGTATTGTATTATATATCAAATAAGATAAATTATTGTTATTAAACTTGATAATGCTTAAAATTTTACTTTTTCCTACTTTTCTCTGTTAAAATAATTTTTAATTGAATGAAATGACGATCCCGTGGGATTTCGGGATCAAGAAATCTTAATCCCGAAATCCCGTTAACCGGAAAACAGAGAGGGATTGCATTCCCTAAAAAAATACCCATCGGAGGGCTTTCATTACCCCATTTTACGAAAACGTCAAATATAGCTCTAAAAAATCTTAATACTGTGAGCTTGTCCTTCTTCAGGAGTAAATATATATATATATATATATATATATATATATATATATATATATATATATATATATATATATATATATATACTTGGGTTCGTAAAGTTAGGCTTAAGCCCACGTGTTCTCACCTGGCTTGTTTTCCCACTTCTCTTTAGCTTTGATAGCTCTGGTTTTTTGCAATATTTATAGCCTCTCTATTTTCATTTATTATTTCATGGTTTCAGTTTTATAATTGTTATTATGTGCTATCAATTAATGTTTTACTTGGGATTCCATATTACGTAAGTTTGGCTATTTTATATTATATATATGCTATATATGTTTTTTCTATTATTGCTGGGGCTACGTGCCTTATCGACTTATCCTTGTTCTTATACGTCCGTACTTTCAGGTAGTTTGCCTCTCAAGTTTTACAAATTTAATCTCTCTGTTCAAGGTATACAAATAATGGAAAATATTTCAACGCATTCCACCATAACAGTAATAGAATAATAACATACAGCTCGTAACTGTACTTCACGTGTCTAGGTAGCAACTTGAAGATGTTCTTTTTCAGACCGAAGGTCGGAAACAACCATTTATGTATACGTAGCTCACTTCTGTGTACCCATTATTTACATTCAGCTGTCCCGAATTCCCTCGAGTATTAGAGATTCTTCGTATTGAAAACGGCAATTTAATGCACGAACAGGATATCAATGGGATGATACGCCGGCAATTTATTTTGCGGTAGACGGAAATTCCGAGGATTTGTGTTTCATGGTCGAGGTGGTTTGATTTTTGCCCCCCCCCCCCCAAAGAGGACCGTTTTGCGACACAAAACACGTTTCTTTAAATATGCCACATGAGTTAGCAGAAGTAACGGTTCATTGATTTTTATGGTGTTCGAATTATAAATGCGGCTTTTTTGGTGTTTTGTTTCATCTGTCTCTAACGTAAAAAAGAAACGTTTTTATACATAGGTTCTTTTTTTTTTCTTTCTGTGCAGTGCTTTATTAGTTGAAAAGATTTGTTTCTCTGAATATAGTATGGTAGTCATTTTATCACTCAACACCCTTTATTGAAAAATGTGTCCCAAAAATGCGGCATAAAAAAGCGACATAATTTTACATAATTTAAATACTATTAGTTCACAACAGCATTAATCTATTGTTACAATATTTCATAAGCTGTAGAATATGCTTCACATGCATTTTTCTATAAGTAGGTTACAATCATAAAAATTTCAACATAGGGTTACCAGGCGAAATACACTAAAGATGAGCAATAAAATGGCACAGTCAATTAATATCGTTTTAATATGGCAATAATGAAACTAAAATATTAAGGGAGTTCAGGGGGGGGGGGTCTCCCCCTGACGAGGCTCGAACAGCCAAGTTTTATTTAATTTTTTGATGATATTTTTAAATTTTATGTGGATTCACCGGGCAGCTGACAACTAGATAGTTTACTTTGATACAAAACTCTCTCGCAGTAACTTTTAACAGCTGATCTCCAAATTTCACAAAAATATTTTTTTCAATATAAAAAAAAATAGTTTTTACTTAACATCAGCACATCAGCTAAATGAGATTTTACACTCAAAAAATTGAACCCCCTCCCCCTCTTTTTTTAGAATGAAGATGGAGAACTTTGTCTCATGTGTTTAGAAGGAATGCCTTGATGGTTGAACTTGATTGCATACATTGAGTGTAAGAGAGACACTTGATTTTGAAGTGCGTTAATAGAGCGTCATATATTTTTGTCTGATGGAACTGCGATTCCAAAATAATACACCATTCAATACAGTTTTCAGACATACGTTTTTGATAGAATATTGCTAAATGAAATATAAAGCCATAAAATGAAGCAAATTTGACCTTTTATTTTCTTTAATTATTTTTTGAGTAATTTTCAATAATTTCAGAACATATTTCATCCATTTTAAGAAATGGATGAAACCAAACAGCAAAGATCGACCTTGACAAAATATTTTCTTGCTCTCAAACACGTTTAATTTTTCCGTTTTTCATTCTATCAATTTCTAATGTTCAGTAAAAGCGTTCCTTTCCCACAGACCTTTCCAACGATGTTATTAGATGTCCAGATTCTTTCATAAACAAAAATTATGGGCGAAAGTCATAAAAGCGGCCTATCTTGACGACTTTCCTTAACTCTCAGTCACGTCATTTTGCATTAGCCAAAAACAGACGGTCATTTTTATAACATTGATGTATAAGTGCGAGAACGTAGCTTGGTGCAGAAGGTAATAAATAAGCAGCAAAAGACAACGCATACGAGCACCAATACAAAATTAAAATAGCAGACTGGTTTCGACATGCATGCCATCATCAATGCTAGAATGATAATGGCAAAATTTGCTCTGTTTATATAGAAAAAAGAATCCCTTTTCTGGAATCCTGATTCCCCATTGGCTCTCGTAAACACTCTCTTGAATTCCCCCCCCTTTTTTTGGGGTTATTCTATCAGAATGACAAAATTTGCTCTGTTTATACTGAACGAAGAATTCCTCTTCTGAATTCCTGCTTTCCTATTGGCTCTCGTAAACACTATCTTGAATTCCCCCCCCCCCTCCCTTTTTTGGTTATTCTATCAGAATGACAAAATTTGCTCTGTTTATAGTGAACGAAGAATTCCTCTTCTGGATTCCGGCTTTCCTATTGGCTCTCGTAAACACTATCTTGAATCCTTTTTTCTGTATTCTATGAGAATGGCAAAATTTTCTCTGTTTATATAGAAAAAAAATATCCCTCTTCTGGATCCCTGCTTTCCTATTGGTCCTCTTAAACACTTTCTTGAATCCTTTTTTCTATTTAAACTTAGCAATTTTGCCATTATTTTAGCACTGACGACGGCATGGCATACATGCCGAAACCAGTCTGCTAGTTTAATTTTTGTTGCTCATTTATATATTCTAGAAATCGTAGAACTTATTTAGTAGAAATCGTTTGTTTAAGACAGAGCATGGAGTCAAACCGAAATCCCGAACATATTTCCGTCTTACATGAACTCGTGTTATAGGGTGGATTACTGTAGTATAGTCCATAGCATTAACTTATTTCGTAGAAATTGATGTTTGTTTAAGACAGAGCATGGAGTCAAACCGTAATCCTGAACAGTTTTACGTGAACTCATATTATAGGGTGGATTACTGTAGTATAGTCCATAACATTAACTTACTACGTAGAAATTGATGTTTCTTTAAGACAGAGCATGGAGTCAAACCGAAATCCCGAACATTTTTCCATCTTACATGAACTCGTGTTATAGGGTGGATTACTGTAGTATAGTCCATAGCATTAACTTATTTCGTAGAAATTGATGTTTGTTTAAGATAGAGCATGGAGTCAAACCGTAATCCTGAACAGTTTTTCGTTTTACGTGAAGTCATATTATAGGGTGGATTACTGTAGTATAGTCCATAACATTAACTTACTTCGTAGAAATTGATGTTTCTTTAAGACAGAGCATGGAGTCAAACCGAAATTCAACTTCGTTGAAAAATATAGCCAAAATGCAATATAATCTGTTAAAAAAATTTGTTCAAAACTACCTCAACAGAATATTCTAAACGGATTAAATTATGTAATGAATTTTACACAAGTGAAACAGAAAAAAATCGCCCAAGAAAAACACAAAATCTTTTATACATCATTTAATAAATTTAGAACGAGGTGTATATACAGCTTGATACAGTTGTATGAGCTGTTAAAGTAACTAAAATCTGCACGCTTAACATGAATGAGCACAGACATAGGCATTCATTAAGGTGTAAAAATGCTCTTTATATGCTGTTTTCAACAGAAAGCCTTAAACCGACTTCTTAATTGCCTATTCTTTGTCATATTTTCAAATGATTTAAAACGCCAGAACCTTCAATAGAAGATTAAAAAACGTCTAACTTAAATTTTTTGTACGAGTAATGAAAGGTCTCAGCTAGTCATACATCTAAGCCTTTCACAGGAAGTGCATAAATAAGATTACGATAAAATAGTTTAATTTGTTCTTTATTAGTCTCTTATGAGACTTAGTGTCTCATTTAATCCTTAATAAACCCGCTATTTTTTGTAGAAGTGACTAGAGCCTTATTCACACAGCTCGAATATGTGCTTGACACTCTTTTTTCAAGATTTTAGCAAATTTTAACTTGCGATACTGGTAGCGTCAATTTTCTTTTAATCCGATAAGAGCGTAAGCAAAAATAATCACTGCCGTTCTTCATGCATGTCTTCATCACGAAGACACAACGGCTTAAAAATTATGTTTCTTTATGATTCATAAAAAAATTATGTCTTGCTAACAAAAGGTGTCCCGGAACTCTACCGACAGAATAAAGTGGGAATAGAACACAGACAAAAAAAAAATTCAGCGTAATATTTCTACCATATTCAACAAGTTTAAAATTGTTCATACAGCGAGCGCAGACATCATTCATTAAGGAATAAGGCGGATAGAAGACAGCGTTGTTTCCACGCTCTAGTTAAGAATAATCTTTCTTAAAAAGTGAATGTCGATTAATCGATTTTACTGTGCAGGTTTCATACATATTCAAATTATACTCAATTAAATCACTGAATTCAGGATTGAGTGCCAGTTATGAGTGCCAATTGCACCAAAGTATTTTTTGCAATACCTATGTTGTATACAATACGCATGCATGTAATAAAAAACGACGTTGTGGTAGTTTGGTGAGGCGTGAGATCATCATCAGGTTGAGCAGGAAAGGTCTGAAATAAACACACAACTTTGGAGTGGTTTTCCGTAGGCGGGCGATGTCTGGCAGAGAGACGGCATAATATCGTCGTAGGGTTCAAAGGTCGCGCTCGGTTGGGCTCTGGTGTAGAGCCTTCCCCGGTCGCCCGCTGCTGCTACTCATAGTCGGGCCGGAGATCTTGCGGGTTTACTTATTTTTATTGTAGTCTTTTAATGCACGTTATCCAGGCGATGGATGCCATGCAATCAATCCTTTGTGTCTCTGATGCGTCAAACTTTTTATCACACTGTAGAGGTCTTGTCACGTGATCTTGCATTCTGCAATGATTGGCGAACCCAGAACAGCAAGACATCCGGGCAGCAGTAGGTTTTGGTTCAAAAATGCAAATGCGACCAAACAGAGGGGACTGATCAGAAATTTAGAACGAAACTGCTAGGGACTGTGCAGTAGTTGCGGTTTTGAAAGCAAATTTCCCTTTGTTCTTTAACTACGCAGTTTAGCAGTTCTAGAAATTTGGGATTTTAGCGGGCTTTTGATTTATTATGTTATATGCATGTACCTACGTTGATATGTTAAACAAAAACGAGTAAATTTAGAAAATCAGAGTTCAGAAGAAATAGAAAACCCTCAAAGTAAATTTATAATGTTCGGAATCGATTTTTCTGCCAAAATCTAAATGCCGAAAATTTTCGGGATTACTGTACTTCTTTTGCTTTACCAGGAAGCAATGAGACGAATAATAGAATTAACGAGCAAGATTGGTTAATTTTAGTTAGTTAATTATACCTTTAAATTTCATAGCATAAAATTATATTATAAACTTTTTTTTGTTAGTATTCAAAGCATATGATATCTGTCTGACTTCCAAAACACAGACATATGAAAATAATTTATTGACTTATTATCTGGCGGAATAAACCGACTAGTTGCGCAATGTTTGGAAGGCGCAAACGTTAGATGTTTTCAGTGTGGCTTCATAAATAAAGAGATGGAGCCCTTTTGCTCACACAAAACACTTTATTATAGACGGCACATACAAGCTGCAAAAGACGGCTTTACAAGACTAATGTTAAGAGGACACATTTTTGCAGTCCCTTTTTCGCTATAAGCACTACACTAGCACATAAAATTTGAGTTGGAAATCGCTCCGTCAGATGGCGGGTTCGAGCAAAATCTGGCCGTTACCGGCCTAACACAAGAGGAAAGTTACCGCTGCACTGGTCACTGTCCGAAACCGATCTTCTCTCCCTTGAGCTGCTCATCTCGGCTCTGGGCTGGAATCTCAAGTGGATTTCGATCACGTGGGATACTTGAAGTAAGTGTTCGAAAGTTATGAGACTCCTCACGTCGCTAAAGTGTCTAATTATGATGAGCCCTTGTAACACTCGGGGATTTATTCGTTCTATAACGTCAGACCTGCACTTTATCAGCCTCTTATCCAAGATTTTACGAGACCACGCAGATCAGAGGTTATGGGAGAGATTCGAGTATTGAGAGTATTAAGAAGAAAAATAAGGGGCATCACATCTATAAGTACTAATTGTTCGTAATTATTCGGACAACGGCACACCAGCAAGAGAGTCTGTTCTTTCTGAGTGTTTAAAGAGCCTTCGAATAAAGATTATAATTCAATCTATGGAAAAAGAAGCTGACCCAATTAAAAGTGAATCAAAAGTGAACATTTCGGAAGGTTAGGTGCATTTTTATTGATTTTAATGAACTAAAATGGGCTGGCTTTACAAGACTAATGTTAAGAGGACACATTTTTTTAGTCCCTTTTTCGCTATAAGCACTACACTTGGCGCATATATAATCTCGGCGACGCACAGATACAACGCATCGTTAGGCAAATAAAAAAATTCAAGGCAACTCTGAATGTTGCACAAACGTTAGGATACACCTGATTTGCTAGTACGAAGCATTGCATGAGCCAATAGCGTAGTCAGGAAAATTTTTCGAGCTGGGGGGGGGGTGTTATGAAATAAATGGTTATCTATATAATAATGATCTTTATATATAATTTAACCCATTAATCTTCGCTCCCGTCAAAATCACGGGCTAAGCTTTCTCCCTCTATTTCTCGTGCCCGTCAAATTTCCGGGCAATACTGTTCAAAAAAATGCGCCAGAAAGATTAGAGCGTTCAATTCTGATACACGGATTTTTTTGTAATATATAATTTTACACAACAGATGACAATACCAGAGTATTTTTAACTTAATTCGGAGATAGTTTATTTTTAAATACATGGCAGCAGTACTCAAACACACGTGTATTTGTGATATGCATTATGCAATCTTAGCTTACTTTTCTTTTTAAATTTATGTTCAAAGAAAATTTTAGAAATGTTTACTTATTTTACGTAGTAAGTTTAATGAAACTTTCTAGTGTTTAAAACATATATTTTTAATGATTCTCTGCTTACTACAAAACACACATTCAGTCACAATGACCCTGAATGTTGGCTTTTCCTAAAAATTATTTTTTTTTCTCTAGTGCTTAAAATGTCCAAAACCTTAAAATGAATAAATATACTATATATGCACTTGATTTATACAATTTTCTGGAATAAAAGAAATAAGCACTTTTATGACCGTTTTCATGAAAATAATACGACGGTTAAGGGGTTAAAAATCTCTCTCTCTCTCTCTATCTATCTATTTATCTGTCTATCTATATATATAATATTAAAACAGACGAGCGCTACTCGCTTATTTTACTTCTGGTGGTAAGGTGTCAATCTAAACAAGCTCCGGGGAAACCATGATTGTTTGCAATATTGCCGACGATAGATAAAACGGGTTGCTGTGATTGCTTTCTTAACTCCATTCCCCCTTAGAATTTTTGATTTCACAGGTTTTTTTTTTCATAAGTAGCAATTTTACGAGATATTTATTTGGATTTAATTCATTTTTTAACTATTTCATCAGATTAACCGGTAGATTTTATAAATAAGCGATTTTAATAAACGGCAGATATTGAAGAGGAACTACCATGTTTACGTTAAAGGCAATCATTTTCTGACTGCCATATGAAAAGCGAAATACTTCAACAAAATAATGCCTCAAGTGAACCGATTTCTGAGGAATTTCAGAGAAGTCATGCTTTGAATTCTAATTTTTTTGTTAGTATTGAAAGCATACGACATCTGTTTGACATCCCAAACACGTATATAAATTGAATATTTTGGAAAATGTAAACACATGCACTTGACTTTTAAAGAAGTTTGGGTTTGAGACAAATTTACATGTTTCATTTTTTTTTTTCCGTTTCATCTGCAAAAATTGTACTTTTTATAAACTAGTATTTTAAAAATCATTTCTATCAAAAATAGAATATATAAAAGAATTCGAATACTTTGAAAGTACTTTTTCTTTTCAAAAAACATGCAAAAGAAATAATTTAATAGTGCTTTTTATTTGTTGCTCAGAAAAGTTTAAATAATGAATAATTCAAAAATGTTTAAAACATTCTTTAATTTTACAAATGAAGTAAATTCTACGGAGAATTTTAAGGAAGAAATAAATAGCAATATGAAAAACTATTAAATGAATCATCTCTGAATCAGGGACCTATCATGGCCAAGTTGATAAGACACTGAACATGGTAGATGGCTGAAGTGTGAAGGTCCCGGGTTCGGACCTGTCGTTTGGCCGCTTATCTAGCAGCCTGGAGTTTTGAGCGGTTTTTTCCTGGTGTAATGTGAATACGCGTTAGAACCCCTTAAAAAGTCGCACACCCCTTGGCAGATGCTGTCGTGTAGGCTTGACATAACACACAAACACATCTCTGGATTAGATAAAATATGTTTCTATAAAATATGTGTGCATGTAAATAATTGGATGACAGAACTGAAATGTTGTGAATACTATAGTTTTTAAGTCATTTTCTTTTTTATTTCCTTGAACGGAGTATTAGGAAGTAATGTGATCCCGAAAAATTTCGGGGCCAAATTTCGACGAAAAAAACTGATTTTGACTAACTTTAAATTTACTTGTAAGAATTTTTTCGATGTATCTCATCGTACGCTAGCATGCGCGTTCATATAAACCCGTCTGGTAAGTAAAAACAATTTTTAGCATATCTATTTGAAAGATTCCAGGGTGCCTAAAAAACACCGACCTTCGTCTTAAATCCTTAAATAATGATCATAGACATACGCAATAAATTACAAAGTTACATGAAAAACGTACAGAATTTTATGATATCGATCAAAACTTTCAAGAGATTAAATCTAAATAAATACAAAATTTAAATGTTATATGGCCCTATATAAGAAAATTCATAGTTAGTAAAATGTTCCCCCCTGCACGAATTACGTGATGTACAAAGTTTCAGCCTTTCATCATAAAAAGACTGAGAGATGTTTGAACATAGTGAAAGGCTGTACAATACCATCAATAACAAAAGTATTACGTATTAATGCAATCATTGTTTTCTTTCGTAATTTGTCTACGACTCCCTGAAACGCGAAGATTCGACGTTTTTTCCCCCCCTCCAAGAGCCATTGAAAAACGGTTTAAGTCAGCACATATTTATTTTCTTATATCCGACACTTTTAAAATAAAATCCTCAACTTTTGCACAGATCCAATTAATTAATCGATCAAATTTTACTAATTTGGGATTTTGTTTTCTACGGGGATCGTATAAAATTTTTAAATTCTGTATTTGCTTAGATTTAATCTCCTGAAATTTTTAATTAATACCATAAAAATGTGTGCTTTTTTTAACGTAATTATGTAACCTATTGTATATGTCTATGATCCATATTTAATGATTAAAAGTCTAGTTCAGTGTTTTTGGGATACCCTGCATGTACAGTTATATCGATATCTATTTATGTTGTATGTGGGTCATTCTAAAAAAAGAAAATTACAAATCATGTACCTTGCATTCCGTTATTTTTCGTTGTCCTGAAAAAAAGAGATAGCCGTAACACATTATTTGGTTTCTTATAAAATAAAAAATCGTCAAAATAGTATCTGAAATAATGCACACATAACATTTAGTACTTTTTAAAAATCCCTTATCCCTCCACATGAATTTAGAAAAACAAACAGTGATAAAGTTAAAAAAAATAAAACCATTTTCTATTAATGGAACATCTTATGAGACATTACAGTTCTGCCTTTTTTATGCACTAGAAATAACTACATTTATCTAGTAACTTTTTTTCTGTTGCCTATTTCATTTTGTCCCAGGGCGTTGGCAGAAGGGAAATCGAGATATATCCCCTCAAAAAATTTTGAATTAACTAGCATAAGCCTTATGCCATTCAGATATTCTGTTTATTTGTTCACTACTTATTGCATATCCCCAATAATTTTCCTGACTACGACCCTGTTTGTCCCCAGAATTTTGTTTTTTAAACGTCCACATACCAAATTTTTCAGCTAAAGCTGAAAATTAGCTGAAATTCCCAACATATGGCTCTGCCTTTTGAAATATTTATCTTCTGTTGCCATTAATTTTTTCCATGACTTCCAATTGCATTTGAATGGTTCTTTTCTGAATGAAATTGATTAAAATATTAAGATGAGTGAATTAATTCAATGTTCACTATTTACTTTCTTTGTGTTAAACTGTCATATCAATAACGTTAAAGTTAAATTCTTTTTTAAAGCCTTATTGCTTTAAAAAAAAAGCCTCTGCAGTTATGATTATTTTGTCCTGTTATCAACTAAAACTGTGGCGTCATCTGGGCTAACTGCCATAAGATTTAGCTTAATATTACGCAACTGACACACTTCAATTATTACGGTAAGAGGAAACAAGATATCTCAAGTGAAATCAGCGAAAAATTACCTTCCGTTTCGAATTTTCTCTGTGGATTGTGAGATTTTTCACCGACATCAGAGAGCTCATTTTTCAGTCTTTTGCAATCCACTCTTTATTCGTTAAAAATTAATGAAAACTCGTTATTTGACTTTTTAGACATGCTGAATTCAAACATGAATTGATACGTAAGTGTTTTCATTGAACATCTAATACCTTGATGCTGTTTTAATATGTAGGTAACCCCACTATCCAAAAACTGCTGCACAAAAATTACGATAAAGGTAAGGTAAGTCAGTAAGAACTGGGATATAAAATAACTTGTGTGTGAATACACTTTTTTCGTACTAATTAGAGAAACTAATGATATACTCACAAGCATATCATTAGTTTCTCTAATTAGTGCTATACTCACAAGCATTTATGTTGCTTTTTCATTAGTTGACAATCACTTTCCCAATTATTATCCATGGTGTAATAAGTCTGGTGATCTTCAGTGTGTTTATGAAAATAAATCCATTAATAACAACTATCCATTAATAATTTTAAATTGCAGATTGATGTAATTTCCGGAGGATAAACCGATAGATTGTTAAAACCAAAACAAAAAACCCACCCGCATTTCAACATTCTTTAACCGTGATTATTAGCGGGCGAAATTAAAATAACGTTTGGGGCAAAATTTTCCAAATCTTTAGAAAGCAAAAATTTCATAAATATAATTACATGTTGCTTTCATCTAATTTACATGTTACAGATCAGCTCTAAGCTGACAAAGATTGGTTAATTGAAATTCAGAACGATAAAATCCTTTAGTCATAATTTATTTCCAGCATTCCATTTAAAAAAAAATATTACAGTATTCTCCTCTATTTTTGCCTGGAGCAAGTCCTTCATCTGCTTATTTAAATGCACGGGGGAAATAATCAGCTGCTTATTTAAAATAAAAATAATGAGAGACGTTTTCTGAACTCAAAAATAAATTTAAACTTAATAATAATGGAAATAAGCTCGTTATACGAAAATATTCGGCTTGTGATATATGCACATAAATTTTTCGGTGCATTTTCTCTTCAAAATGAAATTTATATTTTAACTTCTGTCGTCTTGTCATTTTATTAAGAAAGGATTTTAAGAAAGTGTAAGCTAGTATCGCTGACTTTATACAAAAACCACATTAAAAATCTTTAAATGTTAGTGATAGCCTTATTTTTATGCACTTAGTTTTCAATGCCTTGACAGAAGAATAAAAATACAAATTAAATTAGTAAATATATACTAAAAAAACGTTTTTAGTTTAAGCTTTCAAATACACAGAGTACATGATGCGATTAAAATCTCCTATTTCTTCCTAGCCTCTATTTCACAGAAAATGTTACCAAGTTTAGTTTTGTCCCTAGACTAATATCTAATATCTTCATTAATCATTTGAATTGCTTGGACATAAAAATATTTTTCGTAAATCTCGACTACAATTTTTCTTCACTACAATTTTTTTTATGGTAATTAAAATAAAAACTTTTAATAAATCAAATTTCTGCTGTAAAGTGGATTCTGCTGTAAAGTGGATTGTTGGATTTTTAACTAAAACTAGTTTTATCCAGCTTTTATGACTGCTTTTTGTGTTAGTCTAAATTCCCTCTGAATAAAGCAACGGCTACACGTGTGTCTTCTTTAATGCAAGCTCAGTCTTTATTTATGCTCTACAGTGTAACATGAATTCGCGATAAATAAAAGGAAAGACAAATCATGTCAAACGCATCAGTTATAAAACACTTTCCAACACAAGTCTTCCTTGAGCCAAATTTGGCGATGTATTGTCATCAAATTTGGGCGGGGGTTTGGCCAAATTGACAACATGGCGGGGTTTTGAAGATAACCTCAAAACGGCTCTATATCACTAGCAATATGTAATTTTTCCAGGTCCGTAAAAAAGTTTTCAATGTTATTTATGTCCTTTAAATGAAGAGTAAGCAGGTATAATCCTTTATGTATTTATTGAATTGTGCTTGAAATGGATTAATGTCCTTGAACAACATACACACAGTAATGTATTGGAATTTTTTGAATATTCCTGTAAAAGAACTGTAAATGATACAGACACTATTTTCGACGGAAAGCTTTCCTTTTGAAATCCTTAATAACATATATCGATTTTGGTTTGTTTGAATTTGCCGAATATCTCTAAAAACGCTTTTAAGAATGACTGTCCATAGAACGTAATGTATTGGAATTCTTTTAGGTGCTCCTCTAGAAGAACTATAAATGCTACATACATCATTTTCAGTAAGGTCACGCTTAAATCTATTGAGTAAAACAATAATCAAACGGAGTATATTTTTACTCAATTTTTGACTTCAAACAGCCATTCTCCCGATAGAGTAAAATTTGCTCCATTAATCGACAAAAATCAATGAAGCGAAAAATTCTCAATTTTTGAGCATTATACAACAGCTCCATTTAGGCTAAATAATAATAAAAAATGAGGAGTGTCTGTCCGTTTTTGATTAATATAACTGTACTCAATTATGCTTATTATTTAAGCTATAGAGTGAGCGTTTTTGCAAAATCAGCCCTTTTTTAATTAATATATCTGTACTCAATTAAGATTATTATTTTAAGCTAGAAAACGGGTGTTTTATTAAAATTTGCTGTTTTTGATTAATATATTGAATGATTCGTTTTCTTCATTTTTTATTATCAGAGCTGTAATCTATGATTATAAGCCCGAGAAAATAAATTTTAAATCAAGGCAAATACATTACATATATCTTAATACACTATAAAAAAGTTTTTTTTAATAAATAGAATATAATTTCACTATAGTCTCTAGTTATAAAACGAATTCACAGTACAGTCAGGGATTCAGAAATGCAATCATGATTAAACCAGCTGTGAGATTTAATTAAAGCAGCAACCAAATTTATTGACATGAAAAAGGTAAAATACTACTTACTCATTTTGAGTGGAGATATCATAACTTCACTTGTTTTACAACAGCTTTTTATAATCCGATCGTAAGAAACTATGTCATTAAAGCGAAATCTTTACCTAAAGCATCTCCTCCATATCTAGGCTAATTTATTTCACAATTCTGAATATGAAAAAGATGCATTTGGTATTCGGATATAAAACCAAATTATCACAAGCGAATACACACACAAAACGCGTTTGTGACTATGAACCGTTATCCGTTGAAGAGCGTTGGTCACGTTGTAGTAATAGGATATGAGTCGTGGGGGAGAAAGACAGAATACTCAAATAGACAATATTATTGTGAAAATTGAGCTAAGTATCATCTAGTGAATCGTGAGCATTGAGGCGAATTGAGGAGATAACAAATTATTGTCTTGGGGGACATAAATTAGTGTCTTTGACACAACCTTTCATCCCTTGATGGACAATGGACACTACAATAGGGGCCCCGCGTAATACTGACCATCTGGCCAGTGCATGTGCTTCTGAACCCAGGGCCCACGGTCAAGAAAGTGAGGTCGTGCATCGCAGGCTTTGGTCCTGGCATGGGCTGCTATGCCACTGAGTTTAATATACCAGGGAAGACTACTTGGATGGTGAGCTTATTATTATTAAAATTGGAAAATATTCATATCTGTACGATAGAGGCCATGATGATTTGAAGAACCGTGGACTGAGAAGACATGCTTGGGTGGCTATTACTAAGAATGTGATTGGTGAAAAAACAATTAATAAACAACATAAGAAGCTGCCTGCATTTTAAACACTTTACAACACGGTTTAAAAGTACTTATGGTTTTGTTTGTCTGTCCGTCCGATCGTCCGTGCTCTAACTGCCGTATACATGCATCGATTACTACGAAATTTATTTCTGTTATTTATATGTATTGTACCATGTACACGCTTAAATCTATTGATTAAAACTAACACTCCTTTATTGATTAAATTTCTTATCGGCTGATTTAAATCCTTTTACGCTAAAAATTTCCGAAAAATACTCATTAAAGACACTGGGCTTCCTTCCATGATATAACTGTTTTAAATATAAAAAATTTAAGCCAAGACCAAACGAAAATGGCAACAACAAAAACAGTTATCCCCAAAAAAGTGTTTTCTGCCTTGGTGGCATCCAGTGAGCTTAGAAAATAGGCTTCGTTGTATCCTCCAACCGGCGACTTTAAGAATGTGACACACGAGATCTCCACCAGCGTTTAACAGACTGCGGCACTGATCACACTGCTGCAACTGACCACACGTACGTTACAGCAGCTTATCTATACGAAGTAAGTTGCTTGTCTTCAATCTGTGCTTCAACCAAAGAATATAGATCTTCAACGGGGTAAAAGAGCTCGTGAGGCCGTAGCCTCTGAGTTTGTGAGCCTTTTATCCAGTAAAATGTTTTCTACAGAGCTCTTTTTCTCCCATCTTAAACTCAGTTTAACTAGTTTGCTTTCATCATTGCAAAGATGCAACTGTCAACATTCACTTTCTGTGTTGAAAATTGCTTCCCACTCAATGGCCTCTGTTTAAATGGTTGTAAAAGGTTGCATCCTTTTATCACTATTTAAATAAACAAAACACAACTTCAGAATCCTTAGAATAACATTTAGGCAAATCCCATATTTTGAAAACTAACAAGACTACTTATGACAAGTGAACTTAAGTACGCATAATCACTAGCTATTTTTACCTTCTGGGGATTTCATGCAAGGGTCAATTTGTTGCTGAGCCTATTTTTATTGCACTCACTGAAGTGAAGTAGATGAACTACCGTAATCATCAGGTGTTTATGTTCTTACTGACCAAGAAAGCGTTTATCTTCACAGTGGGCTGCACTTATAAATAGTATTTTGAATATGAGAGAGTGGAAGTATATTAGCGAATTTTGGGTAGTTTAAAAAAATCAGCGTGATTTAAGAGTTTATATAACTGGGGATTCCCCTCGCATTTAAAGTTTTCTTTTTAATTTATAGTATTTTCTGTCGCTAAGCCTTCATAAGATCTCCGTTTCTCATAATTTTATTTATGTTAAAATTGTTGTTTGTGCATAAAAATTTTATCAAGCAATAGCAATATAACAATTTTAATAACTTTAATATTAAGATTTCTAACAATCACATTTTAGGTGTACCGGACAGTTATTTATCAAGACAGTATTACCACAGAACTGTATTATTACTCACACATTAACAAAAATGGCCATCACTATATAGTACTTATAATTTTATTGCATTAATAATTCAGTCCACTATAAAGCCTGAATTAAATATCAATGTGTTCTTCTGGAGATGTTTCAGAAATGTGTTGAAAAGTGTTTGTCTGTCTATTCAACCTCTAAAATATGGAGATAATTTTAGACTTCTACAAACATATTCGTGGCTACTATTGCATGTTTCGTATTAAAAATAAATCTGAAATATTAAAGGATCTTTTACAGGTACACCCAGATGAATTTCGGCAATAATAGCGGACTATACTCTAGTTCAACTTAACCTGACAGTACGTCGAAGGCTATGCCTTGTGTCCTTCCGTCCTTAGAATATAGTTCGTCTGTATATATACTACTATCTTATGGTGAATTCTTCGTTAAATAGAAAAAAAAAACATGTTTATGTAATCAAACTTAAATTAGAATGCTCAGTAATTTAATATTTCGCCTTTGTTTAGTCAAAGATTTTAAGGGGGGGGGGGAGATCAGAAAGCGCGCACGAATTCTTGACAAACGGTGCAATACGGCACTCGTACCTCTCCATACACTGTCAGGTTAGGTTGAAAAAGAGTATAGCAAGCTGCGGGTTTCACATATTAGTTCGATTTCCGACCCATCACATACATGTGGTGTACGTGTACTCTAAATGTGGTATACGTGCACTCTAAAACTGTGGTTCGGATGGTCACTAGCGGTATCCAAGGGTTTCCAATATTCAAAAGTACCCCTACCTCTGATGAGGACTTAAATTGTGGCAGAAAACCCTGCGGTAGGATTGAAAAGACCGCGGACTGCTCTATTACTGCTCTCTGTAGGTACATGGAAGACAAAAGAGTATTTATTAATAAAATTCATTATAGTGTGTAATTAATATACATTGCTCATTGACAATGGTAGTCTTAACATTATAAAATCACACAAAATAATTTTAAAAAATCATTATAAATCATCATCAAATAATTTTAAAAGATTTGCTGTGAGACTTTTATTTCTTGTTTCATTGAAATGCGTTATAAAGATGTTATTATATTTTAAATAAAAGTAATTTGAAGGGAAAACAAAACTTTTTAAAAGTCAGTTGCAACGATTTTTTTTTTTTTTTTGAGTTAAAACTTCTTAATCAACCATTTGAAAATAAGAATATGATAGGAATCTACTTTTGGCGCGTTCTTACGAGGTTGAAAAAATACCGATCAAGACTGTCAAAAAGCAAAGTAAAAATAATGCATTTGACAGTTTCTACGGGTATTCTTAACCCTTAAACGAACTTAGAGTGCCAGGAAGATGATTCACCAGCATCAAGTGTCGCACGCCAACTTATTTACTGACCCAATGAACGCGAACTCTTTGGCGTGTGAACGTCAGGAAATGCATTATTTTCTCCACTGTCGATCGACCTTTTTGTGAATTGACCCTGTCATGCTCAGCTTTGTGTTGTGCTATTGTTCGACATGCATCATCATCTCCTGCTGCTCAGCTGACAACTTCGGTGTTTTCCCCATTGTTTTCCACCCGGCATCAAACACTTGGCGGCGAAGTTCCGCGTATATTTTTCAAAGCATCCAGAACAGTGCTTTTCAACTATTGGTCCACGGACCGACAATCTTCAGTGGGACATCGATGCCGGTCTAAATATATCGAATTTATTATATAGCAGCAAATGTAGCACTAACTAAAATTATAAAGAAATTAAGGTCACTAAATAAAATTCCTATTTTTATAATACTATTTTTCATTTGTTTCTGACGCCTGTCTAGTAGAGATGAGTACGGGCTCATTTTTTTTAAAGCTCCAGCTCGAAATTTCAGCTAATGGATAAATAAAAGACAATTACTTCAATGACAGAATATCAGATTTTGCCGTTTGTGCAAATTAACCGCCACGGCTTTTGATCCCCCCCCCCCCCGTCATATCATAACAGCACCCGATTATATCAAAACCCCCGTATAATAAAACCCATATAAACCATTCAAATTCCCATATAAATCCTAATTATTACGACCCGCGACTTCACTAACATCCTGAAGTCTGGCCGCAACTGTTCAAAGGTTGTCCATACCTGCAATAAAAACATTGATTTATGAAAATCGGCATATAACTACTCACGAGATCTCTGAAGACTAAAGATATCGAATTCGACCATTCATGGTCATTTGAAACGCCTCAAAACTCTACATATAGGTTCCTCATGTTCTTAAAAAACGAAATCTACAACCCAATAACATCAACAGTTCTTCAAATAAACATTTTTTTGCGATTGTTGAATGAGTGAACGGTCATCTGAAAACGGTCAAGTTTATTTTCCTACAGGGATACACTCTTGTTCAAAGGAAAAATAATTGTTCTGTCCATCTTTTTATACGAAGATTTGTAAGTCATTATAAAAATTGTCATTGAAAATATAAGCGATATTTTTTGTTTTAATTTCTTCAGAAAATTTTGAAGAAATTCTAATAGAAATGTTCGAATTAAATATAAGAATGTATTGTTATATATAGATAATAATAAACTAAAACGGAAAACGAAAAACATTTCGAACTTTTATGCGTAGGTTTCTCTAAACCTTAAGAGTTATATTGATTTTCAAATTATAGAGAAATATATTTTATCTTGATGTGCTATGATGGAGAGCAACTTTTTTTAACGTAATAAATACATTTTATATATAAAAAACAGTATATTTCATTTTTGTTAAAAAAAGAGAAAAACATTCGTAATTCGAAACTAAAAGGTTTCGAAACATTTCCGTATATTAACATTTCAATGATAATCTTTGCCCTCAAACATTTTTATAGGTATCTTCCGAGCCAACCTAATGAAATTTCTCTTCTAACACTTGTCAATAGACATTTCACAATATTCCCTGAGTAATACTCCTGGTATCAAATTCATATATACGCCAAATATTTAAAATGCAAAGAATAAAACAGCATGTTACTTTGAAATCCCAAAATTTGTACTTTTTAATTAGCTCAAACCAGACATTAAGAGGAATTTGAATTCATTTTGTCAACATCGAGATCTGTTGTTTGCTGTGTCTTATGCCCTCTAGCAACCGCTAACGGTGCCAGATCCTTCCTATAGAACGGCGACGGACAAAAGGAGATGGCTTTCCTTGTAAGGAGCCCCAGTGGGAGGAAGTTCGATTTCGCTCAGGTTCTCCTCATTTTGGGCACAATTCAGAGTAGAGACATTTCACCTGAAATCGGCACCCACAGAGGTATCGCTTTAACCCTTTCGCTCTCAATCCGCCCGTGCCGGCTCAAAATGCACGCTCCCAGATCCGGCCTTACGCCAGGACGAAGCTTCGTCCCGCCCGCGCTTTGCAATATCCATTTACAAGTGTCAAGTGTGAAAAACCCCTTTCTCGTGTTTGCTATTGTAACCCTCTTCCCCCTTTGGGTGATCAGCTGCATTTACGAACGGGTGCTTTTCAAATCCTTCGGGGGAGGCACTACCACGGATTCTTTGCACGCCTGTTTTGACAGAGATATATCTACACAGGTACAAAAGAAACGTGTTTGGTGGGGGAAAGCATACAAAAACATTTCTCGGGCGTTTCCGGGTTTTTGAGCAAGCATTCCAAATCAAAGCTTGGGGACGAAAGGGTTAACAGGGAGGACATTGGAGTCACGGACAGATTTTACGTGCATCAGCTCCTATTGATGTACACGGTCCCATAGCAGCCCAGCCGAGAGAGGTTTTCACCCTTCCAAGCACTGGGCAAGCCGGTGCTGCCCGGTGCTAAACACATTCTCTTTCCGTATTCTTATGGGAACGGAGATTAGCGACTAGGCCATTGCGGGACGCACGTCGAGAACTGATTGCATTGGCAACATAAGTAGATCCATTCCTACCTACCACACCGTCACCTCCTACTGCACGATTCCCACCACCTGTCCCACCACTTAACGACTTTACCAATATTACATACCGTAAAAAGAAATTCAGACGTATCCGTAAATTTTTCTCTCGCCTCTCCTGCATCCGAAAAAACCCATAATCACCCAATGAGCCCATACACCTCCAATTTAAAACCATTAAATATTTAGCAAACACATTTTAATGCTCAATAGCACCAATTCGCACACAGCACCACCCAACAGCATGCCTCACGTACAAACTAAATCTACTCGGCAGACTTCCTCCTCAATAGTCACAATAGTTCACCACTAAAATATAATAGCAGCTGTATGTAATATGTTTCATTCAATCAAAAATGAGCGACTTTAAGACCCATCGAAGTCTAAGGAAGCTCTGAAAGTCCTCAGAAAGAGTCTTCGTTGTCTATACGCTGCAGTCTCAACGAATGATTTTTCTTCAGTGATGGACCAGGAGTTTTATTCATGAACATTTCTCCGGTTACTCTACTTTAATGCGACTACGTTACTACAAATATCTCCATCTTCCGTGACGTCAAGATTATAAAGTGTCGGGGATCATCGTTTACCAATTGTGTGCACAGCGAGTCCATTGTGAGCAGCGTCAAGTTGCACATTTCTTCACTAACAATTCACAGGCGTCTGCAGAAAGAGCCAACTCTTACCATCTCAACGTAGATATTCAATCACTGGATAACGATATTTTTTGTCATAAACTATTCAAGTCGTTGAAACCTTTCCCCGAACAATCCCACGGGCGTCTGAAGGAAGTGCCAGCTCCTACCATCGCATCGTTCTCTAACACCCCGTATTCACGAAACTTTCTACCAGCTGGTAACAGCCGGATTACTATAGAATCGGATGGTTAAAAAAATGGTATTCACAAGGCCCAGTCGGCTGGTTACATCTCGTTTTTAACAGACGAATGTAACCAGCCGAATTCGGGTGGTTACCGGCCTGTTACATTCGACGCATGCGCTGTGAGGCTCTAATCTGTTAACAAACATGGCGGACTACAGCGCTGTTAAGACAGAAGATGGACAGAAGATATGGAAATTTTAGAATTTATTGATAGATTTGCAAAATTTATGTGTGAGGAGAAAGTAAACGGTTTAGAAGACTTGTGTGTCAAGGATTTTCCAATACATTACCATCAAAGTAAGTAAAAGGTTAACAGGCGAAAAAGGAAATGTTTTAAATTTACAGCGAACGTGTCAATGAAATTATAGCGCAGCGGTAAAGCGAGCGATTGGCAAGTAGTAGTTCCAGGGTTCTGGCCTCGCTGCGGCCAAAGTTTCCCTTCTTGCTCTCTTATCCCCCCCCTTTTTCTTTTACATCTCTTTTTTTTTATTTCGAAAAAAGTACGGCCCTCTGGGATGAAGTACTTAACCATTTTAATTAGGTGTATAAATTCGACATTATACTACAATACCATCAAAATCAATCATGATCCCAATCCTGTCAGAAAAAAAGAAATAATTTTATTAATTTTTTATTTTTTTCCCAGCAAGAGCATTGCAAAATTTAATAGACAAAGCCATGTGAATTAGCAAGGGTTAGCTGGGCTGGAACAGGTTTCTATAATTAGTCCCCTTTCTAAAATTCCTTTGATTTCCCACCCTCCGCCCGAAATTTTAGTCAATGAAATTAGTAGTTTTTTTATTTGCATTGATTCTGCAGTTCAACTATAGGTAAAAAAAAATTTCAGCGCTACATACCCCCCCATCCCCTCCCAATTTTTATTTAGCCTACGATTTTGCAAAAGAAGAACATGTAGCTTTGAGACAAAAATTCATTGACATTTGTTTCTGTTTCAAGGGGAAAGAACATGTAAATTTTAACAGAGTCTGTTTTAAGCTTATAGTATTAAATATTTATTTACATACATCCGATAAAATAACTAATATAATTCTTGATTTTTGCATTATTCCATTAATAAAAATACATCAGAGGCATTATTCACTATTAATATTTAAATTGAATACTCTTTTTCCCCGTTCCTGGTTTATTTAAATAAGTTGTACACTTCGTGCTAAGTTATTACTCATAAATTAATCACATGCAAAAAAAAAAAAAAAAAAAAAAAAATCTTATTTTAATGTCTGACTACAGGGTGATTAAAGTGTCTTTATTGTGGGAAAAAACTTGCAATTTCGAGTGGAGATCTGCAATTCCCTTTTTTTTGGGGTGGGGGGGAAGGATCCAAAAATTTCTAGTCCTTGATATGAAAAATCAAGAGACAGCCTAGTTCATAACTTCAGTTAAAAATTGAGTAATGGCTACCTCATAAATCATTATTTAAGCAGAACCATCTCAGCACAATCATAATATTCACGTATATATTTACCTTTTACTGTATAAAATTACAAAAAATTGCAGAGCTGCTCTATGATCCATATTTTTGTGATTAAAGTGTGGTCACCAGTAGGTTTCAACATTAGAATTATTATAATTGTATTAAAACATTGTAAAAATATTTGCTTTTTTATGCATTTGCAATTTTAATTATTGATACTCAAAAAAAAAAAAAAAAAAAAAAAACATACCATCTCCTACAGTAAAACAAATAAAATACCCCCAGAGTAAGCTCTTAAGTATGTATTCACAAATTTTTAAACAATCGTACTGTTTTTGACTGTCAGATACATTAAAAAATAAAAATAGAAAACCTTCGAATACCTTTAAAAATTATCTTTTAAAATCAATTTATCTTTTAAATTCGTAGGAGTATATAAATAAAATATCAGTTATTAATTACAAAAAATTCAGCAGAAATCTCCGAAATAAATAATTGAAGCATTTGTGATTATAAAAATACATGAAAACACATTACACTCCTGCTTATTTTCATCTATTTTGGAGCGTTCGCGAAGAGGGGGTCAAGGGTCGGCAATCAGCTGGTTGGATAGCCAATGCCCTAAGCCAATCACAGACGAGCTTACAAAGCAGAATGCGCAAGTACAAGTTAATCGGTGGTCAAACGTTGGTCAGGAAACCAGTGGTTTTAAATAGTTGGTGAATACCGTTCTGAGGTTACCGGTGTGTTACCAGCAAGTAACGGTCAAACGTTAGTTTCATAATCAGGCGGTTACTAGCCGTTTCGTGAATACGACTGTAAATCCAGGGAGGAAATATTTTCAATTTTCAACCTTTTGTTTTTTCAAGAACGATATCATCTGCCGTATGATCTGCTTGGAAGGAATTGAACTTTCAGCTTAGTCCCTGGAGCATTTCTCTGGCCATCACGTCTCGAATTCCAGTATGTTCTAAGCAAACATTCAAAGCTCTTCAAAACTCTAGAATCATAGTTTTCCGAATAAGTGATACAAACTCATCACAAGAAGACGCAAGACATTTCTTCACTAACAATTCACAGGCGTCTGCAGAAAGAGCCATCTCAACGTAGATATTCAATCACTGGATAACGATACTTTTTGTCATAAACTATTCAAGCTTTCCGTTTAGAAAGCATCTTGTCTTCTGCCTTTTGAGTTATCTTCACTAACTGAATCTTTTTTAATCTGGATTCAGTTTTCCATGACCACATAATTCAAATATTCATTATCAACCCTGTACAACAGCTGCGAATTTGTAAATATAGAAACCAATAAACAGTCAATATTTATCCCAGTTACGTGTCCGAGTTTATTTCTTTCTATGTCTGTCTTTCTATTTTAGAGTTTACACCGCAGAACACGGAACGGAATTTCGCGACTTTTTAATTTTTTTAAAGCCGTGTTTTACGCATGACAAGAAATTATAATGTAATTTATTACTTTGTTAAGTATATACTCGAACTGTTTTTGTTAAGTCCTACTAACAAAGGGACAATTTGAACTTTTTTTTTTTTAGATTTTGTTTCTGCACAGGTACGATTATATTTTAGGAAAATATTCGTTTCCTACCGCGCGAAGAACGGGCACGCGGCTAGTAACAATAATAAAATTAAATAATTGAACAATCTAAGCAACTATGCATTTAAAACAATACTTTCTGTACGTGCTGTAATAAGAAAATTTGATCTTTAAAATTTTATTTACATAATAAAGAATAAAAATTATTAAAATACATATAGACTTATATAACGTGAAATTATTTTGAATCTAAAAGTAGTTGCTTGTGGGATTTTCAATTTAATTCCTTATAAGCGTTCCATTTATGTATTTAAAAGAGGTGATAAAAACGTGTTCATATGTGAATGCATTAAAGAGAAATATACTACATGCATTAATTGTACGCTTAAAGCTTTTATTACTGTGAGTTTAATAACACACTTCTGTTTTCTTTAAAAAAGACGTATTCGATGAGGATTTATTTAAATGCATTCAAAACAATCATCGGTCACATATCGCGCGTTTATGAATTTTTACTATTTGCTTTAATAAGAATTGCCGGGCACTTAATGCTTTGCCGGGTATATTATATTAATACACGAAAAGAAATGTTTCCGACCGATTAAAAAAATATCACGATTTAGTAAATATTTTATTAAGCCAAAAGTTCTTTTCTGCAATGGTCGATCCAAGGGTGGGCGACGGGGCTGTCACGCCCCCCTTGAATACCCTTAACCCTTTAACGCGCGGTGGTCGAGCCTTGAAACCACCTCTTCTAAGAGCTTTCACCTACTAGTCGCAAAAATATGGTTAAGTGGTCTATGTTTAAATGGTCCTTTCTTGACACAGCTGGCTGTGCGGGCGATTTTTGTGAAAGTTACTTTTTCTTAAAATAATTTACAAAACAAATTAAATTATACGGTAAAATGCTAAAGAAAGCTTGTTTGAATCTATTGTTGATGTTTTTTTGTGTGAAGGGGCCGTTTTAATCAATTGCAATTGGGGGAAGGAGCCGTTTATAATCAATTGTAATTTTGTGAAGGGGCCGTAAAACGGATTCAGATTTTGTCTGCATCGATTCTTGCATAAAGTCCATAAACTTTTAATTTTCAGCATGAAAATTACGATTTTTAACACCAATAATACGTACATAGCGCCCTCTCCCCTTAAAGGAAACCACGCCTGCGTACACTACTGACAGTTAGCAGCTATTCTAATCCCATTTCGAAACTACTGCATAAATTTTTACAAGTTACACAATAAACATGCCATTTGCTGCCATACCCATTCTTCTATTGACTTTTCTTTTGGGGATTTTTTAATTTTGAAATCAGGGTGTCGACACCTTGTAAATCGGAACACGTTTGGAGCTTTAATGTTTTATGCTCTGGTGTAAAACTAACTTTCGTGAGCCTTGTTAAGCTCATTTCAGTGATTTTTTTAAAGACGAAAAGGGATATAAAAAATCTTCACAAACACATATATTTTATCATTGCTATTACGGCCATTAGTTTTATGATGATTTAATTTTTTTTCTTTCTTTCTTCCGAGTTCATTTCTTCAGTTCAGTGATCTTTATGTGTCCTTTAAATAGGAAATATATAGAAATCCTAAAATATAAAAACTGTCTTATCTTCTTCTGTCGGCAGATTTCAGTTTCAGGAATTAGAGACCCTATATTTACGGCGTGTCAACTGTAAATTGTCACTTGAATCTGTCAACACCCCACGTCTTTAACAGCTGTTTTAATGAACATTGACCTTACATGTCTTAAAACCAGTTTTATTTTTTGTGATGATTCCTGTCTTTTATTAAATTACTGTTTACTCTGAAACTTACGTGCGTAGTCCAAAGCGTTTCTTAACCTGATAACAAAGTGGCGAGAAACATGTTCAGAATTTGTAATAGCTACCTGTACTTAAGTTGTTCTTTACAAGGAACAGTTAATCGTTATGTCCTTTTTTTTTAACTCTCAGGTGATGAAAAACAATGAACCAGAGCAATTTTCAAAGAAAATAATTGCCGTCTTTTTTAGTTCTTTTTACAGAACGTTATATAGAAGATTAATCATCACAAAACCACAGATTATGAAACACTATCCTGCAGATATATCTTTTTGGGAGGGTGGAGGTTTGAATATATATTTCTGCTCGCGCACATTCACATATAGATAGATACACATGTAAAATACACAAAGAAAAAAGATTTTCTTCTTAGTAAAATAGAACATCAATAAGCTATATAAAATTATCAAAATAAAATAACGCACGTAAAAATGTTTTTATGAGTTATTTTAATTATTTAATTATTTTAATTAGTTAAGTTTTAATTATTTTACCTTCTATACATAAATTTTGAGATTGGTGCTCTTTGTTACTAAACTATGCAATTCAATTATTAGTCATACAGTGTTGTTACATATAAGATGTACTCTTGCAGCATGTACTGTGTTGAAAATTGCGTATGTAGCATGAATATATTTTTAACAGGAGCAAACAAGGAGGAAATAATTCCAATACACGACGCTCCATGAACAGTGATTTTGTGACAGTGTATTTCAGAGACGCTCTTCTCTCAATAAAACAATGAGCATTTTAGATGTGTTGAAAAAACTCTTTTTAAAACAATCTTCGACAGTAATGTAGTATTTATAGTCTTTCTACAGGATCTAACTAAACAACTCTTACAGATAAGGCTCCAAGGGCCACGATAAAAGAGGCAAACATTTTAGATTCTTCTTTGGTTTAAACTGTTTGCTCCGTCGTTGCTAAGAGTCAACGGCAGCGAATCTCTCTTCTGTGGCCATCTTCTTTCAATCACAGACTCATGCCGGGAAGCAACGTTGGGAGCTAATGGGTTGTCTATGTGCTAAGCAATAGTGTAAGCGCAAAAAATCGTGTTAGAAAGTGTTTCTTAACCGATGCGTTTGCTACGATTTTCTATGAAATACATCGAGATTCTATATATATATATAAAAAGAATCAACGGAAGTGATTCCTCGTTATCCCATAATCTTTCAATATTAGGCTCATGACGTGAAGCAACGATGGGATCGAATGTGTCATCTATGCATTAAGCAATAGTGTACGAAAAATCGTGTTAGAAAGTGTTTTATAACTGATGCATTTATCATGCTTTTCGCTTAAATACATCATGTTTCTGTATAGAAAGAAGTTTATTCGTTCAAACGCTATTTTAAATTTAAGGCGTCACATTTAAAATTACATTTTTAAAGATTTGTATTAAAATGAAAGTTTTTGCTGTGCTTAAAGGTAATATCTATGGGGGAGGATCTCTAAATCCCTATATTTTGCCTTTCTGCAGGTGCGCTTCATGACACCTATGACAACATTTTATTGAAAACTCTCTGTACTTCTATAAAAAAAATGAAAAATTGACCCTCTTAATTTTTTTTCGACAGAAATGCATTGGAGCATAAGTTGTTAAGGATATGCAAGTTGTTTAACTAGCCATAAAGCTGATATTTATCCATCCTTTAAATTTGACACTTAAATTAGCATCTTTACGCTGGTCATAATTATCAGCTGTTCCTAGCGCACTTATTACGCCCTGATAAACGAGCTTAAAAAGCATCAACAGGGTTCGCATAACATTTAATCCCGGGGAACGAAGGAAGCAAAAATATTGGAGAAAGTGGCTCTAATTTGTCTTCATTAACTTCAATTGCAGGTTACTTAGCGGTATGTCAGATTCTTAAGAACTTGAAAATTCAGGGATTTCTTTAAAACAGATTTGAGTTTTGTACAGAGTTTCAGCTAGTTATGCGCAACGGTGCTTAAATGAATATGGAAACTATTTTGCATCTTGAAAATAATGTTTTAGATGAAGCACCCATAGAAGTAATGTGCGAAAACGTTGTAATGACTTTATAACACATTTGAAATGTGTTTATGACTGCGTCTGCTCTTGATTTAACTCCCATAAACATTCTTGGATTACTACAAAATTTAGTTACACTGACGCCCACTGTATGCTTTTAATTGATTTTTTTTTTGTTGACAGGATATGCACAACGTACTATATTTCTTATTAAAGGACGGGCAAACGATTCTTTACGCATTACATTCTGTGAAGAGCAGTAAAATGGGGGGGGGGATTCAGTGACATTATTTTTATTTTTAAAATTTCAAAACACTGAAATAAATGTAAGTAAATTTATATCTAACGACAATGTAAAAACAAGAATGTTTCAAGAGGTTTAAGTCTTTACGTTATCAGTGTGATAGCTGCCAACAAAGGAAGGATTTTTCGATATTTTTAAAGCTATAATACAATTTTTATTTCCTTACATGCGTTTTATACAAAGTTATATATTATTAATTTCTTTTATTTTCTATCTAGTTATGACTATTGAAAAATTCTATTTCTTTCGTTAATATTTTATAATCGATGTGTTAATGTATCATTTGTTCAACCCACTATAGTTAAGTTGACACTAGGTCATTATTTCAAAAGAAAGGAAGTTCGCAAATAAAAATGCTAAAAAATGCAAGTGGCTGTCTTGTGTCTGACCAGGCGACCATTTACCAATCCTAATCTGAATACAGATTAAAAAAAAAAAGAACCTCTAGGACTTCTTTTGTGTATTATCCAATTTTTGCTAACTAAGATTGCACTTCTTTCATTTTCAAGATTGCTAGTGTCCGTAATCTGAGATTTTCAAATTTCCAATTCTTAACATTTATGTTCCAATAGTTTTCGTGATCTGTATGAACGTATATAAGTTAAGATTTGAATGAACAATTAAAAAAATGTATGACAGTTACAATAACAATAAAAAATAGCTACTGAACATAATGATATTTAGCTGGCATTAAGACACAGAAAGGATTGAGTAAAAAATTGCAAAGTATTAGCTCTTGTACAGACAACTGTCTATGTTATCTGATGGATATTTATGCAAAAATAGTAATTTTCCTTCTTTTTGTTTCAGCTATCGTGCTTATTCGCCAGTGCTTGTCTGTTCATATCGTTCACCTACGCACAAGAAGCAAGATCATTGCCAGTAAGCAGTCGCAGGAGATTGCCAACAGTCATCATTACCCGAGAACATCTCAGGCAGAGGCAGAACTCTTACGGAACACCTGGTGACACAGCTGCCGAATTTGTAGTTAGTGCAGGACTAGACACTAGCAAAAATTCTGCCGTAAGAATACGAAGAATAGGGCATAGACGAGTGAATGGCTCTCACATTGCAAGACCTGACGGTTTCAGTTTTGAGAACGCAAATGGCACGCGAAGGGTAGTCCATACAAATGTAAGGATAAATCCCCAGTTTAGAACACCATACTACGGAATTGATGAACAGAATGGAATCCCAAATACTCGTACATCAATTAACAGAAGATACCATTTGAACGAAGGGAATAGAAACATCCCACCCATTAATCAAAGGAACTTCCTGAATGAAAACGAACAAAGAGTTCGGCCCCATAGTGGCGGCTTTCACCAGAATAGCAGAAATCCCGTGATACCAGAAAGAACGTTCTATCGACCTCCTATATTTGTACCGAATTATCAGCATAATCGAAGATCGGATGTTATTGCTGGAGGTGTACCGGGTGAAGCTAAGAGGAGGTTGCCGAACAGAGAACAAACAATTCCAGGAGAGGGACAGAGATTATACAGTTCCACAGGAAATGATCAAATGTACCCCATCGTGAACGTGAAGTACAGCACATCTAGTGTTACAGCAAGTGTATCTCAAAAACAGCATAGCTTGAGGCCTATATCAATTCCAATTCGTAATGGCGATATAAATATGAAAGCAGAACCAATTTTTACAAATAATCAAAGGCGAGAAAACCATTGGGAAGCAGTTAAACGAAATAATCAAAATTCACAGGTATCTCAGAATAATAGCCAGTACCACCCAAAAGACAGAATTTCAACCAGTTTAAATAATAAAGAACCCTCGAAAATTGCAAGTGCCAATCCGTTGTCAGCTGCACCAAAACAGCACACTGTAAAACCAGAAATTCCAAAGGTGAATGTTTTCAACGAGAATAAAAAAATAAATGAAAGTAGTGAGCTGGGAACTATCTACAAACTAGAAAATCTTTACAAGAAAGATACAGGAGATGAAACAAATAAGGAAAACTCAGAAAATTCTAATAACAAACTCCTTAATGAAACGGAAACTCCAAGAAATATTGTTGCAGAAAATCAAGGCAAAGATAAACAATTCCTCCCTGATGGTTCATCATCTGATTCCAACTTTAACAAAATTCGTCAGTTTCAAACTCAATTAATAAGGAAACCTTCCTTGGTACTTAGAGATCAAATTACTGTGAATGAACTACCAAAGAAGTTGGGTCGACCGCGATATGGACCTAGAGCTCTAGAACACACCGACGATAACTCTCCTTCGTCTCGGCGTAAGCGAGAAGCTCACTTTATCAATGGCGAAAATCTTCATGCTGAACCACTGCCCAAACAAGATATAAAGAACAACTCAGATAACGCTAAAGATACGCCAGTTTCTGCAAATGTGACAGAAGATGACCCTCCCAGTTCAAATGCGTCACAACGACATGGAAGGTATGACAACCAAGCATTCGGACCACGAATTTCTCGATGGAGAACTAAGTCCCCAGCCCGACTATCTTCGCAATTTCCTAAAATCCAGACGAAAGAAAAGGAATCTAGAGTGGCTCCAGTTTATGAAATGTTTTCGGATGGAACATACGATACCAGATCGGACACTTCAGAAAAGGATGTAATGTCTTTTTCAGATTTTATAGCATCGCCTATGGCACAACAAATACGCTTAGAACGTCAGATGTTTTTTAGAAACTTAAATCACAGCAAAGTAAACAGAAGTACTGAGAAATCGCTTGATGACAATTCAAAGATCGATTCAAGATCCTTGAAAAATAGCACCATAGAGTACCTAAAAAACGTTTTAACTGCCAGACTTATTCAAAATATTCTCGCTTTAAGTAACGTGAGTAGTAACGGTACAAAACTTGAGAAAACCGTGAGGTCTTCAGACGGTCTTTCGTCGGCAGAACAGCGACATATTGGAATAATGGTAACTCCCTATGAGGATCAGGAAATTGAAGAATCCAAACCTGTTATTCGAGTATTAAAAGGCAGGATTGTGTCACTACCAGATCTGCCCCAAGAGCTTATTCCTATTATAATGGGGACATACAAACCAACATATACAGAAGAACAAGATATGGAAGATCCTAAATTTGACAATGACAGGAAGATATCTGATGACATTCTCGATAATGCCATTTATAAACTTCTTCAAAGCGAGGAATTGTTGAATTTGCAACCAGTTGGACGGAATCCTCCACGTCCAGTGGCTTACAAGATGAGCAGAAAATCCCCTTCTACAAATTACGTAGGATCTATGAAGACTAATGAACCAATGGGACAACCAAAATTCATCTACAAACCTAACGAATGGTCCTTGGATCCGAGATGTGATAGACTTACGGAAGAAATTTGTTTGGATGATTCTGATTATCCCAGGTAAGTTGCCTTAAATGTGAAATATATATCTTATGCTTCTTCCTAAGTACAATATATCACTAATTCACGATAATTGCTCAATACTTTAAAAATTAATAACGCGGTAAATATAACAATTGCCACAGGTTTAGCGTTTTGTAAATTATGTTTTTATTGAATTATATATTAAGACAGTACTTATTCTTTTATTCTTTAGTATTTATGCACGCTAAAAAAATGTTTTGTTGAATACAACAAAATTTGTTAAGTAGTCTGGTAGCTTTATTTTCTTGATTTAACAGAAATTTGTTTGATTCAACCAGATTGATTTAACAAAACTTTGAATTTTGACAAAACGTTTTTGTTAAAAACTCAGAACGAATTAAACTTGAAATCGCTCGACAGTCAATTTATGCATGCTTCAAGGATATGCGCAGGAGTGTGAAAGACAGCCAGACCCGCCCACAGGAGAAAATTTTAAATTCTTATTTACTTAGGAAGAGGGAAGAGCTGAAGAAGGATCTGCACTGTCAGTTAATACTTTAAAAATGGGTAATACCACACATATAAAACACAAAAATAAATTGGGTTTTTCCTCAGTTCGTTGGAAGTTTCACAGGTAAGTATAATCAGTTTATACATTTATAAAAATTTAGATTTTTTATTTTAGTGTTTTTATAAATTTCTACAGTTTAAGCTTAAATCCTCTGAATGTCCGTTAAACTTAATGAAAACAATCAGAATTACTTTTACCGGGCCGCAAAATATCTAAGTATGTAAAAAAGTTGATATATGTTTAGGCTCGATTAAGGGTTTTTTTTTCTTGGGGGGGAATCGTGAATGTAGACTTAGCTGGACAGTATCGACATTATATATTTATAAATATGAATATATTTTTTGAAAATGTTTTTCTAGTTTAAGTTTTAAAGCGGAACACACACACACACACAAAAGAAAATTCATATCGGTTTTATGTAGCAAACAGTTTAATTCGTATACCACGCCAGAAAGAAAATCACTTATGGTTACCACTCATTGTTTTTGATATTCTTTCTACGGATAAATACATTCATTTTCCAACACTGGCAATAAAAATGATTCGGGACATTGCTATAAACAGCGGGATCCAGTTTACTTATTACCGGAAGGCGAGAAACACGATTATTTTTTACACTTTAAATAGTTTTATTGCATGCTATGATTACTACTATACTTCCGCATAATTATTCATATAACATAGTTAACAATCAGGCAAACTAATGAAAAATGAACATTAATTATTAGTCTTCCATCTCTCTTCTTCATAATGAAAATTATGAAGAAAAATTGCAAATGATGAAAATTGCAAATGATAGTACTATCATTTGCAATTAAATTAAACAAACATTTTATTTCATTTTATTTCACAAACAAAAATAAACCTTTTTACTCTTGCATTTAATTAAAACTATCCATAAGAAGATATCCATAATATACCTTTTTAAAAGAAACTTAAAAGACTTAAATATTATCTTCTACTAAAATTATAATAACTATTTAATAGGAAAAAATACAACAACAACAACCTTCAACCACTTTTATTGAAATCATAATATTACTTACTTGGAAAAGGAACTTTAGTCTATAAAATCTCTTCTGAGTTCATCATAATTTGTCAAATTATTAAATTACTTATTCTATTCAAAAAACGGGACATTTGGCGTCCCGCACGCACCATCTGTCCTCTAAAGCCCTAGAAACGGGACGTCCTGGCTCTCGCAGGACAGTTGGCAAATCTACACCCAATGTTTCTTGGATTCTACTTAGTAGCTGTCAAAAGTGTATCCCAGGAGTTTCCCTATACTGATCATTAAAAAATCATTAATTAATCATGGATAAAGAAACTTTTTGGGAAAGATGTCCCAGAATCTGCCAAATGGTCACGAAGTTTGACATTCATCGTGAAATTTCAGATTGTAAGCGTCCTTATTTTAAGTTAATTTTTTTAATTGAGAATTTTCTCACAATACCAAGATCCCTGAGTTTGCTGAACTAGTTTATATGTAGAAAATGCAGCTTCAAATTTGCACACAGAAGCTCAACTTAAGCTAAATTTAAGAATGCAGTGAACGGATTAATACAATTTTGTGGGTGAAGGCGGCTAGTTGGAAGATTCACATATACATCCATTTTAAGGAAGTAAAATAGGATCTTTTACATTAATTTCTTTTTCCTCGGAAAGGACGTTTGCACCACCTCCCCTCCCTTTAATCCATCCTTGAGTACATACTGCAAATTGATAACATTCAATTGACCACTGTAAAATACGTGAAAATTAAGCTTGTTAAGTTTCTTTAAAAAATAAAAGTTTAAAATAATTTGAACATTTAATTTAGAGCAATATAAATGCACTAATTTATTAAAATTCAACCTTCTCCTTACAACAACAACAAAAAAGAATTGTTGAAAGTTTGTGGGGAAAATGTTTTGCACTTCTTAGAGGAAAAATATTTATAGAAGTATTTATAAAACTAAATAAAAAATAAATTAATAAATAAAACGAAATCGAGTATTCTGAAGTCTGTCCTGAAGCTAAAAGTTATTGGTGAGATAACAAACTTTTTAAAGCTGATTTAGAAAATTTCCGCGATAAGTAATTCTGTTAGTGAAAAAAAAATAGTTTTAGTCATTAAACGAAATATTTATTTCAACAAAAAATAAATTATTTTATCTATAAATTCTAAAAATGCAACGCTAGGGGTGTTGGAGAGTAAATTATATAAATATTTTAATGAATTATTTTATCAACTGTGTGTTAAGTTTTCCTTGGCGAGAACAAAGTTATGAGTTCGTGCTTTGCTCATTAAAATTACGACTTTTCATTCTGTACCCTATTATTATTCGCATTTCTCAAACAGTTTTCCGATACAAGGAAAAAAGTTTTATTATATATTTCAACTTATCTAAATTTTATTTTCGGTTCATGCTTTCGTTAAAAGAAAGCATTGCAATTCGCTAAACAGCCCCAGAAAATTTTAATCCTCGCTTGCAATTCCGGGTATCTGACAGAGTGGCCAACTCCCAACAATTTCGGTCATTAATAACAACCTGGGCATCAACAGCAAGTGCTCACCTTATTAAACAATAATAATGACAATTGTGTTGCACGCTAGGCCACAGCCAGAACGTTCAAAAGCACATGCCTTTAAAAGCAACGATTAGCTGGGTTAAAGTGGTTTAAACCCGTTGATTAAAATCACTGATTTAAATCGCTTTATTTTAAATATCAAGTTTATTGAAATAAAATTGTTCATATATCTTTAAAATAATAATTTTAATTTGAAAAAGGTATTTTAAGAAAGAGTGTACACAGAATACATATAAAAAATATTTTAGTGCACAGATGTAACTAGAGTGCTTTCCATATTTATTTTTGAGAACACAAGCAAAATGGATTATTAATAAAGCTCGAATGAGCTACACGATAATGTACAAAGATGCGTCTTTTTTTTTTTTATAAAAATGAAATACACATTGTGAAAGGATCATATTCACAAAGATGCTAGTAGTGAAAATATTATTAGTATTAATAAAAGAGGATAGAATTAGTCAAAATGAAATGAAATTGATAAATATGCTAACTACATCTATATGATCAACTGGGAGTGTTAAGAGAATTCTTTTAACACTTGGTGTGGTAATCCTTTCACAATCACATAACGGTTGAGAAAGCTATAAATCTTATGTTTATAATTAATCAAATGAACAGTTGATTGTAAAATTTTCTAATATTCTAACATACAATAACATATCTATAGTGAATAAATGTAATTTTCTTTACATATCGGTTCCTTTTTTTCCTTACGTTAGTAAAATTGTCTTATATTTCAAAAAATATATTTTACTTTATACTCAGTTCACATATTTTTTAAAGAGTTGTTACATGTTTGAATTATCATCATCATCATCATCATCATTATTATTATATTTTTTAAAAGAAGAAAAGCTTAATATCTGACATGTTATTGCATATATACAGGGTGTCCGAAATTAAACGATCCTATTTTAAAGTTGTCTGAAGACGAAACTATTGTTGAGAAAGTTATGAAATTTTGTGTAGGACATAATAAAGGCATGAAAATTTGTTGGAGTGAATTAAAAAAAAAAAAAAAAGAATCATATGTTCGCCACCAGGGGGAGTTTTTGAATGAATTACACATTTAGCAAACACTTATGATAGTTTACAAATGTTATTAATGCTAAACATGTTGAACATGACGGCCATCCTTGTCAGCTACCATTTAGAATCGTAAGAGGGTGTGTTTCACAGCTGATAGCAGTGTGTTCGGGGAAGTATTACGAACTTGTTTTGAAATGCTGCCTTTAAGATCAAAGCTCTTGGATTATCGCGATGCTTGAAACTCCCCCGAAGCCAAAAGTCGCATGGATTGAGGTCTGGGGACCCCGGAGGGCATGAAACTTCTCCTCATGGCGAATATTTGAACTAATATTTTTTTTTTTTTTTTCGCTCTTAACAAATTCCCATAACTTTATTATGTACCACACAAAATTTCATCATTCTCAACAATAATTTCGTCTGTGTACAGCTTTAAAATAGGGCCGTTTAATTTCGGTATTATTTATAACTGCATATATATATATATATATATATGTGGATAATAATTAGTGCTGCTGTGGCAACACCACTGAACGAACTATAACTTCAACTCCCGCCAGTTGTTCCCCCGCCAAAGAACACTCTAGACGGAGAACGAGACTGGGCAGACGTTCTATGTTAAAAGAGCAGAATAGCTCTCTTGATGTTATTTTTATTTTTATTTCTACCTCTCAATGTTTTTAAATGTTAGTGTCGTCGTTGTATTAAAGTTTCGTCTCATTAAATGTTTAAAAAGATTAACGTCTATTTAATTTGGAGCGCTAGCTCCATCCTACATGGGTGCTCGCCGTTCGTATCCGCACATCCCCTAGATACAGTACCGGAACTAAAAAAGTTAATACTTTTCTTGTAATATTTATTGTTCTTGTGATTTATATGCCAGCGAAATTAAAAGTGATGTGCTACAGAGGATAATGAGGATAATATATTGATGGAATCTCGTAACAAGAACAGAAACACAAACTGTAAGTACATTCTAATCATATTCTAATTACTTGATGCATACGTTGATGCTTGTTCAAGAAAATGTCGATGATTAATGAAATGCTCATCTCATTCAAGATATAAGAAAACTGAGGAAATATTTCACCGTTATTTTGATGCAAGAATTTTTTAATTGATGCGAAATTCTTTTTTTGATGCGACTTTCACGTTGACTTTATTACTTCTGTTTTCTTGGCTTTCTACTTTGATGAATTTATTTGATGATTTCGAGGAATAATTTGATGATTTGATGAATATTTTGATGCGTAATTTGAAAGATTGGTAATTAGAAGTTTGGTTGAATTATATACCTTCGTTTTCTTGAACAGCAACATTTGAAGAACACGTATTTCGTATACATTTTGATTTGTTGTGAATTGAATACAGTTTTGAAACATATTATATTGTTATTCTGATGCATATTTTTGAGAACAGTCTCTATATTCTTTTAATGAGATTTAAATGCCTTAATATGAAGAAAATGTTTGATACTGAAATTCTATTTTAAATTCCGAAGTGTTTGAGTTTTGATCTTGGTTTTGCATATCTGTGTACAGTAACTATTTGAATATATATAATCATGTCTACTCTCAGCGATTACCCCAATATCGCAAAATCGTTAAAAATTGGTAGTACGAGTCAAATAAAGGTTTTACATCGCTTAATTTTTGGTACAGACGGCGATAGACAAAATCGCGCGAGATTACGCAAATTTACAGGTTTCCCACAGCCATTCGAGTTAGAAGAAACGAAACAAAAAGTACTTAAAGAGTTTTCACTTAAAGACCTAATTTCTATTTGCAATTTACTTCATTTAGAATTCTCAACTGACCCAGATAAGTGTGCTAACACCATTCTTACGAGTCTTAATGATTTATCGTTATTAAAAGCAGATTATTCCGATCTTTCGGAAAGCGAAGTCAATGATTCACATCCGGTTGACAGTTCATCTCAAACAAATAACGTCGTGGGTGAAAATAGTACTCCCTCCCCACCCACCCCTGACGCAAAAGAAGAATTTTCGAATAAGCAACAGACACAGATTCCTTTTAGTGAATCAGCTCAGAATTTATTGCCTTCAGTCGAAACTACGAGTTCCTCTTTCCAATTATTTAGTCTCAAAGACGTTGTTGATTTAATAAAACCTTTTTCGTCTCGCGATAATTATAGCATTGAGAATTTCATATCCGACGTTGAAGAAATTTTTTATTTGTACCAAATAAACAATCCAATTCACCAAATTACTTTTGTTAGGAAATGTTTGACTGGTCCCGCTCAAACTTTAATTAGGTCTATTCGTGGAATCACAAATTGGGAACAATTGAAGCACCATTTGCTAGAGGAATTTTCTGACAAAATTAACAGCATTCAGTTACATCAATTAATGGAATCTCGACGTATGAAACCGTTTGAAACCCTACAAGAATATTTCTTAGCTATGAGAGATTTGGCACACAAAGGATCTCTTGATGATCCCTCCCTGATTGAATATGTTATAAATGGAATTCCAGATTCATCACACAATAAAATTTTCCTTTACGGTTGTAAATCCATCCCAGAATTCAAGGAAAAATTAAAGATTTATGAAAAAATCTTTAACAGTTCTCAACATTTCAGACAAAATAATCAGAAAAAATTCGATGATACCAACCTTAATGTGAAACTCGACAATAAACGTAACCCAAATACACAACCAGTATGTTATTCTTGTGGCTTGAAGGGTCATAAAAGCAACCAATGTTTGATTAAGTCACATGGTAAACAATGCTATGGATGTAAAAATTTTGGTCATGTTCATGCTAATTGTCCCAAAAGTTCTCGAAATTCGAAACCAAAACCTGAATCTCAAAAACCTACTCCTGATAAAACTGTAAATGTGCTATCTCCTCAAACTTCATCGAAAAATCCCATGCATGTTGACATTCAACTTGCAGGAATTCAATTGACAGCACTCTGTGACACTGGGTCACAAGCAACCCTTATTAATGAGAAAACACATCGAAGAATCGGTTCGCCACCATTGCATTCCAACACCATTCCCTTTTCAGGAATTGGCCGAAACGAAGTTCATAGCCTCGGGTTTTTCCAGGATTCCATCGAAATTCAAAAGATTACTTTACCTGCTAAAATACATGTTCTAAAAGATGACTTGATTCCTTTTGATGTGATTATCGGAAGCGACTTTTTGCAGCAAACCCAATTTACATTTGATAAAGACGGTATTCATTTATGCGGTACCCTTGATGATAACATTTTCGTTAATATTGCTAATATTTCTAATGACCAAACTTTTCCATTTGATCTTTCACACATTTTGAATTCTGAAATTCGTGAGGAAGTTCAAAATATCGTTACTTCCTACAAACCCCATAAAGTTAAAGTCACTGAAATTCAGATGAATATTTTATTACAAGATGAAATACCCGTAGCACAACGCTCTCGAAGACTCCCTTTTGCTGAACAGAAAATTGTGGAAAAACAAATTCAAGATTGGTTAAATGATGGAATTATTAAACAAAGTTGCTCTGATTATGCCGCCCCGATTGTTCTATGTAAGAAAAAAACTGGAGATTACAGACTTTGTGTTGATTACCGCAGGCTTAATAGAAAAATGATAAAAGATAAATTTCCCTTACCACTCATAGAAGAAGCCTTAGATAAACTTGGAACATCTCGGGTTTTCACTACACTTGACCTTAAAAATGGTTTCTTTCATGTACCTATGGACCCTAACAGCACTAAATATACTTCTTTCGTAACTCATGAAGGCCAGTACGAATTTTTACGAGTTCCATTTGGATTATCCAACAGCCCTAGTGTTTTTCAACGATATGTTTATACAGTTTTTAGAGATCTCATTCGCGATAACATTCTTATTGTTTACATGGACGATCTTCTCATACCATCTAATGACGAAGTCGAAGGCCTACAAAAATTGCGCCTAGTTCTCCAAACAGCTACAGATTATGGCCTCGAATTGAACTTAAAAAAGTGCCAATTTTTACAACGAAAGATAGAATTCCTTGGTTATATTATCGAAAACGGAGTAGTTAAACCGTCACTTACCAAGACACAGGCAGTTCAAAAATTCCCACAACCTCAAAACCCTAAACAAGTTCAAAGTTTTCTTGGACTAACAAGTTACTTTAGAAAGTTTATTCCAAATTATGCGCTGATTGCTAGACCATTAAGAGACCTCCTTCGGGATAATGTAGAATTTAATTTTGGACCTGAACAAATAGCAGCTTTTCAACACCTGAAAAACATTCTTTCACAAAACCCAGTTCTTCATGTTTTTCAACAAGGATACCCATTAGAACTCCACACTGATGCAAGCTCCTTAGGTTTTGGCGCTGTGCTCTTACAAAAATCAGATGATGGACAGTTTCATCCTATTCATTATTTTAGCCGTAAAACTACAATTCAACAAGAAAAATATCACAGTTACGAACTGGAAGTTCTCGCCGTCGTTGAGGCGCTAAAGAAATTTCGCACCTACTTGCTAGGTACAAAATTTAAAATTATCACAGATTGCGATGCTTTCCAAAAAACGATGCACAAAAAAGATCTACCAGCTAAAATTGCACGATGGGCATTGATGTTAGAGGACTTTGATTATGAAGTTTGTCATCGATCCGGTAGACAGATGAAACATGTTGACGCTTTAAGTCGTAACCCCATTCTTGTTATTACCACAAATGATATCACTCAAAAGGTGAAAAATGCCCAAGATCAAGATGAATTTATAACTCAAATTAAATCTATGCTCGAATCTACACCTTCCGATGAATATTTAGTTAAAAACGGCATTCTTTATAAACTTCATAAGGATACCGAACTTTTAGTAGTCCCACAAATGATGCAGAAAGAAATCGTGCTAAACGCCCATTCACAAGGTCATTTTGCCTCACAAAAAACCGAATCAATTGTTTCTCGTGAATTTTACATCCCTCAACTTAAGAAATTGGTTCAAGAAATTATTTCAAATTGTATTCCTTGCATTCTCTCCTCGCGAAAATCTGGAAAACAAGAAGGATTGCTTCACCCAATTCCAAAAGGTGATGCACCTCTTGAATGTTACCATTGCGACTTTTTAGGACCTTTACCATCGACAAAAAAATGTTATAAATATATTTTTACAGTAATTGATGCCTTTTCGAAATTTATATGGATCTATCCCGTGAAGTCAACCTCTACGAAAGATGCCTTGGACAAACTATCCTTGCAACAAACTACATTTGGCAACCCTTCAAAAATCATCACAGACAAAGGTAGCGCATTCACATCTTCAGAATTTCAAAGCTACTGCCAGGAACAGTATATTAAACACATTTCAATTACGACAGGTGTACCACGTGGAAACGGTCAGGTTGAACGCATTCATGGCACAATTATCCCCGTTTTAACTAAGTTAGCTATAGATGAACCTGACAAATGGTTTAAATACGTCCCGCGATTGCAACGTATCTTAAATAGTACCACCACGCGCAGTACAAAATTCACACCTTTCGAACTTTTAATTGGTGTTCAAATGAAACAACAGGAGGACCTACAGATTAAACAACTTCTTGACGAGGAACACCAGCAAAGAGTTATTGATGACAAAGAAGCGTTACGTATCGAAGCTAAACGAAATATCCTCCGTTTACAGGAAGAAAATATACGACAGTATAACAAACGACGTAAACCAGCCTGTAAATACAAGATTGGTGACAAAGTGGCAATACAACGAACTCAGTTTGGAACTGGACTAAAGCTGCGACCCAAGTTCTTCGGACCCTATGAGATCACAAAAATCAACCCCAACGATCGTTACGAAGTTCGGAAGTTAGGACATCATGAAGGTCCCACCATAACGTCAACTGCGGCAGATAAAATGAAACAGTGGTGCAACAACTGAACACCCAATCTTATTATGCTTTGTTTTTCAACTTTTCTTTTTCTCCCTTTTTCTGCTTGTTTTTCTTTTCTTTTCAGATTTTTTGCTTTTTCAACCCAGCCGCGGACGTCTGTAACCTCAGGACGGCCGTGTGGATAATAATTAGTGCTGCTGTGGCAACACCACTGAACGAACTATAACTTCAACTCCCGCCAGTTGTTCCCCCGCCAAAGAACACTCTAGACGGAGAACGAGACTGGGCAGACGTTCGATGTTAAAAGAGCAGAATAGCTCTCTTGATGTTATTTTTATTTTTATTTCTACCTCTCAATGTTTTTAAATGTTAGTGTCGTCGTTGTATTAAAGTTTCGTCTCATTAAATGTTTAAAAAGATTAACGTCTATTTAATTTGGAGCGCTAGCTCCATCCTACATATATAATAATTAGAAAAATTTAAATTGAAAAAACCCCCCAAGCCAGTCATTGTAAAAACATCAAAACAAGGTAAAATGCATTGTCCTCATCAGAGGGGGAAATGCACAACAGTACACCATAGGTTTCAGACTCACAGCCTGAGATTTTGCCAAGGTAATGTATTGTATTCAAGGCTGTAGTTTGCAAAGATTGATTTAAAATTATTAAAACAGTTTAAAGATATTTTTAAAAGTGCACTATATTAATTCAAAATATAAACTGTAACAGGCAAATCTCAGAGGTGTGACCCCCCTTACCTATGGGAAAGAAAAGAAATTTTATTACTTACAAATCAAAAAAACGAAGAACAATCAATGCAAATGTACTAAAACCAAAGAAACACGTTAAACTATAGTTCCAAAATCCTGTAATCTATAAATCCTGTAAACTATAGTTCCAAAATCCTGTAAAGTTCTATATAAATCATCAAATTGATGATTTATATAGAACTTTACGAAATGTTTTTGACCACTTTAACATAGAACATGAACTAAATATTAATAGAGAATTTTTTGTTACTATTTCCAATTTTTGTCTTCACAATAATTTCATATTATTTAATTCAATCATTTATCGCCAAACTAAAGGAATAGGAATGGGCACTAACTACTCAAGTACTGCTGCTAATCTTTATTTATTTTTCTATGAATATAACTTTTTCAGTAACAATCCATTGAATTTTGCAGTGTTCCGTTACATTGACGACATTCTTGTCGTCAATGGAAACTCTAATGATATCAAACATTTAATTTATCCCAGCACACTTAACCTCAAGCCAGCTTACTCTAATTCTAATTCTGTTACCTTCTTAGATCTAGATATAAATTTATTTAACAATACTTTACACATAAACATTTTTGATAAAAGAAATAATTTCAATTTTGAAGCTATATCTTTACCTCATTGGTCCTCAAATATTCAAAAAAAGTCTTTGCTAACATTTTGATCAACCAACTTATCAGATACTATCGCTTATGCAATAATAAAGATCTTTTAAATTATAATATATATTTATTAGCAGCCAAATTATTTTATACAAATAATTTTCCACTTGAATTCATCAATAGATATTTAAAAAGTTCTGATAATAGCCTGAATCCCTGGTATTAATCCTTCCTTTACATTTTCACTAGTTTATGCGTTGTAGAAATCTCTTGACAAATGACACACTTGCACCAAAGCCCACAGAGTGCTCTTAATACAGACTAGAACTTCAGGGACGTGCTTTTAGTTGATGAATGGCAACAGGTCTTCTACACGCGGATTGGACAGGCAATGGACAACGAATTACAGGATTTTGGAACTATAGTTTAACGTGTTTCTTTGGTTTTGTAGTACATTTGCATTGATTGTTCTTCGTTTTTTTGATTTGTAAGTAATAAAATTTCTTTTCTTTCCCATAGGTAAGGGGGAGTCACACCGTTGAGATTTGCCTGTTACAGTTTATATTTTGAATTAATATAGTGCACTTTTAAAAATATCTTTAAACTGTTTTAATAATTTTAAATCAATCTTTGCAAACTACAGCCTTGAATACAATACATTACCTTGGCAAAATCTCAGGCTGTGAGTCTGAAACCTATGGTGTACTGTTGTGCATTTCCCCCTCTGATGAGGACAATGCATTTTACCTTGTTTTGATGTTTTTACAATGACTGGCTTGGGGGGTTTTTTCAATTTAAATTTTTCTAATTATTATTAAACGCATGTTTTCTTTTATGCTGCTTTTTTAAGCGCTAGGTAGCATGTGAAGCAACTGTAATTTTGTTGTATTTTTAGATAAAGTTCAAATATATATATATATATATATATATATATATATATATATATATATATATATATATATATATATATATATATATATATATATATATATATATATATATATTTATTTATTTATATATATATATCCGATTTAAAACAAATAAATCGCATTTTTTTGAAAAAAAAAAGAATAAAAATGGACAACCGATCCTGGTACAGATCGACAGAATTGATACCGTCTCGTCTTTGCAACAAAGAGAGCGAACAGGTTAACCGCTAAGCAGTAATGTAAGCGCAAATAAAATCACGTTGGAAAGTGTTTTGAAATCAGTGTGCTTCCTGAATAATTCCCCCCCCCTTTTTTTAATTTTTTAATTTTTATTCAGTTCTGCAATCATGACCAGCATATACAAGGACAAAGCCAAGTTCGACATGATGTACGCCGAAGTCAAGGTTCACGAGAGCCAAGTCGAAGGGCTTTCGCGCCAGCAAGAAACGGCCTTCTCCTTCGAAAACTTCTACGGGGCCTACCCCCAGGCTTCCGGAAGCAACATGGTGTCGAGAGACTCGGGGCCCCAACACGGATTCGTCTGCCCTTCCGAAGTGTACTACGCTAGGCCGCACAGGGCGAAGAACAGGCAGGGCGAGTGGAAAGTGGTTGTCAATGTCGGAGAGTACACCCAGACGCTACGAATGGAGAAGTGCTTGTAAGTACTGATTTTTAATTGTGCATTTTTGTTCGATATTTCTCTTAGATTCGTTCCCCCCCCCCCCCCGTGATCTTTCAGAAAATGTGAGCGTAATTATTCTTTTGTTAAGTCAGACTTTGGTTTAGGCTTATGTAATTCTCCGAATATTTTTTTAAATTTCAATTAACAGATGGCGTTACTTGTGTAGCTATGTGTACACCAACACCAACTCTCAGAATTCGACTATTGTTGACAGACATCTCTTTACCACTCGGATCCTCACCAGAAATCGGGTAACTTCTCAATGTTGGCACTCCACCGAATTTGCTTATGACTGCTGAGGAGATTTCTGCGTTCACGCTTTTAATGGGGCCGTATACTTATGTGCTCACGGTAATTTTAGTCATCCAAGAATCAAAATACTTTGCGAATGTAAATAAACCAGTAAGTTCGATTTACACGAGAGTACATTTTTAGGAGTAACTCTGTGACAGCATCTTTTCTTTCGCAATATGTTTTGTTAACTCTGTAATACACATGGAATGTATAATATCGGGAGACACCACAAACAGCTTTTGCCAAGTAAAGCGATGAAGCCGAGGGGAGGAGCTTAACCTCCTACCAGCTATAACTTCGTTACATAGGCGTAACATAGTAGAGGCATTGGTAGTTACATAGGCGTAACATACTAGAAGCTATTTGGGGGGGGAATTATCCCCCCCACACACACACACATACCAGAAAAAGAATCAAGAAAATTCAGATATCACTTATTTCAAAATATTTTCTACAATAGGAAATATTTTGCCCCCCCCCCAATGTTACATGCCAATTTACGGCAATGCTTCGTTATATAGCTTGAACCAACAACTGTCTACCAGCGCCAACAGCTGTCAAAGCGTGGTTTAACTAGAAACTACTAAGCAGCGTTGCCATCAGAGATGGCTTCAAAACTTCTCTCTTCCTAATAATTCTATTCTTCTTGGTAATATCATTTATTATTCTAAATTTAGATTCCTAGATAATATCCTGAATTTCAAGGAGCTTTCTAGTTAGCATAAAAAGTATAACGAACACACCTAGAAAACACAGCAAAGGAATGCACCTGAGGCAAAGACGGCCGTAGATATTAACAGATTATTGTATTAAATTTCCTTGCTACAATAATACGCAGTAAAAGTGTTACCTCAGCAAATTATTTTCACGGCCAGAAGGCACATTGCAGTGTGTCAGAAATGTTATTTTTACGTTTGTACATGCCGAATCAGTTTCCGAAGTACCTGTAACATCATCCGTTTACTGCGATTTCTATTAGTAGTAATATCAATGTAGCAATGTCTACATAAGGCATAAGATAAATCGATTTCCATTGAATTATTGATTGCAGTTGTTCCTTGCAGTTTTTGCATCAGTTCACAATGGTGATGCTACAGAAATAGAAGTGCAATGCCTCTAAGAAATATATTTCACAATATTTATTGAGTTTTTTTGGGCATTAGTCCTGATTAGCAAGTTACTGTAGCAAAGTAGTTTTTTTTTTCTACGTACAGTTGTACGGTATAATTAACACCTTGGGGTCTAAGCCCGAGCGTCACCCGGGTTGTTATTTTCGGCAAAGCTAACTAAGCCCGAGAGTCTCTCGGGGTCATCTTTTAACTTTCTCGGCTTTAAAAGTACTGATTATTTACGGCTGCTGTTTTTTTTTTTTTCCAGATATTATCTACGAACCTTTCAGTTAATATAGGGTGCCTCCGAATCCATAGGCCAAACTTTTAAAAGTTGGTAAAATACACATAAATTATAATTTTTTGTATAGCAATGTGGGGTCGTAAATTAAAAAGTATCTCGGGATTTCAGCAAGATGGGGATCCACCCATTTGCGCAATAATTTGATTAACTACCTCAGCATTTCTCCCTTTTTCCGCCAATATTTTTCAATGAGGGTCAGAATTAAAAAGTGAAGGCGAAAAAACAAAGATTTCTGGTGTAATTATGCGCATTATTGCGGAAATAGGTGAGCCTCACCGTGCTTCTACATGGTACTTTTCGTTTCTGGCCCCAAATTGCTATACAGAAAAAAAAAAGATTCTTTATATGCATTTTACTTACCCTTAAATTTTGGATCATGAATTCGGAGACACCCTGTATAGCAAAAGTAATAGGAACTGAAAAACTTGAAAAAATAATTAAATAGAACTCTAGAAAACTAGCATGGCCAATTTTTTCCTGTTCTTTTTTTTTTTTTTTTTTTTTTTGAGATTCACCCATATATTATATGAAGCCTGGGATGTATATATATATGCTGTCGATGTGTTAAATAAATACTTCTAGTTTAGGCGCACATATTTTATTTTAACAGTTTTCCACGCAGATCTATTTGTCTATAGGGATCACGAAAAATTCACTCTTTCGATGGTGTTTACAATCTTATTACCTAAGGTCACATAAATCTTAAGCTAATCACATGGTACAATAAAGGTGCATGGCTACTGAAATGCCATTGTCTCATAGTCCCTGGAAATTCTGGAATGCTGCGGCTACTGTGAGACGGGAAAACGAGGGTGTGACGATGTGAATTTTGAGAGAATATTTAGCCTATCCATCTATCTATCTATCTATCTATCTATCTCTCGATATATGCAGGGTGTCCAAAAAATTTGAGAACGGGCTTTTATCTATTAGAGATAAATGATCAATGTAAATTGAAAAAAATTTCTAAATAAGGTCGAAGAAAAGACTATAAGAAAAGTTTCCTCTCGTTAATTAAAAAAAAATTAGAAATTTTAAATTTATATACGATCCCTGTACAAAAGAATTCCCAGTTAGTAAAATGTGCCCCATACAAAAATGAGGTGATGTGCAGAATTTCAGCCTTTCATCATAAAATGCCTCAGAGATACCTTTAAACAAAAATTACTTTATTTTGAATATAAATGTTTATTGTTAGAATGAAAAAAATAATAAATTTGTTTATTAGTTTCTATACGACCCATGAAATGCTATGATGCGATGTAACGTTTGTTCCTGCGTGAGCCATGGAAAAGTTGTTAAGTCAGCATATATATTTATCTTCATATCCTTGACATATTTTAGAATATAATTCTCAAATTTTCTAAACCACCTCATTATTGTATGGGGCACATTTTATTAATTGGGATTTTTTTGTGTGCCTGAGTCGTATACAAATTTAAAAAGCGTAACTTTTTGAAAATTAATTATAGAAATTTTTTTCTAAACGGAGTCTTATTTCAGATCTTATTCTGAACACTTTTCAATTTACATTGCTCATTTATCTCTAATAGACAAAGAATTAAAGCCTGTCACCACCTTTTTCTGACAACCTGTATATACAGAATGGAAGCACCGAACAGAATTAAATATATGAAACGATCTACAGTTCGAGTTAATTTTTGAGCAGTCGGTAGAGTCATAGTTTGGTAGCCAAAGCACATTTTAACAAATAATTTACGAATGAAAGTTTTTTTCAGGTAGTTGTACAGCATTCGGGTAAGTTCTTATTGGGTAAGTCAGTAAAATTTATGTTAAAATTTTGCATGCGGATCTTTTCTTTTTACCTTAAAAAAAAAAGCTTTTTTGCAATAATTTCTCATTAAATACTTGATTCTTAGTACATTGAAATAGTTACTTCATTATGAATAATCTGAAGTTTATAATGAAAGAATATAAATATCTTTTAAGTATTAAAAAAATCATGAAAAGTATCAAAATCTCTCAGTCTACGGTGAAATATGCAGTCGAAAAAGCTAAACCTGAAAGTTTTAATATTTTTTCAGGGTGACCTTTCAGCTAGAAATTCACGTATATTACATTATGAATAAATAAATTCACATCAAACCAGCAACATGTTTGTCCTGTTTTTAACTATTCCTAATATTTGCTATTTCTTTCTCTTTTTTGTACTATACAGTATATCTCTAGGGTTATATTCCACATGGAAATAGCTCTTCTGTGTTACTTTTGATCTAGGCTTCAAAGTACAGTTTCCTTTTGATCTATTTTGCTCTGTTACTTCCACTGATATATATGCTAAGCATATATATCAATATATGCTCAATGGTTACTTCTGAATAGTATGTGGTTTGTTTACTTATGGCAAATAGTTCCTCCAGTTTGGTAACGTTTCTCATCATTCAACATTTGTGCTTATGTTTTGCTGCACCATATTAATTCGTAGTCTTCGTATTCACTTAAATTTATGAACGAGTTATACATGGAAATGCTTTTTTAACATTACTACTAAAAATGTAAACTTCAAATGATTTTTTACTTACGACTTAATGCGACATTTGCGTTTCCTTTACTGCACTTGGAATTTGTCTTACTGTCCATTTTTCACCTGACATTTTGTTTGGATTTTAAGGTAGCATTTCTTCATAACTGTCGATCATAACATCCTTAAACAATGCTTGAATTATAAATAAATATAAATCATATTGTTTGATAAGAACGTCAAACTGTACGCTTTTACATCTGCTTTTTATAAACATATACAAGTATAAAAATACATTTTTTAAATTGCAGATCTTCAGGCAGTCCTTGTAAATATGTTGTTAATCGCATGCAATCTACGTGCGCACAAGTCTTCAACTACCATCGTCTGTTGGTCTTCAGCAAGGAGAAAGGGCTGCACATCGACGTGTTCAGGGTGCCTATAGCCTGCACGTGCTACCTCAGAGGTGGACAAAAGAACTACAACCCCACCATAGCGGCTTCTTCACCCTACATGATGCGGCCATCCAACCCTTACGAGGAGTATGGCGGCCATGTGGAGACAGCGCCTGTACCTCAGGTCCATTCAGAAGGTAAAAATCGGTTGCATTACAAAAGTTAAATCTCTGTCTATAGCGCAGTTGTCTCTGACAAAACTTTGGCGAACATCTGATTCTAGAAAAATACAAATTATGTACGTGTATGTTCCGCATCCTGACTTGAAGGAACAAATATGAATATGAGAGGCTAATATCTCAAAATTAAATGAGTATTTATGCAAAAGGTTAATTCAAAGGAGTATACAGAGAATTCGCAAAAATTGTTTAGTAGACACAGTGCATTCTTACCTAGAATGACGAGGAGTATCTGGGAATTTTAAAACGAAAGTTTGGTGGCCGTACTGATAAACAATGTATTTTTCTATGTAACCAATAGCGCATGCTTGAAATATCCTTCTCGTAAAACTGTGTAATTTATTGTAAGATTATTGTATTCTACCTTGATAACTAATAATACTTAATAGCCAGTCGTTTACGCAGACCTATACCTAGTAACACTTAAGAACTGATAGTAATTAGTAAACATGAATAGAATACTCTTCACCAAGCGACTATTTATGATGAAATTGTTGGTTGTTTACTCAATTTTCAATAGGAGAAATCCGTCCAAGTAACATAATTTTATGGAATAATTTAATGCCCAATTTTAAATGAGTAGAAAAAAATCACTAAATAATTACAAAGCAGTAAAACTAAAAACAATTAATCGCTTTTTACGAAATACAATTCGTTTGGAGCATATTTTCTTATCCATCGATAACAAAGCCTCATCTTCAAAAAAGTAAAATAAAAAATCTGGAGTGACTCCACTCGACTTTCCGAACACTTATGATTAAGATAATTACCAAGCATTTAAATAAATTTTAATCGATGAATAATTCAAACATATATACCAAATCGAAACTCAATCGAATGCACCGTTTAAACGCTTGCGCACTTTCAAGAATTTCTCCCCATATGCCATTATGCCATAATATAAATGAAATTTTTGTCGTAGCCCTGTAGAAAAACTATAAGTATTATACACACCAAAATCAATACCAGTCTTAAGATGGTTATTTATAACATATATACCCAATTTCAGATCAATCGAAGGTACCGTTTAAACGCTAGCGCACTTTCAAGAATTTCCCCCCATAGGCCAGAATGTAAAAGAAATCTTTGTCGTAGCCCTGTAGGAGAACTATAAGTCCTATACACACCAAAATCAATACCGGTGTTAGGATGGTGGTTTATAACATTTATACCCAATTTGAGCTCAATCGAATGTATTGTTTAAACGCTAGCGTACTTTCAAGAATTTCCCCCGATAGGCCATAATGTAAAAGAAATCTTTGTCGTAGCCTCGTAGAAAAACTATAAGTCCTATACACATCCAAATTAATATCAGTCTTAAGACAGCGGTTTGTAACATATATACCCAATTTGAGCTCAAACGAATATACCGTTTAAACGCTAGCGCACTTTCAAGAATTTCCCCCCATAGGCCATAATGTAAAAGAAATCTTTGTCGTAGCCCTGTAGGAAAACTATAAGTCCTATACACACCAAAATCAATACCGGTCTTGCGATGGTGGTTTATGACATATATATCCAATTTGAGCTCAATCGGATGCTCCGTTCAGGAGCTATCGTGTTCACTCACATACACACAAACACACATACACACACACACACACATACACACATACATACATACATCTCGTAAAAATAACATAAATGGATTCAGAAGCCCTAAAAACGTGTAAAAACACCAAAATCTCGAAGTCGAATTTTTTCATGATTACAATACTTTCCTTACATGGTACATGTTCGGAAAGTAATAGAGGAATAAATCCATTCTTCTTTCTAAAAATACCATTATCTGTATAACCTAAACCTGAATAACCTGAATGTCAGAAGCAATCCCACATTCTTCTGAATTGTATGTTATTGCTTTATTATCTTCTAGCTGCGTTGTGAAATTCCTTTGGGCTAACAAATTAGCCTTTCAATAAAGCTTCAGCTGAAACAATTCATTTTTTTTCCTTCCAGATTCACATTAACTCAGGAGAATGCTTCTCCAGTTTCTTTTTTGATAAAATGGTCTTGTTAAACAACTTTTCCGGTAAATATACGTCACAAGAACTTAATAAGCACTGCAAAAAAAATCCTGTTAAACTGACAGAGTAAAACTGTTAGCCAGGATGCCAGTTTATTTTCGTATATTTTACAGAAGTCTTCCGTATTTTTTTCCGTATACGGAAGATTTCGGTAAAATAAACTGAGAATCTGTAAAATATATGAAAGACTTCTGTAAAAAAATTGAAATAAACTGGCGTACTGGCAGACAGTTTTTTCCTGTAAATTTGACAGACTTTTTTTTTTTTTACAGCGAGGCTTCGGTGTATCGGAAATACATATTAACTCCCTTAAGGTCTTACATCGAGGTAGATTCGACGTTCTTGAAGTTGCATTTAATGAAAATGGACACCGAGTTGACTGTATGAGCCAGTTTTATTGCAAGGAAGCTATGAAATAAATAACGGTTAACGTTAGAGGGAAAGTTATACTACTACTAGCGAAGTGCCCGTTCTTCGCACGGAAAGTGCTCTTCTTTTTTTTTGAAAATGTATAAATAGGTGATTGAGAACTCTTACAAAAAAACATGTTGGGGGGGGGGGACCAGGATAGGTCAGAATCACATCGTAATGAGGGATCGAAAAAGTTGTTTTCCTTTGCCCATCATTCTGAAATTAATATATAATCCCCATTTCAACAATCAATCCTTTTAAAAATGAATGTTAGTCGTCTGTGAAAGATCCATCCATTAATTTTTGACGAACCGTGATCGGAAAGTTCACTATTATTCGGAAGGGATTATTAACCCTTTAACGCGCTTTGATCCCGCTCTGGGAACACCCAACTGTGACGTTTTGGCTGTTGCCAGTCACGAAGAATAGATTTAATTTCTATAAAAATGGTTGCAGGTGACAGAGCTCCACGAGAATCCTTTACTTTTTAGCACGCCATTTCCTGTAAAAAAATTGTCACGATTATTTTTAATAGCACTGACAACTGCTGAAAAACGGAAGAATGAGTGAACAGCTGGATAGATTGCCCAGTGCTGAAAAAAGGGCAGCCGTTGCCATCGCTCGACTTAACTACCAGCAAGATGGCGGACGATCGAAACGTTCATCGCGTGCCGCAGATCTAGAGACCCTTTTTTGACGCTGCTGTGCCGGCACAGCCAGCTGTCGTCAAAAAACGGTCTCTAGATCTGTGGCACGCGATGAACGTTTCGCTCGTCCGCCATCTTGCTGGTAGTTAAGTCGAGCAATGGGAACGGGTGCCCTTTTTTAAGCATTGGGAAAGGGTTGCGCCTCAAAGGGTTAAGAGATGTACATGAAGACGACGTTTCCGATCCCAGACTGCAAACTTGCAATCGTTCAAGGAAGCAGCACTGCTCAAAGGAGTATCTTCTCCAACGCGTCTTTTTAATGATGAGAGCAAGCAAGTTAAACATGGGTTCAAAATTAAAAACAAAGAGGTTAAAAAACAAAAAGAGTGAGCCATCTCTATTATACTTCATCCCGCTTATCGCCCGTTCCTTGAAACTTTTCCGGGTACGTAACTGTTACATCACGGTGTTGTTAGTAAACAAATTGGTACCGTCTGCCTGGGATTCTTTGGTCCAACACGAAAAAGAAGTTGTATTGAAGAAACAAAACGAGAAAAACAATAGTTTTTGATCATAAAAAAACTTTGCACCCTGTTCGAAGGTAATTCAATATCTTAGGGGTAAATTTAATTATTTGTAATTGGCAGCACTGAAGTTTTGATTAAAGAAACATTTGCTTACACGTTAATATTTTTAGCCTCCAACCTTCTGGTGCCGCAATCTGGAAAAGAGTTAAGAAGAAGGCAAGTGTAAAAGTATTGCCTTTCGTAAGATATTTACTAATGTTTGCTATTGTTTGCCAATGAATTTTTTTGTTTTAACGGTATTTTCTGTGTTGGACCCAAATTAACCCCACACGGACCAAAATAGGATCAGTTGAAGGTCTTTAAAGACACTCTGAATTAATACTTTTTTGTATTCTCAGGACCTGTGAATAAAGAGAAGAAGAAGAATTCGTTCAGCAACACCTTGTGGGCCATTCTCGGGGGCGGTCAGCAGGCCAGTGCACTCGCCCAGCACCCGCAGTTTTTAGACGAGGTGCAGAAGCAAATCACGTGGACACAGCAGCTGAATAAATATCCCCAGCTGATGAAGCAAATATCGCCCAACCAGGTACGCACTCAAAACGTATTTTCATAGTCTTCATTCGTAAACGACAAACTCGTTGCACGAGTTTTCGTAAGAAAACTCGAATGCGTGTGTTTAGTGCTGTCAGGTTATCAGTTTCTTTTGACTTTACGAACAACTTCAGTTTATTTAGTTTCGTCGCCTAGGAGACTTATTTGTTTACAATTCGTGAATGCGTTAATTTTGCTGAGGAGAGTTTTTAGTACATACTCAATATAAAATCAACAGGATTTTTAAACGAAAGAGTGGCCATAATTGAAGTGCACAGATCAAAATTTAGAAATTTCAACTTAACCTTCATTTTTTCAAAAGTATTTAGCAAGAGAAGCTCAAATTTCGCTAATAACGGTTTAAATCAACTTCAGTCTCAACATTTTTGAATTTACTAAAATGAAAAATAGAAGAAAATTTTTACCTTTGCAAAAATTATGTAACTTCGTATCATTTTCTAACGTACGCATGAATTTCCTCCTCAAAAAAATAATATTTGCAGCTTTAACAAACGTAAAATGCTTTTCACAACAACATACTTTTCCATAACAACGGTCGCCATTTGAAAACAGCAACAACGTGCAGCAAGTGTATCTTCTAAACAACGGAACGAACTTGATATACTTTCAGTTTACTTCGTTTGAAACTAATCGCTCTCAGTTTTGTATACGAACCCAGCAAACACACACCTGCTGGCGGAGTACCTTGCCAGTGCCTTTCTGCCATCACGTACAGCGCCTGCCCGGCACTGCAAAAAGTAACCGAATCGTACCAAAAGTGGTCGCCCGAGAAGTACCTTGCCAGAAGCCCGGGAAGGCAGCGGCACTCTGCTGGCATACTGCATGTGCCGGCTATTATTAAAAATAAAGGCACTGGCCTGGTACCTTAACAGTGACTACAATGTAATGGAACGGTATAGGATTAGTGCCTATTTACAGTAATGCTGCCATAATTAAAATACGAGTCAGTGGCGGATTCGGGGTAGGGGGCTTATTCATCAACCCCCACCCCCACCCCGCAAAAAAAAAAAAAAAAAAAAAAAACATTCCTTAAGTGTAACATTTTGAAAGATAAAAAACAACATAAATTAAAGATAAAAAACAGCAAAATCGTTGGTCAATCGTTTGCAAATTATGTGCGCCTATCATTAGTGAATAGTGTGCAGTTTTCATAAACTGCAATTTTCTTACAAATTTGCAGTCGCAAAAGATTTTTTTTGTGAGATAGGCGTTAACACATTTCAGAACCAACATAAAATCATTTATAAACAGTTTAATTTCAATATTTCAGAGTTAGAGATTTTATAAATGAGTTATAATACTTTATGGTTGATATATATATATATATATATATATGTGTGTGTGTGTGTGTGTGTGTGTATGTACTAATCAAAATCTTGCAGGAAGTAATAATAAATAAAATTGTACTATGATTACACACATAACTTTAGGGTAACATTTTGCTTTATTGTACATTTTGTTTAGATCAAATTATTTTTTAAATCTTTTCTTATTTTTTAAATCTTCTTGCTATTCTGAAAAGAAATTTTCTGTATCTATATCTGTTGTATACTGCATGATTCAAATTTTATGGAGGAAAGTACTTTTATACACTAAAATAAGTATCATTAGTAACATCACCGACTTAAAAAAAGTCACCAGTTTAATAGCCATTTTCTCAATTTTAGTTCCTAAAATAGTAACATTTTTGAATGATTTTGTAGTTAAGAAATAAACATGCTTAATTTAGCTTCATTTAAGAAGGATTGAATAAAATGATAAATTTAAAAACTTCATATATATATATAACAGAACGTATAATACATTTATTTTTATAGCACTTTTATTAAAAAAACAGATTAGAATGTTTGCTGAAAGCTCAGTAGCAGCTTTAAAAAAAAGTGAGTTGACAAAAACCAATACCAGATTTTCAAATGAGTCGCCTGGAGTATGGTACAAGTAGCCAAAACTTGAAAATAGTATGAAAATGACGTTTTTTGGTTCAAAAAGTCGCCTAATCTTTAAATTAGTTGCTAAATTCACCGGTGGATACCGTGTGTACATAAAAACAGTAAAAGTAAAAATTTACCTGTAATATTTTCCCGACTGTTTAAAAAATGTTAAATCCAATTGTAAAACACTTTCTGTATCCATAACCACCAAGATATCACTGCAGAAGCAAATCTTATTATAATTACTAGCTGCGTGCCCGTTCTCCGTACGGCAGGGAACGAAAATATTTCTTACATGTATAATTCGAATTGATTCCAATGGTTTGGAATCTAAAAATAAGCAAAATGACTTGACTCTTGGCGTAAAACTACTCATTAGTTATTCGTAAAGTTAGTATAAGTACTGACCTGTGACCATTGTTAATATCATGACGGAAAAAACTATGTCGGTGTCATTCACGATCAGAAAAGAAAAAAGCGTTACGGTTTGCAGTGAAAATTCCTAATTTTCAAAATGTCTCATTTCTGCATCATACTGTTTTTTAGATTTAAGTTATGCCATTAATACCTTAGATACTACATGATGTGGAGAACCGTTTTATTTTATAATTAAATAGTTGTGTACCCGCTCTTTGCAAAGCAAGAGGAGAAAATTTTCCTAAAATGTGACCATAACTACTTGTGACAAAACAGAATCTCCAAGAAAAAAAAAAGTTCAGATACTGTCTTTTCTGTGGAAACTACCGCGGGATATATTAACGCGACTTAAAATTATTTAATGTTTAGTTAGCTGTGATGTGAGACGGATGTTGAAAAACGAATAGAAACGAATAGTTTCACGAAGTATTTATTAATGCAGTATATTGTGCTTTGATCAATATTGCCCTAGCATATTTACTAACTATTACATATACTTTCTTTTACTGATACCAATATATTTTCGTTTTTCCATCTTTAATGCTTAATTTAAAGAAACGGTTTAGATATTTGCTACGAATGTAGTCTTTTATTGTTTGGCGATTCTTTGCAATTTACGCATTAGCATAAACGATAATCGTTTCACTTTATCGTTGCCATTAAAACAGCTTTCCATACATTTTTATGCACAATTCTTGTCAGATTGACGCATTTAGCTCCGCAAAATATTTCTTGCAATTCGAAAATGTGTCCCGTTTAAAAACTCAATAGAAAATAATGCTGGGTAATTCATTGTTTAAAAAACAGCATGCATTTCTTTTTCTGGCAACGTAATAAAAAACATGGAATTATTTCGTAGGTGCTTGTGACTCCGTTATTCTGATTGAGTTTCGAAAGGGGTTTTAAACTCGTTACATGAAAATGACGTAGATTTCGCATGCGAAAATTCAGTTATTTTAAAGTAATTTTATTTATTTTTTTCAACTGGCAATTTTATTCATTGTTACTGTTCCCAAGACAACCATAGCGGAAGATATCATACCGAAATCTTGAAGCAGCTTTTTTTTTAAATAAAAATCCTTCTTTACATAAAAATTCGTAAAAAATCTCCTAATTTATATTTTTCCTCCGTTCTTCTTTTAAAAGTGGGCGAATTGTATGCTCCGTCTTTAGCCACAATATAAAAAAGTTATGACGGATAGAATTAAAGATGCAACGGTTTTAAAATTATTTTACGCAAACTTTGTCAAAAGAGAAATTAGATTTAAAAATTCCCCAAAAATCGGCAAAATATGTTACATAGTCAAAACAAACTGTTTTCAAAAGAAAATTTTCTCCTCTATCCGATGATGCAAACATCGTTTTACTGCGAGTGCAATGAGCGGTGTTATTACGTATTATGCAAGAAAAATCGCTAAAAATCGGACTAAACATAAAATAAAACCTTTTCTAATTCGAATTTCGAAAAAATCGCTCCGAGGCGTGTTAGAATCTATCCTAGTGAAGCCGTATGCAAAATTCGGTAGGTCTGCGACCAACCGTCTCGGCGCAATGCGATCGAGCGACGGGCGCAAAAAGATTGGTGGTCACAAACCTACCTACATAACTACATACAATGTTTACTCTCGGATTTTATTATATACTAGCTGCGTGCCCGTTCTCCGCACGGTAGGGAACGAAACTTTTTCTTACATGTATAGTTCGAATTGATTCCAGTGATGTGGAATCTAAAAATAAGCAGAATGATTTGACTCTTGGCGTAAAGTTACTCATTAATTATTCGTAAAGTTAGTATAAGTACTAACTTAGACCATTGTTAATATTATGAGGCAAAAAACTATGTCGGTGTCATTCGCGATCAGAAAAGAAAAGCGTGACGGTTTGCAGTGAAAATTCCTAATTTTCAAAATGTCTCATTTCTGCATCATACTCTTTTTTAGATTTAAGTTATGCTATTAATAACTTAGATAATACTTGCTGTGGAGAACCGTTTTATTTTATAATTAAATAGTTGTGTATCCGCTCTTCGCAAGGCAAGAAGAGAACATTTTCCTCAAATGCTACTTGTGACAAAACAGAATCTCCAAGAAAAAAGTTGTGTTACAGTCTTTTCTGTTGAAACTACCGCGGGATATATTAACGCGACGTAGAATTACTTAATGTTTTGTTAGCTGTGATGTAATACGGCTGTTGAAAAATGAATAGAAGACAGTTTCACGAAATATTTATTAATGCGGTATATTGTGCTTTGATCAATATTGCCTTATCATATCTAATTACTATTACTTATAGTATCTTTTTCTGATACCCATACAATATATTTTCGTTTTGCAACCGTTAATGCTTAATTTAAAGAAACGGTCTAGATATTTGCCACGAATGTAGTCTATTACACTTTGGTGATTCTTTGCAATTTATGCATTAGCATAAACGATAATCATTTCCCTTTATGGTTGCCACTAAATGTGCTCTCTATGAATTTTTACTCATAATTCTTGTCAGATTGGCGTATTTAGCACCAGGGCCCTATTATCGCACGGGCAAATCGGGACTTTGCCCAGGGGTCCCCGGCTCAAAATGGCCCCCAAATTCAAATGTTGTTCTTTTTTTATAAAAATAATTATGAATGAGAAAAATAAAACAAATTTTATAGACGGGGGCCCCAAATTCAACAATGCCCGGGGCCCCCTGTTGGTCATAATCAGGCCCTGTTTAACACCGCAATATATTTCCTGCTATTCGAAAACGTGAACCGTTTAAAATCTCAATTGAAAATAATGCTGGATAATTCTCTTGTGAAAAAACAGCATTCAATTATTTTTCTGGCAACGTAAAGTAAAATATAGAATTATTTCACATGCTCGGCGTATGTTTTGCTTGTGAGTCCGTTATTCTGCAATTGAGTTTCGAAAGGGGGTTTTAAACTCGTGACGTCAAAGTGGCGCACATTTCACATGTGAAAAATCGGTTATTTTTAAATAACTTTATTTTATTTTTTTTCAACGGGCAATTTTAATCATTGTTACTGTCTCCAAGACAACCAAACCGCAAGATATCATACGGAAAATTTTAAGCTGCTGCGATTGAAATGAAAATCCTTATTTACTTAAAAATTCGTAAAAAATCTCCTAATTTATATTTTCCTCTGGTTTTTCTTTTAAAAGAGGGCGAAATGTATGCTCCGTCATTTGACAAAATATAAAAAAGTTATGACGGATAGAATTCAAGATGCAGCAATTTTAAAAATATTTTACGAAAGTCAGCGTCAAATTTAATTTTATTTGAAAAATTCCCAAAAATCTGAAAATTATGTTACACAATCCGAACAAACAATTTTTAAAAGAAAATTTTCTCCTGTATCCGATGATGTAAATTTCGTTTTCTTGCGAGTGTAATGACCGGCGTTATTACGTATTAAGCGAGAAAAATCGCTAAAAATCGGACAAAACATAAAATAAAACATTTTCTATTTCGAATTTCGAAAAAATCGCTCCGAGGCATGTTAGGATCTGTCCTAGTTAAGCCGTATGCAAAATTCGGTAGGTCTGCGACCCACCGTCTCGGCGCAATGCCATCGAGAGACGCGCACAAGAAGATCGATGGTCACAAACTTACCTACCTACATAGCTAGATACAATGTTTACTCTCGGATTTTATTATATACTAGCTGAAGTACCCGTTCTTCGCACGGGAATGAATGGACTTTTTGATATTACGATTTGTGGTGATTACTATTTATTGTAATAAAGAGATATAGCAAAATGGATATCGCATTATATTGTGTTCAATAACCATGCATACCGAATTTCAAGGCAATCGTTTGTACGGTGCAGAAGGCCATGCGGCGTAGCGCAATCTAGTGGAGAGTTTTAGCAAAACGGATACGGCGAAAATATTCTTCGCATTCAGATATCGATGAATACGAAATTTCAGGACGATCGGCTGGACAGCCCTGAAGTTCATGTGTTAACGCGACATCTAACACGAAACTCTTCCCCGTGTTCAAAAAATCTATGTATACCTATTTTCATAGCGAGCAGTTGCACAGTCAAGAAGTGATGCACTGCAGCGCGATCTAGTGGTTAATTAAAGTAATGATTTGCTACAGTGCCGTCAAGTGGCCAGTTATAGCAAAATGGATAACGCCAAAATATTCTCATTGTTCAAATAGCTATGTATACTGATTTTCATAGCGACTGTTTGAATGGTCAAGAATTTGGCCTGCTGCAGCGTCATCTAGTGAGGAGTTAAAATAATAATGCATTGCAGTGCCATTTGGTGGTGAGTAACATCAAAAGGAACACAGTTAGAATATATTCTTCGTGCTGAAATGTGTAAGTATAAGAAATTTTATGCCGGTCGGTCGAACGGTATAGAAGTTGATGCGTTGCAGCGCCATTTAGCGGCAAGTTACAGCAAAATGGATAGTGAAAAATATTCTCCGTGTTCTAATATCCGCGTGTACCAAATTTCATCGAAATTGGTTGGACGATATTCGCATAGTAAACGGCTAAACGGAATAGAATTCGACGTTCTGCTGCGCCACCTAGTGGCAAGTTAGAGGAAAACGGATAGCATAAAAAGCTTCTCAATGATAAAAGACTTAGGTGAACCAAATTTCATGGTGCAACGGTGCTAGAGTTTTTCAACCTCATACACACATTCCAACATTCATTTTTATGTAACCAGCCTCATTATATATCCCAGTCTAAAATAAAATCCATTTTCAAATCTAAGCCTCGCCAAAGTGCCAACATACGCCATTTTGCAAGAGTTTTTTCAGGAAATCATTCGAAGCATTGACTTAGCAGCAATCAATATAGGAAATGGTTCGGCCGCCAAAAAGTAAAGCAAGCATTTATTTGAAAAATGGAATCCCTTAATACAGCCGAATTTTTTTAAATTATAAACTATAACGTGTTTTATTCATCGTTACTCCGATGTACTAAATGAGAAGATTTCAATTTTCTGAAATTTGGCGGAATTCCCCCAACTTAAATCAATGTACTCAATCGGCGAGAATTCTGAAGATAGATCGCTTCAAATCCCTTAATAACTGCATTATTTCTTCACGGATCATTAAAATTTAACGCTGTATTCTAATAAAACCTTTGCACTTGTTTTCAAAAATCTATTTCCTTAAGATTTCAATAAATTGCGCCAAGCCGAAAACTGTGCAAACCGCTAGAACTCACTTTCTCAAAATCGGCATTTGAGCCATTTTATTTTTTCGCCAAACTAAAAAAATTTACATATTAGCCTCGGAAATCTTCAATTCTTATTGTTTTGCGTATAAAACATTTCATTCCTACTCCGATTTCCCATGTACACGATATTATAATAAAAAATTAATAATCTTACAAATATAAACTAACAAAAAAAATCATTATTATTCTTTTCTTTTTACTTTGAGAATTTAAAACATCTTATTCGGCAAAATCGCCACACATGGAAACCACGATCCCTATTTCACACTTTTTTCACTACAGGGGTTACAATTACGGAAAGCTTTTTGCGTGGAGAACATAAAAAATCTCTTAAATTCCGGGAACGGGTGGACTTTCAAAGTTTTAAAGTGGACTATGATTTATTCTATATTATTTTACATATCTGTGCAAAATTTCAGGCTGATATGTCCATTTTTGTGGATTTGTATACAACTCAAATCCACAAACAAACAAACAAACAAACAAACAGAATTTCATTTTTATTTATAAGATTGCCAAGAATGCATTTCAAGACGAATTCTGGCTCAATTAATCTCCAGAATTCGCCCATCTGTAGAGTGAACACTAACATAAATTAACGTCAGTTGAAAAGTAATTACATTTTTCTCACTTTGGAGGCATCGCCTTATTGCTTGGCGATAAATACCAAAATTTTCAAATTGATATATCTCGGAAACTATTCCCATGTAAAGACACGGGATTTGTTTTATTAATTTTCTTAGGCAAAGAGCAACATTCTTCTATATATAAAGGGTAGGAAAGGAGGGGAAGCATTTTAACCCAATTTTGACCGCTGTTGAGTTTTGCAATGCAAAGCTTTTTTAAGATTTTCTAAAATTGAATTTTAAAATTACTTACATAGATTTGAGCAAGCTACATTTAAAAGTTATTTTTATTTTAATATTTGCAACCCATTTGTATCATCAGCTCATACGAACGCTAAGTCAGGGAGGACTATTATGTGACAAACGTGTCCAGAGATGGCTATTATGTGACACTCCTGTTCGTACTTTTGAAATTGGATTTTAAGAAACGATAAAACTATAATATAACAGTTCAATTATCTTTTATAAAAGAAATATGTTTATATTTTTTTATCATTTATGCTTAGTGCTTTTCTTTCCTTTCTTATAACACACGCACAACACTCGCAGGCGTGTGTGTGTATTGTCGGTTGTGTAAGTGGGTTCACTGTATGTATGTATTGTTATATGTCTATCTAGATAATAATTTTATGGAAAAAAAAAACATGTATAAATTTATATATAACAATTACAGAATGATTCTTTAAAAAGAAACCATTCATTTATTAATTTGTGGAGTAATTGTTGATTGTAAATAAAAACCTATGGAATTCAATCTCTTGTTAGAGAACCTTTTTTTTAGATTATTCTTTTAATTAGCCTCCCCCCCCCAGCTGATCACTGATGTCAACATAGATTTTCGGTTTCATAGTTCTGATAATTGTTGTTTTTTGTAAGTATTTAGACAGCTTAAAAAATGAGGTTTGAATTGCAAGTGAGTTTTAATGTATAATTCACATTTACGCATAATCATGAGTCATGAATAAATTATTCAAGTATGCTATAATTTTTTGATTGAAAAAATTTCAAACTTATTTAGAATGTTTGGCTATAATTATTACATTTTTTGAAATATTTGATGCAAGCATGCTTACTTTCATATTTTATGGTCTGTTGGAAACTTAATAATTGTGATGTTTTGTTTTCTTGTAATATTGGCTACATTTCATCAAAATAGATGAATACGTACGTAAAACGCGGAATTTACAAAACTTCGCGCACTTATCGCCTTTTAAAAAAATTCACCAGGCACATTGCTAAAGCACATTTTAGTCATTGGCGTATTACCAAACTGGGGAATAATTCCACTTTTTGCAAATTTTGTTGTAATACTATAACCCTATAGTACCGCTCACACTAAGTGTTGTTATTTCAAAATTGACACCACAATGGAAACATCGCCCGACTTGGCGCGAAAAACGCGTGCCAAATTACTCCTCTTAATTTTTTACGGTGCATTGGCATACTACACAAAAGTTTTAACATTCGCACAGCCACCTCCATGCGAACTTTAACTGTGCCGAATTTCACGGTCATCCATTCATGCAGTGCGCTGCAAAAGGGACACAAAGGTTTTGATTGGCGTACTTATACATAGTACATAGATGTATGATTTAATTCATTTTTGATTTAATTCATTTTTTCCTTGCTTTTGTCTGCACTTCGGTTTATACGAACGAGAGAGAGACAGAAATGCAATCCTGGGATGCAAGAATCCAAGAATTTGATATTTTCAAGCTACATATACAACATCATTGCTACAAAATCGTATTATGCATTTGAGCATATGCTATAACCATGCATTTTGGATAGTGCGTTAACGTATAAGAATACCTATTTATTTTAGGGATTTTAAACAGTACGGAATATCAAAAATGTACGCAAAGCTTCAGGAATTGTTCAGACCTGCATTCACGTTACATCTACAGAAAACCGCCCCAAAACTCAGAAAGGTTAGATTGATAGCCGCGCTGTAGGCCAGAACCCTGAACCATCACACTTCATCTACCTACCCTATCCAGTGGCTTATCCCTTCGGCCATGGTGGGGCTCAACAAACTGTTGGAATACAATGTCATGGACGCGCAGTTGGTTTTCATTCAAATGCTGAAGTATATGCTTGTTGCCGAAGTTCTTCTATTGTTGCCTCAGATGTTCCCAACAATGAACACTTTATCTAAGACAATGACCCTTTAGATACGTGAGCCCCGTAGTCCTGGGTCTCTGTGTGGAACTTCGGGCGTCCATGCCGGGGCATCGCATGGGCTACGAGGCGGGAGTTGGGCACCGATCGGCCTGGGTCGGTGGGTATCGGTTCTGTGTACGGGTGTTAACGGCCGTTTGAGACGTTCGTAGTTGCCTATGATTTCCGTCGCCTGCTACTGGTTTCCGTTAAAGCGGAAGTAGAGATTACTGGTATACGTTAGGTGAATTATATCGTATAGGCTGTCGATAGAGTTCCTATTGCGTGTTGTATCGGTTTAGTGGAGGCTGCATCAGTACATGGATCGATGCCAATTGGGTATAACTTTTTGCTTTCCGAACATTTACGTATGTGTGTGAACACAATAGCTCCTTAACAGTGCATTCGATTCAACTAAAATTGGATAAATATATTATAGTCCGATATTGATTTTGCTGCGTATAGGACTTAATAGTTTTTTTACAGGGCTATACGAAAAAGATTTTTTTACATTTTGGCCTACTAATGGAAATTCTGAAAGTGCGCTAATGTTTAAACGGTGCATTTGATTGAGCACAAATTAAGTATGTACTAGCTGCGTACCCGTTCTCCGCACGGTAGGGAACAAAGCTTTTTCTTACATGTATAATTCGAATCGATTCCAGTAATGTGGAATCTAAAAATAAACAAAATGATTGGACTCTTGGCGTAAAGTTACTCATTATACTAACTTTACAAATAACTAAATACTGATCTGAGAACATTGTTAATATTATGAAACAAAAAACTATGTCGGTGTCATTGGCGATCAGAAAAAGAAAAGCGTGACGGTTCCTAAAAATTTCTAACTTTCAAAATGTCTCATTTCTACATCATACTCTTTTTTAGATTTAAGTTATACCATTAATACGTTAGATACTACATGATGTGAAGAACCGTTTTTTTTATAATTAAATAGTTGTGTGTACCCGCTCTTCGCAAGGCAAGAAGAGAACATTTTCCTAAAATGTTATCATAACTACTTGTGACAAACAGAATCTCTCAGAAAAAAAAAGTTCAGGTACAGAATTTTCTGTTGAAATTACCGCAGGATATATTAACGCGACGTAGAATTATTTAATGTTTAGTTAGCTGTGATGTAAGATGGCTGTTGAAAAACGAAAAGAAACGAATAGTTTCACGAAATATTTATTAATGCGGTATATTGTGCTTTGATCAATATTGCCCTAGCATATCTAATAACTATTACTAAGAGTATCCTTTACTGATAACAATATATTTTCGTTTTTCCATCTTTAATGTTTAATTTTAAGAAACGGTTTAGATATTTGCCACTAATGTAGTTTTTTATTCTTTGGTGATTCTTTGCAATTTACGCATTAGTATAAACGATAATCATTTCACTTTCTGGCTGCCATTAAAACAGCTCTCCATACATTCTTATGCATAACTCTTGTCAGATTGGCGTATTTAGCACGTAAAATATTTCCTGCGATTCGAAAACGTGTCCCGTTTAAAAATTATATCGAAAATAATGCTGGATAATTCATCGTTGAAAAAACAGCATTCAATTCTTTTTCTGGCAACGTATTATAAAATAGGGAATAATTTCGTGCGTGGCGTATGTTTTGTTTGTGAGCCCGTAATTTTGATTGAGTTTCGAAAGGGGTTTTAATCTCGTGAAATCTAAGTCATTTTGATCTAACATGTGGAAACTCAGGTATTTTAAAGTCATTTTATTTTATGTTTTTTTCAAATGGCAATTTTATTCATTGTTACTGTTTCCCAGACAACCATAGCGGAAGATATCATACCGAAATCTTGAAACAGCTTTTATTAAATTCAAAATCCTTCTTTACATAAAAATTCGTAAAAAATCTCCTAATTTATATTTTTCCTCCGTTCTTCTTTTAAAAGTGGGCGAAATATAGGCTCCGTCTTTCGCCGAAATATAAAAAATTTATGACAGATAGAATGAAAGATGCAACAGTTTTAATATTACTTTTACGCAAACGTCGTCAAAAGAGAAATTCTTTTTAAAAATTCCCAAAAATCGGCAAAATATGTTACATAGTCAAAACAAACTGTTTTCGAAAGAAAATTTTCTCCTCTATCCGATGATGCAAATATCGTTTTATTGCGAGTGCAATGACCGGCGTTATTACGTATTATGCAAGAAAAATCGCTAAAAATCGGACAAAACATAAAATAAAACATTTTCTAAATCGAATTTCGAAAAATCGCTCCGAGGCGTGTTAGTATCTGTCCTAGTGAAGCCGTACGCAAAATTCGGTAGGTCTGCGACCAACCGTCTCGGCGCAATGCGATCGAGAGACGAGCACAAGAAGATCGGAGGTCACAAACCTACCTACAAACCTAGCTACATACAATGTTTACTCTCGGATTTTATTATATATATATAAGACTAGCTGCGTACCCGTTCTCTGCACGGTAGGGAGTAAAACTTTTTCTTGCATGTATAGTTCGAATTGACTCCAGTAATGTGGAATCTAAAAATAAACAACATGATTTGACTCTTGGTGTAAAGTTACTCATTAGTTATTCGCAAAGTTAGTATAAATACTGATCTGAGAACATTGTTAATATTATGAAACAAAAAACTATGTCGGTGTCCTTGGCGTATTGTTACTCATTAGTTATTCGTAAAGTTAGTATAAATTCTGATCTGAGAACATTGTTAATATTATGAAACAAAAAACTATGTCGGTGTCCTTGGCGTAAATTTACTCATTAGTTATTCGTAAAGTTAGTATAAATACTGATCTGAGAACATTGTTAATATTATGAAACAAAAAACTATGTCGGTGTCATTGGCGATCAGAAAAGAAAAGCGTGACGGTTTCAGTGAAAATTTCTAACTTTCAAAATGTCTCATTTCTACATCATACTCTTTTTTAGATTTAAGTTATACCATTAATACCTTAGATACTACATGATGTGAAGAACCGTTTTTTTTATTATAATTAAATAGTTGTGTGTACCCGCTCTTCGCAAGGCAAGAACAGAACATTTTCCTAAAATGGGATCATAACTACTTGTGACAAAACAGAATCTCCAAGAAATAAAAAGTTCAGGTACAGAATTTTCTGTTGAAATGACCGCGGGATATATTAACGCGACGTAGAATTATTTAATGTTTAGTTAGCTGTGATGTAAGATGGCTGTTGAAAAACGAAAAGAAACGAATAGTTTCACGAAATATTTATTAACGCGGTATATTGTGCTTTGATCAATATTGCCCTAGCATATCTAATAACTATTACTAAGAGTATCCTTTACTGATAACAATATATTTTCGTTTTTCCATCTTTAATGTTTAATTTAAAGAAACGGTTTAGATATTTGCCACTAATGTAGTTTTTTATTCTTTGGTGATTCTTTGCAATTTACGCATTTCACTTTCTGGCTGCCATTAAAAAAGTTCTCCATACATTTTTATGCATAATTCTTGTAAGATTGGCGTATTTAGCACGTAAATATTTCCTCCTATTCGAAAACGTGTCCCGTTTAAAAATTATATCGAAAATAATGCTGGATAATTCATAGTTGAAAAAACAGCATTCAATTCTTTTTCTGGCAACGTAATATAAAATAGGGAATAATTTCGTGCGTGGCGTATGTTTTGTTTGTGAGCCCGTTATTTTGATTGAGTTTCGAAAGGGGTTTTAATCTCGTTAGATCAAAATGATGTAGATTTCACATGTGGAAACTCGGTTATTTTAAAGTCATTTTATTTATGTTTTTCAAATGGCAATTTTATTCATTGTTACTGTTTCCCAGACAACCATAGCGGAAGATATCATACCGAAATCTTGAAACAGGTTTTATTGAATTTAAAATCCTTCTTTACATAAAAATTCGTAAAAAATCTCCTAATTTATATTTTTCCTCCTTTCTAATTTTAAAAGTGGGCTAAATATATGCTCCGTCTTTTGACGAAATATAAAAAAGTTATGACAGATAGAATGAAAGATGCAACAGTTTTAAAATTATTTTACGCAAACGTCGTCAAAGAGAAATTCTTTTTGAAAAATTCCCAAAAATCGGCAAAATATGTTACATAGTCAAAACAAACTGTTTTCGAAAGAAAATTTTCTCCTCTATCCGATGATGCAAATATCGTTTTATTGCGAGTGCAATGACCGGCGTTATTACGTATTATGCAAGAAAAATCGCTAAAAATCGGACAAAACATAAAATAAAACATTTTCTAATTCGAATTTCGAAAAAATCGCTCCGAGGCGTGTTAGTATCTGTCCTAGTGAAGCCGTATGCAAAATTCGGTAGGTCTGCGACCAACCGTCTCGGCGCAATGTGATCGAGAGACGAGCGCAAGAAGATCGGAGGTCACAAACCTACCTACAAACCTAGCTACATACAATGTTTACTCTCCGATTTTATTATATATAAGAAGACTAGCTGCGTACCCGTTCTCTGCACGGTAGGGAGTAAAACTTTTTCTTGCATGTATAATTCGAATTGACTCCAGTAATGTGGAATCTAAAAATAAACAACATGATTTGACTCTTGGTGTAAAGTTACTCATTAGTTATTCGCAAAGTTAGTATAAATACTGATCTGAGAACATTGTTAATATTATGAAACAAAAAACTATGTCGGTGTCCTTGGCGTAAAGTTACTCATTAGTTATTCGTAAAGTTAGTATAAATTCTGATCTGAGAACATTGTTAATATTATGAAACAAAAAACTATGTCGGTGTCCTTGGCGTAAATTTACTCATTAGTTATTCGTAAAGTTAGTATAAATACTGATCTGAGAACATTGTTAATATTATGAAACAAAAAACTATGTCGGTGTCATTGGCGATCAGAAAAAGAAAAGCGTGACGGTTCCTAAAAATTTCTAACTTTCAAAAAGTCTCATTTCTACATCATACTCTTTTTTAGATTTAAGTTATACCATTAATACCTTAGATACTACATGATGTGAAGAACCGTTTTTTTTTATAATTAAATAGTTGTGTGTACCCGCTCTTCGCAAGGCAAGAAGAGAACGTTTTCCTAAAATGTTATCATATCTACTTGTGACAAACAGAATCTCCAAGAAATAAAAAGTTCAGGTACAGAATTTTCTGTTGAAATTACCGCGGGATATATTAACGCGACGTAGAATTATTTAATGTTTAGTTAGCTGTGATGTAAGATGGCTGTTGAAAAACGAAAAGAAACGAATAGTTTCACGAAATATTTATTAACGCGGTATATTGTGCTTTGATCAATATTGCCCTAGCATATCTAATAACTATTACTAAGAGTATCCTTTACTGATACCAATATATTTTCGTTTTTCCATCTTTAATGTTTAATTTAAAGAAACGGTTTAGATATTTGCCACTAATGTAGTTTTTTATTCTTTGGTGATTCTTTGCAATTTACGCATTAGTATAAACGATAATCATTTCACTTTCTGGCTGCCATTAAAACAGCTCTCCATACATTCTTATGCATAACTCTTGTCAGATTGGCGTATTTAGCACGTAAAATATTTCCTGCGATTCGAAAACGTGTCCCGTTTAAAAATTATATCGAAAATAATGTTGGATAATTCATCGTTGAAAAAACAGCATTCAATTCTTTTTCTGGCAACGTATTATAAAATAGGGAATAATTTCGTGCGTGGCGTATGTTTTGTTTGTGAGCCCGTAATTTTGATTGAGTTTCGAAAGGGGTTTTTATCTCGTGAAATCTAAGTCATTTTGATCTAACATGTGGAAACTCAGTTATTTTAAAGTCATTTTATTTATGTTTTTCAAATGGCAATTTTATTCATCGTTACTGTTTCCCAGACAACCACAGCGGAAGATATCATACCGAAATCTTGAAACAGTTTTATTAAATTCAAAATCCTTCTTTACATAAAAATTCGTAAAAAATCTCCTAATTTATATTTTTCCTCCTTTCTTCTTTTAAAAGTGGGCGAAATATAAAAAAGTTATGACAGATAGAATGAAAGATGCAACAGTTTTAAAATTACTTTTACGCAAACGTCGTCAAAAGAGAAATTATTTTTAAAAATTCCCAAAAATCGGCAAAATATATTACATAGTCAAAACAAACTGTTTTCGAAAGAAAATTTTCTCCTCTATCCGATGACGCAAATATCGTTTTATTGCGAGTGCAATGACCGGCGTTATTACGTATTATGCAAGAAAAATCGCTAAAAATCGGAGAAAACATAAAATAAAACATTTTCTAATTCGAATTTCGAAAAAATCGCTCCGAGGCGTGTTAGTATCTGTCCTAGTGAAGCCGTATGCAAAATTCGGTAGGACTGCGACCAACCGTCTCGGCGCAATGCGATCGAGAGACGCGCGCAAGAAGATCGGAGGTCACAAACCTACCTACAAACATAGCTACATACAATGTTTACTCTCGGATTTTATTATACATAAGATAAGATAAGAAGACTAGCTGCGTACCCGTTCTCCGCACGGTAGGGAACGAAACTTTTTCTTACATGTATAATTCGAATTGATTCCAGTAATGCGGAATCTAAAAATAAACAAAATGATTTGACTCTTGGCGTAAAGTTACTCATTAGTTATTCGTAAAATTAGTATAAATACTGATCTGAGAACATTGTTAATATTATGAAACAAAAAACTATGTCGGTGCCATTGGCGATCAGAAAAAGAAAAGCGTGACGGTTCCTAAAAATTTCTAACTTTCAAAATGTCTCATTTCTACATCATACTCTTTTTTAGATTTAAATTATACCATTAATACCTTAGATACTACATGGTGTGAAGAACCGTTTTATTTTATAATTAAATAGTTGTGTGTACCCGCTCTTCACAAGGCAAGAAGAGAATATTTTCCTAAAATGTGATCATAACTACTTGGGACAAAACAGAATCTCCAAGAAAAAAAAAGTTTAGGTACAGAATTTTCTGTTGAAATTACCGCGGGATATATTAACGCGACGTAGAATTAATTAATGTTTAGTTAGCTGTGATGTAAGATGGCTGTTGAAAAACGAAAAGAAACGAATAGTTTCATGAAATATTTATTAACGCGGTATATTGTGCTTTGATCAATTTTGCCCAGCATATCTAATAACTATTATTTATAGTATCCTTTACTGATACCAATATATTTTCTTTTTTCCATCTTTAATGTTTAATTTAAAGAAACGGTTTAGATATTTGCCACTAATGTAGTTTTTTATTCTTTGGAGATTCTTTGCAATTTACGCATTTCACTTTCTGGCTGCCATTAAAACAGCTCTCCATACATTTTTATGCATAATTCTTGTAAGATTGGCGTATTTAGCACGTAAATATTTCCTCCTATTCGAAAACGTGTCCCGTTTAAAAATTATATCGAAAATAATGCTGGATAATTCATAGTTGAAAAAACAGCATTCAATTCTTTTTCTGGCAACGTAATATAAAATAGGGAATAATTTCGTGCGTGGCGTATGTTTTGTTTGTGAGCCCGTTATTTTGATTGAGTTTCGGAAGGGGTTTTAATCTCGTTAGATCAAAATGATGTAGATTTCACATGTGGAAACTCGGTTATTTTAAAGTCATTTTATTTGTGTTTTTCAAATGGCAATTTTATTCATTGTTACTGTTTCCTAGACAACCATAGCGGAAGATATCATACCGAAATCTTGAAACAGGTTTTATTGAATTCAAAATCCTTCTTTACATAAAAATTCGTAAAAAATCTCCTAATTTATATTTTTCCTCCTTTCTAATTTTAAAAGTGGGCTAAATATATGCTCCGTCTTTTGCCGAAATATAAAAAAGTTAGGACAGATAGAATGAAAGATGCAACAGTTTTAAAATTATTTTACGCAAACGTCGTCAAAAGAGAAATTCATTTTAAAAATTCCCAAAAATCGGCAAAATATGTTACATAGTCAAAACAAACTGATTTCGAAAGAAAATTTTCTCCTCTATCCGATGATGCAAATATAGTTTTATTGCGAGTGCAATGACCGGCGTTATTACGTATTATGCAAGAAAAATCGCTAAAACTCGGACAAAACATAAAATAAAACATTTTCGAATTCGAATTTCGGAAAAATCGCTCCGAGGCGTCTTAGGATCTGTCCCAGTGAAGCCGTATGCAAAATTCGGTAGGTTTGCGACCAACCATCTCAGCGCAATGCGATCGAGAGACGCGCGCAAGAACATCGGTGGTTACGAACTTACCTACCTACATAGCTACATACAATGTTTACTCTCGGATTTTATTATATATAAGATACATATCGCACACACAGTAACGTTAGGAACGATAATTACACAGGAAAGCATGGATCTAAATCGGCAGATGGCGCTGTTCCTGAGCTGTCAGGCTTTTGGAGCTCAGGCTTGAGCACGTATGTCTTTTAGAGATAAGTTCAGGCTCAACTTTTAAAGCCCGAGCGACATTATTTAACCCTGCTGTTCTGTTCACATTTACTATGCACATTAAAGTTCGGGTCAATATGACCCGAACGTCGAATAGTAGCTATAAGTGCTCAATTTTTACAAAATTATAAAATTATATTACACTTAAGGTAAATAATTGCTTCTAAAGAAAAAAAGCATGATATATATTTGAAAAATAATACAATAAGCACAAAATCATGTGTATATAAATGAAAGTAATATTTATTTATTTTTAAATCTTACCTCGTTTCAGTGGAATTTTAGACAAAAATTACATGTATGTAGCTTACATATGTGTTTGCTACATCTTTTGCAGACTAGATTTGTTTTGTTGTCACTGCTGGGAGGACAGAATCTGCATCAGGCACGTTAATTATGGACTTTGATGGTAACTCATTCTGTCTCTTTCTGGACGCTGATGGTATATCATTCTGCCTCTCTCCTTTTATTCTTTTCACTATATTGCGCGACTCTTCATTTCTAGGGAGATTCTGTCTTGCCTGAATATATGGAGTCATTAATGATTTGCCTAATTCTTCTAGAAACAATCGTCTTTTCGTCAATTTCTTTTCATTCCATTTTGTGTTTATTGATGTCTAGGAATAAATGCATTGCACGCTGAACAGTCTAATATATTATTAAATATGATTATGGGCCAGCGATTGGCTTTCCTTTTACAAGTGTATGTATTTAAAAGTTGATCAAGTGTATCCACAGCTCCTTTACTGGCATTGTAATCCAATATCATTTCTGGTTTTTTCTCTGGTCTATTACTTATTCTTTCATCGTGATGCATTGGGCTCATAAGAACAACAATATTGTTCTTTTTTGCACTATAATTCACAACAGTTGTATCATCTGTAAAGTAAAAGCTTGAACTGTGCAACTCCTTATTTGTCATTTGATCAGGAAGCTCTGGTTTGTTTTTTCTCACACTACCAAGCATAGTTATGCTACCTTTCAAAAGAAGTTGTCCTAGGTCGTAAGAAGTGAAGAAGTTATCAAATGTGACATTGTGCCTTCTAAGTTCATAAGTCAAACCACTTACAACTCGAATTTTCTGATTATTTTCTGGTTTTGAACCCGGATCTTTTCCTGTATAAATCTGTGCCTTTAGAACACATGAAGTTTCACTGTCACATAAAGTCCATATTTTAATTCCGTATTTCTATGGTTTACGTGGCATGTATTGTTTGAATGGACATCGTCCTCGAAAAGAAACTAATTGTTTGTCTACTGTAACATTTTAAGATGGTTAATATAGTTTTGACAGAGTTTCTATCCATTTTTCCCAAATGTCCCAAACTGCCGCAATTTTATCTGCACGTCTTCTTTCTTGACGAATTGATTTATTGTCAAAACGAATAACTCGGGAAATGGTACAAAATTGTTCAAGTGATATGGTTGCACGAAATATACTTCGTCCAGAGTCTTGATCCGAAAATTCTTCATAGATTCTCCGTATGATTTGTACACCCCAGCTCATAGAAGCAATCCAATGTAAGCTTCGAAAGTTGTGCTGTCAAGAATTCTCCGTTTTTCTTCATATACTTTAAGTACTTCAATTCGTCTTTTGATGACTTCATTTTGAATTGTAAAATCGAACACAGTTTCAAAAGCACTCTTCACATCTGTTATTCTTGATGTTGAATACCTTGTTACACCTGGAGTTGCTTTGATGCACCTGGAGTTGCGAAGATACCTCTTCGTCTTCGCTGTCCGATAATTTCATTATTTCTGCATCACTCAAATATCTGCGCTTTCCATTCGCCATCATTTTTTTTTACATTAGTACAATTCAACAGTCATTGAAGTGATCTCAGAATGTGAAATCGGTCACTGTTCTCATACTCTCACAATAGAAGAAATGTCCTATCAACCCACTCTAGCAAACTATTGGATACATTTTGTCACGTGATGTGCCTCCTCCCCATAATTATAACCTTGACTGAACAACGAGAAACACGTTTGACGACTTCATAAGTTGTTATTTTCTTATTATTTAACCTATAAACAACGTATCTCCCATGCTCAACGTAGAAAATAGAAACTGGTCATATAGACCCGAACGATACATTGATACAATTTCAAAAAAAATTATTGATAATATATAAATAAATGGAAACCCTTTTCAGATGATTAATATATTACCCTCACTAACAAAGTCAAAAAAGAACTAGAGAATATTTCTTCGTTGTCTTTTTTTATAGGCAAATTAAAATCGCTTCGGGTCATATAGACCCGAACAGAACAGCAGGGTTAAGTCGGAGCTGAAATTTCAGCTGATAGATAAATAAAAGTCAGTTACTTCATTGATAGAATATCTTAAATTTTACTGATATAGCAGATTAAAGACAAAAATTATAGCAATCTCTGAATACATTTTCTAATTCTTTATATTGAAGTTTATCTAATAAGAATAATGAGTTTATTTCTCCCATGAATTTTTTTTAGCCTGCTTACAAGGAATAAGTACAAAAAAGGAGAAATTTCTCACGAGGCCGAGCCCGAACACAATCACGAATTATAGAGTCCGATAGCGAGCACAATCACGAATTATAGAGCCCGAGCCCGAACAGAATCACGAATTATAGAGCATGAGCCCGGACACAATCACGAATTATAGAGCCCCAGCCCGAACATAATCACGAATTGCAGAGCTCGAGCCCGATTCCACCATTGCTGAGTGGATAAGACATTGAACATGGTAAATAACCGGAGTGTAAAGGTCCCGGTTTCCGACCTGTCTCAAGGCTTTCGATCTAACGGTCTGGAGTTTTGGACAGTCTTCTCCACATGTAACTTTAATACGCGTTAGAGCACCTTAAAAAGTTCACCGTCGAATACACCCTTCTAGGCAGGTGCCCCTCTTGTAGGATTGCCACAAAAGAAAACAAAACAAACATATCTCCCAACTTTTACGGTTTTTTCGGAAGTTTATCGACCGAAACTGTCAAACATTTTTATTTTATATTAAAAATTTGTATTTATTGAAACATCACAAAATTTAAAAAAACGTAAAAGTTGACAGATTTGGCAATGAGGTGCCGATCTTCAGAGCTCGCGTGCAACGGCACTTATCGATTTCTGACCATGCTTTCCTAGATAATTATGGTCTCTAATGATGTTTTCTACCTTCTCTCGAAGTTTGTGCACGATTTTTCGGTGTACCCTGTATATATATAACATATAAAATTAAATACACTCTCAGAACTCAAATTTTCTATTTGCTCATTTTAAAATTCTTCAGGGGTGTAGCAACTTTCGCTTTCAAACATTGTCTCGAGGTCTAAATTTAATTAAAAGGCATTTGACACAATTTTGCCTTATCTTTTGTTTTCTATAGCTCTGAATAATTTCCATAGAATACGAGACCCGGGCATTTTAATAACCAATAAATTCACCTGTCTCTGGACATGTGATTAGCTTATAAACGACGTGATCCTCGATAATAAAAGTGGAAACACTTGTAAGAAGGCAGCTTTTCCGGGACATCCGTTGCAATTTTAACTTGTATGAAAAGCTCTTAATAAAAAGTATGTTCTAAAATAGAAGTGTGGATTAATTTCTGCCGACAGTCAAAGCCCCGAGGACCACCATTGCACCAGCCCCGTGGATTTCATCTGGTTCTGGGCTAGACTGCAACGCCTTCGTTCCACATGCAGCCGTTAGCTCTTCATTCTCTAAACGCCACTGTGTTGTGAAGGTTTATGACAGCGTTATTCCCAGGATCTTTCTTTTTTAAGGAAAGAAATCATTCTGGTCATGTAACCTGTATCGTCAATGGGACACACTATTCCAGTTTTCATAGCTATCTCATTCCATAACTGCAACAATATTTTTGGATTGATAGTCGAACATTTATGCAAGATGATGCTTTATCGTATATTATAACGCCAAAGAAGTAATTGCTGAATTTCTACTTTGGCAATCGCAGTCGCCCTTTTCAAACAGATTGGCGGCCACGGTACCCTAACCTGAATTGAAAAGACTGAAGACTGAGATTGAATACTTTGCTGAGTTAAAACACACATTGCCAACACATTCACAACATAACAGTTGGTAAATTTTGACAATTTTGTGGAACATGCTGTAGGGCGCTTTCAGTCCTTGTTAGGAAGCTGCGAAGAGTATATTGAACATTTATTTATGAAGTGGTAGCGGTTAATTTGCGACTTCATTTTCATAATCTAACTGTCATCTTATAACGAGTGTCATCTGTTGCTAATCTACTGAACTATTTCTTTTTTTCTTTTTGAGACAAAATGCCATTGTTTCATGAATATCCTGACAAAATGTCTGGTCATTATGACTAGTCATTCTTTTTTTTTTACAACCTATTGAATAAATAAATAAATAAAACAAAATAAATGAATAAAAATAATTATTGTCATACTGTTTAGTATCACATGATTTTCATAATTCTCAAATAACTATCAAGTAGTTATTTGATAATTATGAATATTTACGGAGGACTTTTAATCACTAACACTGAGATTTTAAGTTGTAATTGCTTCAAATTTTTAGTAAAATTATTCTTCCGCTACTGAATTTAATATAAATTTATTTTCTTTCTCACATAAAATTTTTTTATATAATTTTTACATATAAACATTTTCATATAAGAACTCATATAAAAAAAGTAGTAAAAGTATTTAAGGTAGGCTCCGCGAAAGCTAGTAGCGGCACTTTATACTCTGAATAAAATTGTTTTGAATTCATATTGTGGTGTGTATTGAAGGTGAATCTATTTATTTGGGACATTTGCAGCCATTTTGGGGATTTCCCAGAAAATCTTGATTCACGCAAATGCTGGGACACCCAATTTATTGGATAATAAAGAGTACATTAAACAAAAAATGTAGCTCAGCTGATTTCTGTAGGGAAGAGAACAAAATATATTGCACGATACTGATTTTTCTTCGCAAAGTTTGTTCTAAAGTTATTTTATTACTATATTTAATTATCAAAGAATTTCGGCCAATTAATTAGAAAACGCCTTAAGTTAATTTACATTGTTCTATTTATCACTTTTATTTTCGGCTTCCTGACATAACATTTTATTTAAGTGCATAACCGAAGGACATTTTTGTATGTTTGCTTTAATTAAATCTGAAATATTTATAGGAATGTAAATACATTTAGTGATACAATCAGGGAGAAATACACTAATGCTAAAATAAACTAAATTTTACTTATTAAAAACGTTTATTTTCTTGAAAATCATTAAATTAAAAATTAGAAATGTCTTAATATGCAAATGAACAAATCATCTGCAATTGCGGCTGTTCCATATTGCAATGCACCCAGACAACAAGAATTGAGAACTTCAATTAAGAAAACCAGGAAATATCTAAAATAATGCTTTCTTAGAATTGAAAAATGTATAAGATAAGCATGTGTTTATTGGTATACAAATTTGAGAAATTTTGTTGTAACAGAAGAAAATTGAGAAATTTTGTTGCAGTTTAATTAAATAAATATTGTATCAATATCTAAATATTTGCGCTGTTTCACCCTGCAACATCAGTAATACAATTAAAAATATACTAAATAGTTGCATAAATTTTCCCTGACTACAAAGTACGAAATACGGCAGTCCTCATAGCCCTGATATTCGAATCTCATTATCGCAAAATTCAATATTTTATAAGTCAGTTGAAGTGTAGAAATTTTACATTATCCATTCAAGCATAAATTCTTAGATAAGCGCTCTTTCTTTCTTATCTCTGAGGAAACATTTACTCGAAAATTCTAATTCACGTTCAAAATTCTAAACCTTTGTCAGAGATATTAAGTATAATTTAAGAAAATTAGTAGCTTTTACACCGTACCTAATCCAAGAAAACATGTACTGAATAAGGTATTTTATTTTGTTTTTCTTACAAATATTAGAACTAGGTATGAATTTTATTTCTATGAATTTGTAATGATTAAACTCCGTTCGAATATTTGTCGAGCAAAAAATCCCTAAAATTGCTAAATTAGTAAAAGAGCGATTTACTTATTGTTTTTGCCACATTTTCTCCCTGGTGATGTACTCATAACCGCTTAATAAACTTAAAATTTAAAATTGTACTCCACCGAAAGCATTAATATGTATTATATTCAAATGTGCATTTTTACAAAGAATTAATATTCTTCTCAATTTAAAAATGATAAAATTCATGAGCATAGTATGTTCCTATGTATTAATGTTATTAAAAATACTCTAATATAATACACAAAACTGAAAAAAAAATTATTGTGAATGCTCTGAAACAATAAAGAAAGAATTTAGCATATCAATTTAACTGTTTACCCTTTGAGTACCATTTGTAAGACAGAACATGAAAACTTACGAGGATGGATTTGAGATCATATAAAAAACCATATATTTTAAATATTTGGCTATTTAGTTTTAGCAAAATTTTAAACTTTGACATCGATAATTTAATAGGTAAAAAGAGTATTTGAATGTAGAACTTTAAGACACTCTTTACTCGAAAAAAAAAATCATAAATGAAATTTTAACTTCCCAAGAACTGACTGTTCAGTCACTGCTTATGGCATTACTAATAACGGCATCCCTAAGGTTTTTACGTGGAATTAGTCCTGCAAGACATATTTTTAATTTGATTTGGACATTTTAAAATAGAATATTAGATAAAACAATATAATCAATACAGTCTGCTTGCCTTATAACATCGCAAAACAGCGTCTTTTGATGTTATAAGGCAAGATATTATGTAATAAATATCTATATATTGATGTTATAAATTTTTGATGATAATTAACGCACACACACACATATATATATATATATATATACACACACATTTATACATATAATTTTAAAGTATGTTTTTTAAAAGTTTCACGATATATGTTTCCGATATTTCGATGTTGTACCAAAAGAAAAATTTTGTCTCATCCCTCCCCTCTCTCTTTATATATATATATATATATATATTTATATCTCTCTCTCTTTATATTTATATATATATATATATGTGTATATATATATATATATATATGTGTGTATATATATATATATATATATATATATATATATATATATATATATATATATATATATATATATATATATATATATATATATATATATATATATAATATATACATACACGGCAGAGAATGTACGACGAAAAACCATTCATGCCAGTATTTTCTAACGTATACTGGTATTTTACAAGATAGAGTAGATCTTTAGGTGCAGATTCTCCCAACCGAAAGTTTACATTTTAATTCGTAACCTATGCTAGAGCATAGGTTTCGAATTACGTCACAAATGCGAACATTCGCTTAAATGAACGCGGCAGAATGTTTCCAAGTTACCAAACATCTAATCTTGTCTCATTTATCTAATGGACGAAAAATATAAAGCAGCATACATTTTTAAAAGCATCATCAAATAATAACTGTTACATAGTGCTTACAACTAAAGTTCTCTTCTCCACTCAGCGTGGTGTACAGCGAAAACTACTTATCAGAATTCTACCAAATTTGCAGAAATTTTTAATGAGATCTTACAAAAGAGATTTCTTTTTTAAAAAATAGTTACAACTCACCATCGGATGGCTTTTCGAAATGTTTTAATTGTGTAATTTTGTTCGGAATGTCCTGAACAAAATATATAAGTACTACAAGAAGTATTGCAAATTATCAAGTGAATTTTTTGTGAAATTAGTGCAAAACCTTTTCAAAGAGGATACTTTTATTACCATCTGAACCTCAAAATGGCATGTTCTACTGCTCATCACAGTCTATACCCTCTAAAAATGATAGAGTAAAAGAGAAAATTCCTAATGTGGCTTTGTAAATTAAAAATTATTTGGCATAAAGTATCAATTAGATTATATATAATCATATTTTTTCATATTTGAGGTGATTTGTGCATTTTTCAAAAGTTCATTAACTAAAAATTCGTTAAGTTAAAATAGGAAATTTTGCTTATCCTCGAATATCTTTTTGAGAGGCTGAAAAAGTCATTTTCTGTTCATCAACAGCCTTGATCCTAGTGAGGATCGTCCGATTGCTTTAAATTTTGCCATCATTTATCGAGCCCATCTGTCATTGAATTCTTTTGAATTCTTTTTAAGGTCTGGTATCGAAATAAAGCCACAAATTCAAAATCACCGTTTGGTAAAAATGTTTCACGAGTAGCCCACAATCTAGCTAAGTAACAACCATTCTCAAACGGAAAGAACGATGAAGAAGTAATTATTGAAGCATATATTTTAAACACTTCTGTGGAGAAGGAAATTGCATAACTGAAACTATTGAGGGTTTTCCTGTCTCGTAACAGCTACCAGTTAACTTCGATCAACCGCGTGAAACTGATGGGCAAAATATACAATCTTAAGCATTTGTTCAGGGGGAGGGCAGTGGCTTGGCAATTAACCCTTTGAGGCAAAACCCTTTCCCTATGCTGAAAAAAGGGCAGCCGTTGCCATCGCTCGACGCAGCTGGCTGTGCGGCACAGCCAGCTGCGTCAAAATAGGGGTCTCTAGATCTGTGGCACACGATGAACGTTTCGATCGTCCGCCATCTTACTGGTAGTTAAGTCGACAGATGGCAACAGCTGCCCCTTTTCAGCATTGGGCAATCTATCCAGCTGTTCTCGCATTCTACCATTTTTCAGCAGATGTCAAAAATAATGGTGACCATTTTCTACGGGAAATGACGTGCTTAAAAAGTAAGGGATTCTCGTTTAGCTATGTCACCCGGCTCTATTTATACAGAAATCAAATCTATTCTTGGTGACTGGCAACAATCACAACGTCAGAGTTTGGTGTTCCCAGAGCGGGAACACTGCGCGTTAATGGGTTAAGTGCCTGTCCTCCTACACTCTAATCGCCTGAAAGTACGGTCGTGGGGTCAAATCCCACTCAGTCTCCTGGATGTTTAAATTTCCTTTTTCTGTGCTAGTAAATCTGCCTCTGTGTTGTCCACTTTATTCAACGAGGATTTATGGAAGTCCTGGGATTTATAGAAGTCCGAGGATCCTAGGAACGACCAACACAAATCCAATAATAAATGTTCCAAACAGAGCTGTTTCAGCTATGTCATTATCACTACGTCAGACCTTAGCAAGCAACTTTCTTTGGTCAAACATTCATTCATTTGAGCATGGTCATTGGCCGAAAACGCGGCTTGGTATCCATAAACATCCGAATTGACCTAATAAAATTACAGTGACGTCACGTGAAAATACTCTATACGACGACCACGAGGAAGAGCATTGTTTATATAGCGTTATATATTATTTGCACTCAGATTCACTTCACCATGGCACAGTGGTTATGCCACTGAAAATGGTAGACGGGCGAAGTATGAAGGTCCCGGGTTCGGGTCCCATCGCGCGTCCGTCGTAATATATATATATGTAACACGTCCTAATATATATATCTAACAGATTCGTATTTGATACCAGAAGAAAAATGGGAGAGAAAACATGCCACAGGCATTGTCTTTGTCACATTTTAAAACAACACAAAATCTGTTCACAAGTGTTTTCCTATACGGGAAACGGAATTCCTATACGGTTTTAGGTTCTTTTTTTCAAACATTGCTATGTTTTATCCACTAGCTCAGCTGATGCAGGTGTTCATGACGTCCGGAGATAATCGTCTACGGAATTGGGAAACGTCATCTGGTGGCGTCTTTTTGAACTATTTTTTTTTCCACGGAATTCTCTTTCATGACCTTATGAAGGATTTTTGCATGACTGACGAGATATACAGGCTACGGTGCTGAAGTTTTTGTCACAGCCCTTTGCACCAGAATCGTCATTTGACTAAGTGGGTGTAGCCATCTTGGTACGAGATAACCACAGTAAGATAGTCACATCCCCTAGGTCACATGACTCTTCGAGTGCAAAGGATTTGAGCAAAATGTCAACACCGCAGCCAGTATATCTCGTCTTCCAAGGGATTTTTGTAAATTTGATAGCATTATGACCAGCTTCTTCACCGATATATAAGGGCATTTTAAATACAAACACACTGTATATGATATGTCGATGCTACTGTTATTCTTGTCCTTTGTAGAATAATTGCAACTTCTAATCGTCAATTTGAAATTTCATATTTTGCTAATGGTAGTCTTACTTTATTCGTCGGCGCATAGTTTGTCTTAAGATAAATGAAGTTTCTTTCTTATCTCTCAGAGAATACTTACTTTACATTTATTCTAAACTCGCATTCATACTTTTAAGACCTTCTTATCCATGTAAAATGTGTTTTAAGAAAATTTAACTGAAAATTCTCTACAGTGGTTAGACGTTTAGCTACTTCTTACATATAAATATGCACAAGCATTGCAATCAAAAGTTATTTAATGAAGAACCAGTACATTTTATTAAAATATTTATTGAAAAATAATATAATTCATATCATAAAAGTGTTTGTATTTTTGTTACGCATTGTATTCAAATTAAATTGTGAGATATATTATATATAAAATTTAATTTCTCTCGATGTGCAACTTTTTACGACTTCTTAAAAATAACATTTGTAATATTTTGTTCTTAAAGACTTAAAAAATGTTTTAAATAATATATATTAATGAAAAAATGCGTTTAAGAATTGAAATTTAATTAATTTTGCTTATAACAGATTTTTTATAAAGTAAATATTTGGTGACAAGGCTATAATCATAATTTGTAATGGATGTAAATTACCTTTAGACTACATATATAATTTAATTTAGAATATCCAAACATATCAGCATTAATTTACGTTTATTAACATTTTCATGCTTTTAATTGTAATATAGGTTTAGTGAATATAGTGTTGAAGAACATGTTAGAAATATACTGCCAAAAATACGAAACGTATGAAAAATACAAATGTAAGTTGAACTCATCTAAAGGTATTTTAAAACTGAATTTTTTTTTATAGTGGTAATGCATTTTGGCCTTCCGCAATGGGATTGCATTGGTTTGGATTCCTTCCAAGTTTTAAACTTGATTAAGAGCTTTGTGTACTGAAGTTGATCATTTGAAATATGTTTTCTACCAGTCGAGTTTTTCTGCAGTTTTGGGATATCTAAAGTTCATAAAGGAAATATCTGGTAAACTTAGATATCCCTTTCAAGACCATTGGAACTCGTTGACTTGGGATAATTTTTTAAAACAAAATAATCGCTTTATGAGCAACCTAAAACTTTTTAAAACTGATTCTATAATACAGCGAGATTAGTACGACATAAAGAATTAAAAAAAAATTAATATTTTTTAATTGAAAGTCACAATAATATATTAAGTTTTGCTATCTAGATTTAGGTGATTTTTTTTTCTATGTTTTCTGTACTTTCTTCTATAAATGTCTTTAGGAACGATAGGTGTGAATTACAGATGTCTTAGCCTTTTTTTCTAATGCGATACAATACTAGATTGTTGTTCTTTTGTCATTTACTAATATCTATTTCTTTAGTACTACGAAACATTATGAAAATCAGTAATTATCTACCAATGCTATTGTGCATTGGTAGATATAATAGGGTAGTAGGGATATAATTATCTATCAATGCTATAATTATCTATCAATTATAATATAATTATCTATAATCTAGGGATATAATTATCTATCAATGTTAGTAGTAGTAGGGATATAATTATCTATCAATGCTATTGTGCATTGATCACTGTTAGTTCAAGCAGGGCCACCTTGTTCTACTAGACATCAACGTGTGCCATAAAAGCTGTTTACACATAATTTCTGAAACAGTCAAGAGAAAATTGTCAATGATGATGTTCACTTGTGACTAATCGTAGTGGTAGATAATTACTGATTTTCATAACGCTTCGTAGTACTAAAGAAATAGATATTAGTAGTGCTATTTAATTACAATATCACCAAATTTATGTAGTGCTATTTAATTACAATATCACCAAATTTATGTAGTGCTATTTAATTACAATATCACCAAATTTTGTAGAAAGATTAAACAAGGCGGAGGAAGAAGGATTCTGCTTAAAAGATAATTGTTTCAAAAATCACCGCTGGGGACGCTGTGTAACTGAAAGGATTATTTTAAAAAATGGTGAATCAATTACTAAACTTCGACAATAAAATTCTCGATTGTGTAGCACATTATACTAGTTAATTTTACTTCAATATCTAACAACAATTAAAAAGATAATAATTAAAGTTTGCAAAATACTGATAAAATCTGTTTATCTACAATTTCAATTACTGATACCCCAAAAAGTAGCAGCGGAAGTTTCTTCAAGTTTTATGTCACATCCTTTGGCAACGCCAGATTTTTAGTTTTTAAAAAGCAATAAATTGTTTTCGAAAAATTTTATGAAAATCTAGAAGCAATAGTTGAGAAATTTGGGGCAACAAACTCTTTGAATGTTCAATCAAGCAGATTACGAAAACACGTACAACAGGGTACAATCGAAGAAGCTGCAATGGAGATTATCGACAAAGACAATGTTGCTGCCACTTCCAGCACTAGTGGGGAAGCTCGGAATATGGATATACCTTACACTACTGTTTGGAAAATATCACAAAAATATCTATTCTATTCGTACATGATCTGCCGTGTACATGACCTGACTATGTTTATGGATAACGTAACATGGACTGTACGAGAGATCCCTGCAGACATGTTGTTTCCTTCTGTTGTGAAAGCTGTGCATAATGCAATATGTGGACCACAAAAACGACACGGCTACATTGGCCCTGATTTGAACATGTTAAATAAAAGTTAATTTTATTTCGAGATTGGATTTGAATTTTTTACGCTCTCTTTTCAACAACACAGTGCCATATATTCCCCTAGCAGTGACTTTTGAACTATTATCATTTTTTTTTCGCGACACCCTTTGTCCACTAGTTTTTTTAATCTTCTTGTAAAATTTGGTGTCATTTTCGTACTTAGACTGTGATACAGAACACTTTAAGCACTGACAATTAAATTACAGCCAACTTAATAAACTGGCTGACTGATGATATATTCTTGAAGAAGTGCCCTGGGCTCTAGGCATTTAAGTCTTGTAGGTATAGATCTTTGTAGAGTATTTTCTGTCTTGTCTTGAGTCTCCAAAACATGGCGGGTTCAGTGTAATATCAGTTCGGACGGGTTCAATAGAATAGGTGCCTTTGTCCCCCGGAGGGGTTAGACTTCTACTCGTTGGTTTCTAATTTTTATCCGATTCCCGATGAGGGACCACCACCTGAAATCGGCAGCCCCAGAGGTAGCGTTAACATGGAGGATACTGGAGCGACGACGGGTTTTACGTGCACCAGCTCTGATTAGCGTACACGGTCCCACAGCAGTCGAGCCGAGAATGCGTTGACTCTCCCAATCACTGGCCAAGCCGGATGCTGCTTCACTTGCCGAGTTCTTATGGAAACTGACCACTGTGGTACGGCCGGTTAGCCGCGGAGTAAATAAGCAGGGGAAGGCACGCTTTTTTTTTCTTCTTTCTAAATCGTATATATCAGGATGTTTAAGGTAATTACCGACAAAGGGCAAGTAATGATAGAGAGTACACATGTACAAGTAATATCGATAATTGTTGAGCATGCTTTGGTTTGAAGTACGCTATTGTTGATAATCGGGTATGTCAAGAAAAGGAGAGCATTGGCCGAGAACCACTTTAGGTCTTATGCTGTTAGGTGAATCACAAAATCCATAATCCGGTAGTTTGGCGAAAATGTCATTATTGATATCGGATATGCTTTTGAAAAAGTTGACGGCAAACTTGTGAATTGTGTGTTTAATCGGCTCAATGGCCGGGCCATTTTGAATCATAGTGTTTCTTAGGATATGGCTACCTTTACGGATTTTTCTAAGTATTGCACTTTATTTTGCTTGCATTGATTTCATGTGCGATTTAGCTGCAAAAACCTATACTTGGTTGCGTCCCTATCATTGTTTTTCCTATCATTGCCTATCATTGTTTTGTAAACGAGGGTTTTGATTTGCTTGCTGTGTTTTTAATACGCTTTTAGTAGTTTCACCTGTATGTTTGTTTGTTTGTTTGGAACCGACTCCTTTGAACTCGATTTTGACCCAATTTAAACAGTCAGATTTAATTCAAACTTTGTAGACTTATCAAGGACAGATGGCAATACAATTATTTGATAAGTTTATCCCATTATCCTGATTAGGATCGTCAGGATTAGTCATTTTCTTAGAAATCCTTTCGGTGAGAGCGAAAGAGAAGGAGCGAACGCGTGTACCATTTACGCACTCGTACCATTGCGTACCATTTCGGCACTCGGCTGAGGAAAGTCGAGTAGAACCTCTCTCGTTATTGGTACCTGTATTCAATGGTATGTTTGGGAAATACATTTTTGAAATCCAGGTGTCAAATCGAAAAATTTTACCTCAATATTGTATATTATTCTTTTTTAGCGCAACATAACATTTGTTAAGTAAATATAATTATGTTGTTGAAGACATGGTAACAATCCCAAATTAAAATCACTGATGTTTTTATCATGCATTTATGTAGTGAGCAAATTATAAAGACTTAAAACACTTTTACAGAAGTTTTCGAAATTGTTAGGGGTATCTTTCAGCAATTAGTTTGGATGTACTTGACTGCAGTTTGAAGTTGTAGAGTGTTGCAGTTTTAAATTTAGAATATATCGCATTCGTCTACAGTTCAAATATTAAGTGGTTTAAGAACTTCTAAGGTAGTTTCTATGTTTTAAAATATATTATTTATAAAAGAGCTGCAGAGTGATAAAGACAATGTGGCAAGTAATTTTGTGTACGTGACAAGAGCCATTTAGTATAGTGAAATATTTTGCACTAATACTGCTTGAATCCTTCTGGTTCAATCATAATTTATCAATTGATAGATAAGTATGCCTAGATGTATTAAAAAAACCTAAAAAATACGCTTTAGTGATAAATTGAGCTAACTAAAAAGTGAAAAATAATTCTTAATATAGAAATAAATTAATGAACGGAAAATAGTATTATTGTGAAAAAAGCGTCGGGTGCTCCATATATCAGTTCTTGAGAATATTCGATCGGTACGATAAGTACAAAAATGATACCAAAAAAATAACACAAAGCGCCCCACACTTTCTTCACAATAATGCTATTTTTCGTTTATTAATATATTTATATATTAAGAATTATTTTTGACTTTTTATTTAGTTAAATTTATCACTAAAGCGTGTTTTTTAGTTTTTTTTAAACTATATTTTAAACTATATTTTAAGTATAGGTGCAATCTTTTTGGCGGCAGCCGCCATGCGTTTTATAATTTTAGTAATGTGTATTTTCCATGTTAGTGACTTGTCCAACGTGATCCCCAGGTAAATGGCAGTGTTGCTCCATGGTACGAAGTTGTTGTTTACTTATATGCATGGAGGGATTCGTTTTCTTGAGAAATGAATAGATTTGCATTTATCGGAATTTAGTTTAATTTTCCAGATATATATTTATGGTTGTATTTAGAGTCCCATGCAAAATGGTGAACGTTAAAGTCACCAGCTATAACCTTTCTTGCGTAGTGATTAAATATATTATGAACGTCTTCAGTCAAGAAAGGATGTCCGTATGATTAAATGACGTATGCAGATGTCAATATTATATGTCTTTGAGCGTTTCCAGTAATAATTATGGAGTTTGCTTCAAGTGTTTCGGGAGTTAAGCCAGTTCAGTATAGCGAAGAATGTGGTGTTTTATGTAAATGAGAGTGCCACCGTTTGTACGACTTCCTTGGCGGTCATTTCTGTGCAGAGTGCAGTTAGGGATTTTATAACTTACGTGTTTCTTAGTTTTGCTCATTTTAGTAAAAAATCTGGAGTGACTCCACTCGACTTTCCGAACACTTACGATTAAGATCATTACCAAGCATTTAAATAAATTTTAATCGATGAATAATTCAAACATATATACAAAATTGAAGCTCGATCGAATGTACCGTTTAAACGCTAGCAAACTTTCAAGAATTTCTCCCCATAGGCCATAACGTAAAAGAAATCTTTGTCGTAGCCCTATAGAAAAACTATAAGTCCTATAAACATCAAAATCAATACCGGTCTTACAAGGGTGGTTTATAACATGTATACCCAATTTGAGCTCAATCGAATGTACCGTTTAAACGCTAGCGCACTTTCAAGAATTTCTCCCCATAGGCCATAATGTAAAAGTAATCTTTATTTTATCCCTGTAGAAAAACTGTAAGTCCTATACACATCAAAATCAATACAGGTCTTGCGACGGTGGTTTATAACATGTATACCCAATTGGAGCTCAATCGAATGTACCGTTTAAACGCTAGCGCACTTTCCAGAATTTTCCTCCATAGGCCATAATGTAAAAGAAATCTTTGTCGTAGCCCTGTAGAAAAACTGTAAGTCCTATACACACCAAAATCAATACCGGTCTTGCGACGGTGGTTTATAACATATATACCCAATTTGAGCTCAATCGCATGCCCTGTTCAGGAGCTATCGTGTTCACTCACATACACACAAACACACATACACACACACACACACACACACACACACACATACACACATACATACATACATCTCGTATAAATAGCATAAATGAATTCAGAAGACCTCAAAACGTGTCAATACACCAAAATCTCGAATTCGAATTCTTTCATGATTACAATACTTTCCTTACATGGTACATGTTCGGAAAGTAAAAAACATCCTACTCCACGTGCGAGAGAGAATTTCTTAATTCACTTATTTTTGGGTGAAGACTATTTCCGACCCAGTGTAGAATGCGTAAGAAGTTTTTGGTTGAACTAACCCTTGATAGATTGGATAAAATACTTTTGAGTGAGCTTCGTGATAACCTAAAGCTCGTCTATGGGCTCAGTATGATGGGTCATTTTAGAAGAAAGCTCTTTGAAGTAGTTAACTATTTTAGTTATGTCTATAATCTTAATAACGTAGGCTGCCTTTTATGTTTTTACAAACAACCAATAAGAGACGTTCTTTAAAATTGTCTTATGGATATTCGTAAAATTCACATTTTTTTTTATCTTGGAATCAGTGGCATTATAGAAATTGCCTGCGTAGATTGTTTACACCAGTGTTCTAAAGAATTCAGTGAGTGAAAAAAATTGAAATGACTCGTGAAGGTTTCCGTTGGATGAATTTTTATGATTTTGAGAAAGGCCTCACTCGACGAGAATGCTTAGTATCACTTCGTGAAATTTTTCGTAATGAAGCACCACCAGAAAAGACTGTTTACAATTGGTTTGCAGAATTTCGTCGTGGTCGTGCGTCCGTTAGCGATGAATCTCGTGAAGGACGACCAAAATTGGATGTGATACCAGAGAACATCGATGCTATGCGCAAGATGATTGAAGAAGATCGGCATGTCACATATCGTGAGATAGAAGCATCTCTTGGTATATCACAGACTGCAATACATTCGATTTTGTACGAACATTTAGCTGTTAAAAACATTTGTTCCAGATGGATTCCGCACAATTTGACAGAACCTCAAAAAGAGGCTCGTGCAAATTGGCCTAAGGAAATGCTAAAAAAATTCAAACTGGGACCTGCAAAATTCGCATACTATTGGGTTGGCAACAAATTAATTGCGTTTTCTTGTATAAAATTCAAGCAAATAAGTTTTCAACAAGTTTTTAATTACAGGTAAGCTGTGCCTGAACATACGATTCATATTTGTTACACTTTAAAGTAAGAATTTCACTGGCAGTATTTTTTTTCGTCCATAAAAGATGGCCACCCTCCCCCTTTTTTCGCTTCTATCCTCCTTAGAGGACAATATTAAAAATGTCCTGAAATTAATTTTTAGGTATTCGTGACTGCTGTATTTTACAGAAAGAATTTCACGGATATCTCTATTTTTATTTGAAATCACGCGGGATATGTGAAAAGAACTTTTTGGCCCCTTACCCCCTCTAAGATTACGAATTTTGGAAAATGCGCTCTGATCTAGCACCTATGTTGAAGAACTCACGTACGTGCCAAATTTCGCATAATTAACTTCAGTAGTTTTGGCCAGGCGAAATATTGACATACGGAAAAACGCAATTACTTTGTTGCCAACCCAATACATCGTTACAAGTGACAAAACTTGGACATTTTCGTATGACCTGGAAACTAGCAACAATCCACTGTTTGGGTGTTTCCAGATGAACCGAATCCCACGAAAGTTATTCGTTCACCAAGCGCTTCCAAGAAAATGCTTACTTGTTTCTTCGGCCTTACAGGACATATCGCACCAATTCCTATAGGGGATCTAAAAAGTACTAACATTAATTGATCAACAGAAATTTGTTTGTCCAAAGTCATAAACGAAATCAGGAAAAATACAGAAATCGAGGCAACGACAGCACCCACACAGCACGTGAAAGAATAGATTAGTTGAAGGATAAAAATATCAAATTAATGTCTCATGGTCTATGTTTCTTGATTTGTCGCCTAACGACTTTTTCCTGTTCCCTTATGTCAAACAAAAAATGCGTGGGCAGCGATTTTCATCACCTCAAGAAGCTGTTGATAATCTTCCAAAACGATGTTTCGAGATATCAACTTCAGAGAGGAAAAAACCATTTTAAGAATTAGTTTGAACGGGTGGAAAAGTGTATAAATATTAAAGACGAATACTTTAAAAGCAATAAAACAGTTTGTTCCCCAAAAATTATTTTTCTTCATACTTTGTGCAGAAACTTAAAAGGCAACCATCGTACTTTGATAGGTTTTGTGATATCTATAAAGTCTGTAAAGTATGTGTGTGCTTCAGGAGCATTAGATGTGTTCTGTCGCTTTTCTTTTGGGAGCTGCTTTTTAGCTTGTCTTTGAGTTTCCATGGACGCTTTTTAGGTTCAATAATTTTATGTTGGTGTTTTTGTAGAAGGATTTTCGTCCTCCCACGTTGCACTTTATTTATCGGCGGATATGATTTGAGTAGTAGGTGGAGGTACTAGGTTATTTTTGTTGATGCATTTTCCAGTTTTTCTAGTGTGTAGGAGTGATCCTCTTCCAGGAGTTTGGGTTTGTGGTGTTTTCTCCCACGCTGACATTTATGGTTGGGTGCAGGTATAAATGTTCGTAAGCTGTTTAGTTCGCTTGTTTGGACGTTTTGTTTGATTTTGATTTCGCTAACAGCTCCATGAAGTTTATTTCTGTTGGCAGGATTTTTCGGACATCCTCGGAAATTTGCGGGGTGGGTGCCAGTACAATATGCACTTTTAAATTAATCCTTCCCGCGGTTAATACTGTTTCAGACCAAGTGAGGCTCCCTACATTTTAAACACTTAGGGGTTAGGGAACAAGTCAAGTACGAGTGTCCATATGCTCGGAAGTTATAACAATGAGGTATTTTTGACTTTCGGTAGTCTTCAACAGTAATATCAAGCCAGCAGTGTTTTCTAAGATTATAAATATCCACGTGGTTCAGCATGGGTCTAAGTGAGATGAGAAATATATCAAGAGGTTTATTGGTTTTCCATTTTGTTGAGAATGTTTTGCTTAGGGGATACGAATTTATGTTCGCGCAAGAAGTCGTCGATATCTTGGGAAGGTGTATTTGCTTTAATGCCTTTTATGTTGACTTTGCGGGGTCTAGGCTCTCTTACATCCATACACAGGAATCCAATATTATTTTCACTGAGGTATGTTTAAAGAGAACGAAAAGTTTTATTGTCCGTACTGTAAAGAAGTTATTTAGTTAGGCTGTTTTAAATTATTAAGTTGCGTTGTGATACATGATAATCCAGGTTCGATGCACTAAGTTGCAATATAATAAAAAGACGTTAAATACAAAAACTATTTTATTAAACATATACTATTGAAACATTATTATAACGGGCGGTGGTGGCTCAGCGAAATTAAAATTACGTCCTATATGGAGAGTGAAATTAAGATGGAAACTGGGATTCAAAAATAATTATATAGAAATGTTCTTAACGCCTAAAGGCGTCACGTTACTTTCGCACTTTGTTTGGCGTGTCTCTTTGGCGTGTTTTGCTTCGGTACTAACCTCTTGGCTTGAGTTTCTCATCATCATTCACGCCTTAGCAGTTGTCAAGTGTACCTGCGTTTTTGAGGGGTCTGCTCAGCCACCGTAGGACTTTATAATTTTTTATGTTTGTGTTGATATGTTAAAATAAAATCTAATTGCCACTATAAAGTCTTACTCTTTCATTACGGCCTGGGTTTCGCCTTCATAAAAAATATGGGATGTGAACCTGGGGAAAGTTTCCCCATAAAAATAGTGTAGAACTCAAAGCGGTATTGTGGCGGTAAGCAGTATGTGCTTTGGTAGAACACACCTACAATTCGTCGGAGGGTGTTGCGTAGTAAGATCATCGATGATCCCTATATGAATTGAGGAGATGATCGGAAACTCACCATTAATGAATAGCCAGTCCATGAAGGAGCTCCGTGTTCCGTAAAAACGAAAGTTACAGCCGGTAGAAAATAACACTGCCAGGGCCGAAACGTTGACTGTGCTTTCAGCAGACCAGGGCTGGAGTTGGAGAAGTGTCTTGATCGGGAAATTTGATTCCGCCATTTTGCTAAGCCACCACCAGAATAAATGCAACATAAGTGCCTGGGTAGGCACCAATTTATGTAAAGAAGTTATTTAGTTAGGCTGTTTTAAATTATTAAGTTGCGTTGTGATACATGATAATCCAGGTTCGATGCACTAAGTTGCAATATAATAAAAAGGCGTTAAGTACAAAAACTATTTTATTAAACATATACTATTGAAATATTATTATAACGGGCGGTGGTGGCTCAGCGAAAATAAAATGACGTCCTATATGGACAGTGAAGATGGAATGACTTGAAAATTACGCCAGCACAGAATTACACATTGGCGAGAACAAACACTTGGCTGAAATTAATAACGCCAATTCCAGAGCAACCCTAACAGTTAATCCAATAAAATTAAAATGACGTAATTGCGACCAAATAATTTTGAAGACGAGGTAGGGCAACAAATATTAAAAACGCCAACACGAAGCCAAAGGAGGGGAATAAAAAAATACGTTGTAGTAGCAAACGGACGCAATATAATCTATTTTTAGCACACCGGTCTAAAGAGACGAATGAACAAAAAGAATAGTGCATACGGGGAAAAGCAAATACACAGATTTAAAAACCGAAATGGCAGAAAAATGAAAAACAGAAGTGATTTAGAATTCTTGATTTTGGATAGATTACGTTAAAGAAAACCAAATTAAATGATTAGTAAATTAGATATGTGATCTCCATCACATGTACAGCGTTATTTTAAGATACTCTCTAGCTATTACAAAGTCAGTTTTTAGGAGGTCGTTTATTTTAGCTAATTTTTCAATAATGTTTGTTTTTATTTCACAATGGACTACGATGTTAGCTTTTCTTTTAGTTTCACTCTTCTGAGTTAAGCTACTTTTTCGACAATCCCCTTCAATATTAGATTGTACATCGTCCATATTGCTGGTGCGTACGTTTTCTAACAAGTTATGTTTGTCAAGTGTTTCTGACGGGTTGCTAATTTGTATTATTGCACATTTAGCAGATGGGAGGATCGTCGTCAGCATACATCCTCAGTGGATCGTGGTCCACGCTCAAGGTGTTTTTGGTCTGTATTAGCTGCTCCATACGTGGTGGGTTTACACAAGGTTACTGCGGCTTTTAACAAAGGTCAATAAATATTATTAATCATATATTAATATGTTCTGACAGATAAACAGATAGGCGGTACCACCAAACGCTGCACCGGAGCTGAGATAAATTTAATAAATAGTAACTTGTATGTTTAAAATTCCTTTTTCTGTTTAAGGGAATGGTGGTGAGATATATAAAGTAGAAGTTGAAAGAAACTTGCGGGTATTCAAAAATTTTATAATGATAGGAAATCTGATATGAATTAGTCACACACACCTGATTAGCTGTCATTGAAATCTATCTCTGTTATTTAATTAAAAATATCTACTGCTATTTCAAGAAATATTGCTTAATGTTCTAGTAAAAATGAGAATAGCAAGTCAGAAATTTGTGGAAATGTTTTAATTTGTACATTTCTTGATAAGAAATCAAAGAACACAGCGTGAGGGACTTAAGTAACAATATCCATCAAATTTTCTTTAATTACAGAAATTTTCATTTTATGACCTAAATGTAAACAGTTTAGAATCTGATATAAGTATTTATTCCTTAGGGCATTTTTATAACTGCGCATTATTTCACATAATGAAGTAGGAAATTCACGAGCATGGAAAAGTTATAATTCTAGTTTTCATTTTTTTAACTATACCCAATACAAGCAGCAGAGTTTTGGAATGCTTTGTGATAAAGTTTTCCAAAATAAAATTTTATTTTCGCTGGTATTATTAAACAGTTTCTTAGTGGAAAACTAATAAGAAAAATACAAGAGGATTTCTTTTGCCTTTTTCATCTGAATTTATTGCCTCCCGCCTTTTTAATAAACTTGAAAGGCCACAGTTTTACACAGAATTACGTTGATGGTTGGAAACCAGTTGAATACTCTGATATCTGAAGAGAAAATATGTATAATTTTTTCAAGCATTAATGCATTAATGGACATCTGAATGCATTAGGACTAATGATTTTTTTTTGGAAAATAGCATATACTAAAAAACAAAAACTGTCGAAGATTATTACTGTTGCCTCTAAATGTATAAAATGTCTAGCATTATAAATGAACTAATATTAATTTCATAAGAAAAAGAAAAAAATGATATACCATTTTATTGCTATACACATAACAAATGTAACTATTAATTTAATTTTTCCAAATGCTTTCAAATACCTCTAATTATTATTATTATTATTATTATTGCTTCGCCTAACATATTTATAATCTTTATGAACTAAATCAATACTGATACTAAAACGATCAGAAATATAAAATCGTTTTACGTATATGTCATCACCAAACTTTAAATGTACGTACTGGGACTCATTAAAGTTGCTTCATTGTCACTTTTCTTTAGCTTTGATCATAAATTCAAATTTTATGTGGAAAGTTTCTAACAAAGTTGATTTATTTAGATTGAAAATAATTATTACCTTGGGAAAATTGTATTCCATATTTCTACTCTCTAATTTGATACAATGCTGTAACTTTAAGAAGTTGTTTCAATCAAAAAATAAAATTTGGTTTTATTCATATATCAGAAATAATTGAGACCTCACAGTTACTATAGAGGCATATTTTATACTCTGAATGTTATGCTACAGAAATAATTGTATGAAGCCCTTTTAATTAATATTAGAAGTAATGAATACTTTTTTATAGAATGGGAATGCTCATCAGTTTGCCTATAGCAATTGAATGCGTTGGGACAATCGTCAATACTGGTACAAAGGCATAAGTAATAAGGCTTTTAGAAGCTGAGTTCATTTGTATGCTGTATCTTAATGAACTTATTTTAAGATCTCTTAAGAACATCTTTTGAATCAGCTTGATGGTGTAACTCATGGCCTCAAAGAATTTTTCTGGTGCAATTGACAAGTTATTGGAAATATATCATACACTTTCTGCAATTGAATTATGTAAGATTGAGCGGAATCCATTTCCAGATGTCAATAGAAATATTTTGCGTACAGATGAACGATATTTGTTGGATATGTTAGCCGTGGCTTCAGAAGAATTCAGTCAAGATTTAGCTGCTAATAAACAAGTATCGGCGGTGCATTCCTGGTGGTTGTCAAACGCAAACTGTATCTTTCGTCTTAATGTTGCAAATGTAGAGCCTTCCGAAAACTTCTTACATTCAGTTACATATATGATGAAGGTATACGGTTTAATGGAGTTCCTCATAAAATGAAAACCATTGGGCATTGAATGTTCTAGATACCTGTGGAGGCTAATTGTGTACTGAATATATATGCCGAATCTTCTAAAAAAACTGCTGCCGCAATCATCCAAAGAAATGGATTATTTTCAGAGATAGAGAATTTGCTTATAGCTATGTTATATGATGAAAGAAATAGTATTTGAAAATTAGCTTACTGCAGGGTTATTTCTCCCTGAAAAGAGAATCAGAATACTTCATTTGGGAGAAATTTTCTTATACCAGTAATAAACATGCAAGCAACTGATTATACGGATTTAATTTTTGGGAAGATTATAACAAGCCTCTAGATTTAAAAGACATCTCCGGTGAAGACTTAAAAACATTCCTGTCAAAGGAGATTGCTTCAGTGAAATTTCCTTATTTGTTTACCTTTCCATGCCACACACAAGTATCTGGGCATTCTGTGAAACTGGTAACAGAGGCTGCATCTCTAGTTTGTGGAGAAGAAAGAAATCCGGATTTGTAAGATATAGGAGCATAATGGAATCTCTTAATTTAAAATCAGAGTTTAGATTGAAATAGTTTTTTTTTTCACGCGTAAATTATATCATATATTTATTATATATTAGTACTTTAAGTTTCATTTTTTTTCAAATACTTGCCTTGGTTATCAGTTGATTTGTTGCCTTTAACATCAGTTGATTTGTTGCCTTTAGCAAAAATCAAAACAGTTTTATTATATGGAGCACCTACGAAAAATACTCCCATCGCCTCTAGTTGCCATATAGATACTTTTTCTACGTTACAGAAATGTTTATACTTTATTACTTGAGTACTCTTACATATTTATTAAAAAATATTCATTTTACAATTTTTAATACATTTTTGTGAAATTGTCAATATTTTTTTTCGCTGGGGCTTGGGGCACTGGAAGATATGAATGGAATTAAATAAAAATATATGTATAAACTAATGTATTCAAGTCACAACTTTATGACTCTGCGCCAAAAGAAATTTCGAATATTATTAATTTTTTTTAATTTCGTAAAATTTCAATTGTAATATATATTTCAGAGATTTGGAGCACCTCAAGATGTTGATGGATTTCAATAAAAATTATCATGTAAACTAAACTACTGAATACGCAACTTTTCCCCCCTAGGCCAAAATTTATTTTGAAAAAAAAATTTAAGCTTTTCGATCCACCCTAATACACATAAACACACAACCCTCAATAAGTATTCAATAAGTCAAATTACATGTGTCGGTTTCACGAATAAAATACGGTTTTTATGAAGAATTAATCATGTAGTATATAATAACTTCTCGAATAACTTTCGAATTATGCGTATTTTGGCAGACTGATTAACTATTAACAAAACTAAAAATTATTGTTGTTGTGTTTTGTATTTTGGAAAAACTATTTGGTATTTGTTTAGACTTCATCTTTAAACATTAAGAGATTTTGTCTCAGCTACGGCGTATATCTCTTTAGTAACAGGTAATGAAAGTAATTATCAAATTGTCTTTTCTGCATTGTAGAATGATAAAAAAATTCATGAAAATATTTAATTTAAACATGAATACAAATTTCCTTTTTCAGAGGATTTTATCCATAGTAATCCATTTACATAATAAATTCATTTCTAATAATAAGAAAAAATGTATTTTTTAGTTCTAAGTTCTTTATAATAAAGTACCATTATTCTCTTACAGCAGCATCATAGATTTTTGAAACTTAAAATAAGTAAATACTAAGATAACTGCAGTCATTATTTATAAATTGGATTCATTAATTTACAACATAAACAGTAATTAAGGTAATAAAACCCAACAAAATTAAATGAAAAAGCAGTAATCGTCGTCTGAAATGAGTCAATTTCCAAGAGAAATCCGGTCAAATTTAAAGCAAAAACTAAATAAATATTAAAAAAAAATAAAATCAAAATTCTCAGCATATTCAAACCAGAACAAAATATTTCCTTTCAGGTTTACGAAAGTGTTATCATAGCAAATTAGGTACGACTGCTGAAAATACAAACACATAGGAACAATAAAATTTATTTCTACAAACTTCTAAATCTTTAAAATCTTTATTAGAACTGGTATGACTTTCAGGGAAGTAGTAACTATTTTAGTTTTTTAAAATATTTGTTTTTTCGATCATTTTTATATATTTTTAACAATATAACGCAAATTTCTTTTAACATTGTTTCCATATCTGATTATTATATTATATTGCTTCTGAGTTGATTTCTGTATTATATAATGAAAAATAGAACAAAATATATCTCTTTTAAATTAACTGGAGGAATAAAAAATGGTATAAAATTTAAATGGAGTTTCACTGTCTGCCTTAAACCTTTTAAAAGCAGCATTTATGCAACGTATAGAAGCTTTTAACTTTTTAAGAACTTAAAGTTACATTAGAAATGAATTTTAGAGAAGCTGTATTACTAGGATATTCTGAGTGAGAAAAGTATAAAAAAAGGAGAAAAGAACACAGTTAGTTCTATTAAAGTATAATGTAGATTCAAAAATGAATTATATTAAAAATACATAAAGGATAAAGAAAAAAATATTTTTCAATAAAAATAGTTGTACAATGAAGCGTGGCATTTTGAGAAAAGCATATAAAATAAATGAAAATACTTGAAATATTTTAGAACTTCGAAAATAAATTCCATTAAATATTTTATTAGGGAATTCCCAATAATTCATATGAAATAATTTTATTATGACATTTTTTACATTTCAAAAATTTATTTAGAACTACACAAATATTATGAAGAAACTATTATATCGCCCCACACACTAGGTGATTCTTCTTTTGAACTTTAGTCAAACACTGCACTGAAATATGGATGTATGTTATAAAGTAATAACAAAGTGTATAAATATTTGTCTAGAAAATTACAGCTGTTTGGAAAATGGATTATGTATAAACTCAAACATTTATCGTTTTTTTACGTCATATTAATTTTGTCGTTCATAAAATAAACGAGCGTAAGCCTTGTAACTTTTACTTTAAATCTTTAACAAAAAGCATTAAAGAGTCTCTGTATTTTTAAAATTAGTAAGAGAAGTTTTGTAAGCTTTTAATCCTTATAATATTTTACTTTTTATCTTTGCAAAAATTTATTATTATATATCGTTAATCAAATTTAAACCTAAAAAAACATTTAGTTTAATAATTCTTTAAATAAACTATATTTCAAAACATTTTGAATTTATTTAAATTTATCCGCAAACGAATAATTATATATTCGACTCGAATGATTTCTTTACAATATAGTTAATTAAGCGAAATCGCATACCATACATGTATCATTGTGAGGAGCGAGATGAATGTCGATAAGAACATTCAGTAATTTTTTCGGAGGAAACGCGTAAAATAAGGTAAGGTGTGACATATTACAATTAAGTGTTCTTATTTCCTTCATTACATTTCTTCTTATGAAGAAAGTTTAACTATTTCCAGCACTGCAATTGACTTTTGGGTTTAATGTTAAATGATGGTTACACTCGAACTTATGCAGAGTTAATCTTCTCACCCTTTTGTGTATTAGCAAAAACTGCTAAGAAGTGTTGAGAATTAACTTACTTGAATAAATGTCTCATAAGACGAGTACAAATTAAACGATTTATATAGTTTGCTCGCTAAAGTCCGTTGTCACCCTAATAATTTCTCTATGGCAAGAGCTATAGTCATAAAAGTAGTAAAATTGCGATGCGCTATGCAACGAAATCGATTACAACGCCACCTGGCGAATTAATTTAGAGTTAGCTCTCTAATCTCAAAAACAACAAGAAATAAAGGGGAAAATCAATTACAAAGTTGTTCAGAATCATCGATTTATTATGAAAAAACATCTTTAATATATTAATGTTAAAAATTGCAGGCGTAAATTGCAAGGTGTAAAAAAGAATTACTGAGGATTTTACCAGTGTGTCACCAGCCATATTGTACAACTTGCCGAGGGGATTGCTGACTTCAGATGTGTTCAGATTTGTGCTGACGTTCAGATGTGTTCCTGTAAGAAAGCATTTTTAGCATGAAGGATAAATAATCTTAATGTGCAGTTCCAGAAAATTCGATCAAACAAATGTGCGTTTTATACCTTCCATCCTTGCAATTATTGTGAGAATTAATGAACATAATGTGTAAATTATGATGCCTTTTCGTACTAATTCGATGATGCTGAACAACTTCGTATTTAACCGTTTTTTCCCTATCTCGCTTTGTTTTTGAGATAAGAAAGCTGACTCCAAATTGAACCACTAGATGCCGCTGTATTTGTTTTCTTGCTTAGCGCATGGCAACTTTACTATACCTAGATCACTATAGCTTTAGCAGTTCAGAAATTATTAGTGTGACGACGGACTTTAGCGGGCACACCGTAATGTATATATATATATATATATATATATATATATATATATATATATATATATATATACACACAACAGTATGTTTCAACAGAAGGTTGTGTCACAACAGTCACACAACAGTATGTTTTGTGTTTTACTTATTAGTTATATTCTATTCTGTTTGTCATAGCTGCATTTGCGTGTTTAAAATTGGATATCTTCTAAATAATTAATTATGGATGCTTGATTTGACTTTATATGCCATTTTTGCATTGTTAATTATATATATATATATTATGTGTGAAAATATAACATAGTCTAGCTTATCCTTTTTTAACTTTTTTTTAAGTGAATTCAAAATTAAACTTAGCGCGCACTAATTGCAAAAATATTTTCTTTCGAAGAATCCAGTGGTATCTTTTGAAATGAAATGCGATTTTTAAATCGATTTCAATAAACAGTCAATATGGCATACAAGCGCATTTTAAAAACTGTCCAAATATTTTTTAATAGCTTACCTTGCATATAAAATAAAGTGTGTCCCAAAACTGTGGTAATCGGTTTTAATTCTTTATTTATTAGAAATAAGTAGGCCATGTAAATAAAAAAAATGTTAAGGTCAGAAATAAGACTCCGTTAATAAAAATTCCTCTCATCCATTTTCAAAAAGTTACACTTTTTAATTTTTTATACGAACCCCGTACGTAATAGTTCTCAATCAGTAAAATGCTTCACATACACTAAAGAGGCGACACATAAAATTTGAGAACTATACCTTAAAATGTATCAGTGATGTGTGTAACGCTGACTTAAACCACTTTTCAATCTCACTTCACTAAAACCACATTTCAATATCTCTTCACTTAAACCACTTTCCAATCTATCTACTCATAAACAAAATAATCACATCGGATTGATTTCAGGAGACGTACTCTAGAAATAAAGGTTTACATACAAATTCATGTATAGTCCCCGATCATCTTTCTTTAAAGATGTCTCTACGACTTAATGATGAAAGTCTCAATTTGGTACATCACCTCATTAGTATATGGGGCTGTGTTTTAAAGAATTAGAAAATACTGAATCTCAATCATTTATTTTGAGATTTTTTAATTAAATTCATTTTTAGTAACAGTTTAAAAAATTGTATATACACCAAGGGCGGATTAAAGGGGGGGGCGGAAGGGAGACCGCAGCCCCCCCCTCCCTCCCGGGAAAAATGAAATTATTGTAAAAGATCCCATTTAACTTCCATAAAATGGATGTATAGGTTAATCTTATAACTAACCTCCCCCACCGACAAACAAACCGCCTCCCCCGAAAAACTTGCAATAATCCGCCACTGATAGACATACATATATGCTCAGATTTGTTACAAAAGCAGAATAATGTAAACTATTGTAAACTAACTGTTTTCATATTGTATTCATTTGATGTACACTCATTTGATGTACATAGAAGTCTCTTCCCTGCTGGGTTCTGGCCTGAGCCTGGGGTTTAGAAGGACAGTTTAATCATTTTTTTTTCTGTATAAAACAATTTGGCCAAAAAATATCATTTTGTTATTTGCCCTTTTCATGATGTATCATTTTTAGTGGACAGTAATATATTTTTGTATTAAAATATTTAGAATAATATTTAACTAAATAAATTTTGTTAAACAATTTTGTGATTTATAATAAATGCCTAAATACACACGCAAGCACATGCACAGACGCACATACATTTTTTTAGAATATAAACCTTCTCTAAAAAGAGATACAAAGCATGAACAAATATCTATGTTTGGAATACATAAAGAGTATGCATCACAGAAATCGATCTTCATATGCCTTGCCTTGTTATATAAGCCAAAAGAAAAAGATACATTTTAATTTTTATCTCATGTGTGTGTTAAAGAGTCTGATTTTGATAGGTTAATTATCGATTAGCAGCATCATTGGAGGAAAAAAATGCTAATTTATTGTATAAAGAAGAGAAAAATTAATCTTTATGAGCTATTAAAATCCAACACTTAAAAAACGTTAAAATTTTCTCTAAGCATTTATTATTTGTATAATTCCTTGAAAGTTTTTGAATGCCAATAAATATTTTTTCACTGAAATTTGAAGTCAGGATTTTATGTAAAGCAAAATAAAATAACATAACGATAGATTATCATTTCTTCATAAGGATATTCGAATGAATGAAAAAAGCATAATGAAAGAATATTAGTTATTTTTCGTTAAATATTCAACATTTTTTTAAATATCAAGAACTCACAAATCATGTAAATATTAAAAGAGCATGGGTGTACTTTATAGTACTCGGTATTTTTATAGGAGTTTTCTCTTAAGTGTATACAAATGCTGCAACTTAAAATGATTCTTCATATTATTATTTATACGATTAACTTCATTAATTTTTTGTGCTATCAAATCTTCTATATTAGTTTATATTATTAATTAAAGAAAATAACTGAAATATCTTGATTATGAGATGGTTTGTCATGATAAATTAAGGGTAATATATGACTTTTACAACCCATAATAAGAATATATAGGAGATTGTGAGTTCCTTATCGCATGTTAATTAATATGACTTGTTCCGAACGTTATCTCTATACGCTGGTAAAACAACTTTTAAAAAATCTTGACTTAAGTGAACAAAAAATTCGTATTTTTATCGTACAACCTTCGTACTTAAAAAAAAAGCCTGGAGTGACTCCACTTGACTTTCCGAACACTTGATATTTACCAAGCGTTTAAATAAATTTCATTCAACTGTATCGTATCTAGTGTTTAGGAAATAGTGGACTTAAAATTATTTGAGTGTGTATAGGCCGCAATATATGAGAATACCTTTTTGTAGCCTTGTAAAAACTGTAGGGTGTACACTTTTAAGATCTATGTACTCTGTAAGACATTGACTTATAATATGCGTACCTAATTTGATGTCAATCCAATCCCGCATTCAGACATTACTTCACTTTAAATGATCTGAGTCCTTAGGCCGTAATATACATAAGAAGTACCTTTTCAAACCTGTGAACAAACTATGAGTTCCACACTCACCAAAATCTATGCAGGTCATGAGACCGTGGCCTGTAATACCCATATCCAATTTGAGCTCAATCGATTGCATCCTAAAGACACTAGCGTACTTTCAAGAATTTCCGTTCATTGGCTATAATGTAAAAGAACGCTCAATTGTTACCATCTCAAAAATCTTCTCAAAAAACTTCTTAAAAAACCTCTCAAAAAGTCCTATACAGAAAAATGTATACATGTTGCTTGACGGTGACCTATAATGTACATACCCACTTTGAAGTACTTCTAATGCACCATTTAGACACTAGTTCCTTTTAAATGAATTGCGGCCCTAGGCCAGAATGTATAAGAATTATTTTTTTTGAATCCTGTGAACAAAATATCAACTCTACACATGCCAAAACCTATGAAGATCACGTGACTGTCACCTTTTATACATGCCTAATATGCGCTGAATCGAATACACCGCTTAGACACAGCGCACTTTCAAAAATTTCCACCCTTTAGCCATAATGCGAAGGAAATCTTGTAGCCCTGTAAAAAAAAAAAAAAACTAAAATACCCAACAAAATCAATACCAGTCTTTCGACAGTGGTATATAACATACATGTGAAATCTGAGCTCAATCAAATGCACTGTTTAGATGCTAGCATACTTCCCAGAATTTCCGTCGATAGTCCATAATGTAAATGAAATCTTTTTCGTAACCCTGTAAAAAAAAAAAAAAAAAAAAAAAAAAAAAACTATAAGTGATACACACCAAAATCTATGCCACTCTTGCAACGGAGGTTTATAACATACAGACTCAGTCGAATGCACAGACACATAGATTTATACATCTCGAAAAAACAGCAAAAATGAGTTCAGAAGACCTTGAAACGTGTAAATCCACCAAAATCTCAAAGTTGAATTTTTTGCATGATTACAGTACTTTCCTTACATGGTACATTTACACAAAGTAATAATTAAAAAATAATATTAATAAACACTAGTCTTAGATTTTCCTATCAATCTTGTAAGACATGAGTTTCTATAGCTATTTATGCATGTTTATTTCGGTCTCAATAGTTGATGATCATAATCATGTCCGGAAAAAAATTAGTAGTGTTTACATTTATTAGAAATTAAAAAATGCAGAGATAAATTGGCCATAATAATTGATACTTAGAAAGATAGAAATTCACTATCTAGAATTTGCATACATGCTTCATTGCAATCACCTAGAAGAAAATAGACTTAGCTCAGAAAGAATTGGGTATTCAATTAAGTCTCATCCGAAATTTTAAAATAAATTATTACTCATAAAAGAATACCCTTAAATCATACACTTATTTGTTCTTTGAGGAAATCTATCTGTTAAATATAGAATTTTTTTGGTTTGTTTGTTTGCACTTGCTTAAACCTTTTGGAACTAAGGTATTGGAGAACTGAATTTCCATTCAATCCTTTAGCTGTAGCCTTGTTGTTTGACAGGTAGAAATATTATCCGAATACCAATTTTGAGATCTTTTGCTCAATAAATAAAATCTATTAACGATCCGTCTGTTCTGTTGTGGTGTAATCTTTTACACTTGTTGTATATCGAAAACTGTCATGTGTGTACATTTTTTACGCGTTAAAAAACCTGTGCATTCTGACAATTTCAAAATTCGAATATAAATATAATTTAAAATGAAATAATACAGAAAAATTACAAATTGTATAAATATTAAAATTTGATGTTAAAATAATGCATTGATTCGAAAAATAATCAAATTCAAATGAAATTAGTTGTTTATTCTTATTGACTAAGCTTTCTTGGCTAAAAACCTAGAGCATCTGGTAAACGCAGATTAATTTATATTTTTATATTATTGATTCTTGCTGATTGGACTCCGTATGCTATCAGATCTTAAATATTTTGTAATGATCAAATAAATGGTGTAATCTGGCAACTATGGATAATGATTAACTATATCGATTACTGCAAAATAATAGGCATCTTAGTACGATCTTGATTTATATTTTCTCTGAATAACATTAAATGATAATTTTTTAAATCGAAAAGTGTTATAAATTAATATTATTTCTTAAAAAGAAATTTGCTTATGTCTCGACAGTTGGCGAAAAACAAAAGTTTGGAGGGAATTGTTCTATAATATTTTTTTCAGAAAATACTGGGCTTCAGAAATTAAAACAGGAAATTTCATGAAATCTCGTGAAACATTAGAGATGTCTTATGTGTTTTATTTTTATAACAATGGTTTTATTCTAGATTTGTCACAAAGTTTGAAAAAAAAATCGATTGTGAAACAGAAAAAATCAGGATGAAAAGGATTTCTTCTCTTTTCCCGTATAAAGAGAAGTCATAAATAATGCAGCAAGGCAGCTTACACATCTTGAATCTCACATCTTGGAATGTAAGTGGAAGATTGCCAGGAATTTTTGTTAGCAATTGTACGTAGACAATAACAACAGTTCTCATTTTTCCAAGCATTGTTTGAAATTTTCTCCGTTCCTTTTTCCCCTTGAAAACAAGAACAATTTTTTTTTGAAGGAAACTCAAAAACATAAGCTTTACAAGGGTTGGAAAAAAATGTTATTATATTCCTTTCATGTGTACGAGTGTTTTTGAAAGAATAAAAGTATTAATTATCTTAAATCGTGCAAGGAATTTAAATGAGAAAGTTGGCTAGGATTTGTGCCAGACGCAAATAAAATAACTGGTTTAGAAAGCACGGACAGACATTTAATTAATTAATTGTTTTCAAAAATGGAACCTATATTACAGCGATATACATATTATCTTCCGTCAAAGCTCTATGGGGGTCCAGCAACTTTCGTTTTCAAACAAAGGATTTGTATCGGGTCTAAATTTAACTCTTTAGATTGGGTCTAAATTTAACTCTTTAGAACCCCGTGAAAATCTCTTAGCCTTTCTTTCCCAAGGAAACGGCCGAAAAATGTCTTCCCCCATCTCAGGAAAGCGGTTCCTTTATCACTGAGTTTTGACAGTTCAGAACCTCCCTTTCTTGACCAGCAGTTAGGGCGAAAGACCTTCTATTGAGCTAATGCTAATTCGTAGTGATCTATTGTAAGTGCTTTCGACAAGGTATTTGCACACTGAATAGTTACTTTCAGTGTGCAGTGTGTACCTGTACAAAGGTGCCATGATGATTGATTAGAGGTCGGATACGCGGATTACCCGTTTCTACTCTTCCTTAAGTTCCCAAACCTCAAGGGGTGTAACTCAATCAATAACTCCCGAGTCGGGAGGGAAAGCACTGGTTCCAATACAGCTGGGCCGTTTTGGGTCACATATGGGCGAGCCGAGACGGCCGATACGGTCCCTAAAGAGTTAATAAAAACGCAATTGATATACTTTCCCTCTTTCACTCGGTCATCTGGCTCCATACCTCGCAAGAATTTCCTGGAGCTATCAGACTCGAGCACTTTAGTAGCCAGTAAATGCATAGTTTTTGGAATATTGTCTTTTATTGTATAAATCACGTGACCCCAATTTTATAAATCCGAACGTCACCCACAGAGGTGCTTTTTCGTGACTGCAGTTGCCATGTTAACTTGTGTGAAAAATCAGTTAGTAAAAGTACGTTTTAAACCAGAATTGTGGTGTATCTTACGTCAACAGCTTACAGCACGAGCACGGCTTCCTATGTTATCGTCGGCCCGGCAACAATTTACATATGTGACCGTTCATCACTCAACGACGCTCAACTCGGAGCTCAAAGCAAGTGTCCTGACCGAGCTGCCTGTCTAACCAGCCGAATATTTCATACATGTATAAACATGCAGTGTGTCTTAAAAATATATATAAAATACAATTCACAGTTGAGAAAAGGGTGATTTTTTATAGATATGTGTAAAATTATGAATTCTTCTAGAAGCACAAGTTAAGATTCGTTTATTTTAGAAACACAAAAAAACCTTTGAATTTATTTAGAAAAACAAAAAATAGGGTACCCCGTGTTTACAAACAATGTGTGATGTTTATATTTAATGTTGAGAAACACACACACAGTTACAAATGCCAGTATGTAACCGTGTCTCCAATTCATTTTAATCATCTCAAGTACACGACTTCATATCGAGAAAACTAAGCTCGCCGCATTATCTAAGGAGTTCATACCATGCTTGTTTTATTTCAGCTGTAATATTATTGGTCGAAGAATATTAGCGTTCGTTTTCATATACTATTCGTGCTAGATGTGCCTCCAAATTCTTCATTGGATCAAAGTCCGAATTAAGTGATGGCAAGTCGATGAAATTGATATCTATATAAATAAAATTAGACTTTTGTCTGTACGTTTCATGGAATTCAAAAATTTTGCGATTTCTGTTCGTTTCAAGCACCTGGCAATCCGGTGCGACCCAAAAAAAAAAGTTTGTCTCTCTGTCGTTCTGTCATTCTGTCTGTGATGTTTTTGTGTTCAAGCATCACGTAAAAACGACTGGAGCGATTAAAATGAATCATGATTGATGGTCACTCAACTTAAAACCTAGGCGTCGAATTAAAAAAAAATCTTGATTAGACTTAGAGATTTAGCGAAAATCGATTCAAACTGCGTAAATTTGTGTTCCCACATCACGAAATAACTGCAAAGGTGAAAAAATGCTATTTGGTGAAATGATAGGTGGTCACTCACCTTAAACGATAAGCATCTAATTAAAAAAATCGATCAGATTTCGAGATTTTGCGAAAATCGTTTAAAACTGAGTGAATCTTTGTTCATGCATTACGTAATAACGACTAAAGCGAATGATATGAAATTTGGTCACATGATAGATGGTTACTCAACATAAACTATAGGTGTCCAATTTTTAAACATTTTTATTAGATTTTGAGATTTGGTGAAAATTCTCTCAAAATACGTTTATATTTCTTCAAGCATCACGAAATAACCACTAATACTAATGATATGAAATTTGGTGATAGGATAGGTAGTTGCTAATCTTAATTTATAGGCGTTCATTTTTTAAAATATTTTGATTACATTTTGAGATTTTGTGAAAATCGTTTTAAAATGCTGAAATTTTGTTCCAGCATCACGAAATAAAGACTGCAGGGAATGAAACGAAATTGGCTGACATGATAGATTGTCACTCAACTTAAATTCTAGGCTTCCAATTTTTCAAAAATATTGATTAGATTTTGAGTTTTTTCGAAAATTATTTCAATATGCGTAAATATTCGTTCGCGCATCACATAATTACGACTAAAGCGAATGAAATGATTTTGCTTAGTTACTCTCTAACCTGTAATATTTTAACAATACATAAAAATTATAATTTCGCTGTCTTTACTTTAGCAACATACTACATTCATTCTGTGTACTTCTACAATGCTGACGAAAGTTCTTGCTTTTTTGAAATTTGCATTCTGTACTAACCCGTCAACGACGGGTACTTCAGCTAGTTATTAATATTAATCCACATGCTTGTCGGGTTAGACACACGAATAGTCACTCTGTCTTGTTGAAATATATAACTTGCTGCACCCATCAAATTCTGTAGTGAAATAAAATGGCCCCCTAATATTTTATAATAATCATGGGAGTTCCTGGGAGTTGTCTACTAAAAAAAAACTTTTAGTTTGCTTCTTGAATCATGTCAATAAAATTTATATCCTTCTGGTCTATCCAAGTTCTACTTTTTCTATATTTTAGGGTCCGGACTAAATATTTGACAGCCATTTATCACAATGCGACACCATTTTTTTTTTTGGTCCAGCTTAAACGTACTGTTTTATGGTGTACTTTTAAGCATTGTTTCTTTAACGTTTTCTTGGAAGTTTTTCGATTAAATTCTAGTATAATTCTGCTACTGGTATATTTTTGGTACTCAAGTTGAGATGAAATTTTTACGCAATGAAATATTTTTTCGAGTTGCCATGCTGAGAACAGTTTTGTCACTCAACATGGATGCAATTCTTTGTCTTATCATGTGTTAGGTCACTAGACACCATTATTCAAAATTCTGTGGATACTTAAAGATTTCTTCACAATGCTGAATGCCTCTTCCTGTTGTTTATCTTTTGAGATTTAAATCCATAACTTTGACAAACTTTTCTATAGAAATCTCTTTACCTCTAGGCATTTACTCGAATTTATAAAAATATCGATTTGTCAGCACCAAACAAGAGAAAAGGGATTCCAAACCAACAAAAGACAGAACATCAGACGATAAATACCTCCAAGAAATGTAAATAAATAATCATCTACTGAAAAAAAAAGAAATACTACTTCCAAGTCGGGAAACGTCTCTATTTACGGGACAGGCAATATTACATTTAAAAAAAATAGTTTTTACTAAATTTCTACTATTTATTTTGTGACAAAAAGTCGAATAAATCTTTTTAAAAAATACCCGAATAACTTCTGAAAATACATGAATGGTATTTTAGTTAGGGATTCCATTTTTTTTTCTGTGTCTATATTTTTGGGGCAGGGTTTATACATATAATTTATTAAAGCCTTATATAAACATTTAGTTTAATATTCAGAATATCTTTAAAAAAATAAATATGCTAAATAAAGGAAAAAAGTTATATTTCCACGTCTGCTATGTTATTATTATAGATCATTTTAAAAGTACATAAAGTCAAATCAAATTGAAAAAAGGGTCATACAAAGCTCTCAGCAACTGTTTGAAGTATGGCAAATGTTTTCAGTTGCTAGGCACTTTTCTGAAGCAGCCGGGTGATTAAATTTCATCAACCAATGGCTGAGTAGAAACGAATCTGCATATTGGTAGATGTCCGAAGTTGGAAGGTCAATGGTTTTGTTCTGCCACACTACTGACGATCTAATGGGGAGGAGTTTTAAACAGTTTTCTCCAGAGTTAACTTGAATACGCGTCAGAACACCTAAATTTGTCTTCTACCCATGACATTCCTCCTTTTGACAGATAGCCCTAGTGCATTTTGCCTTAACATAACAACAATAGCTACCGGGTCTCGATTTTGTGCACATTAGTAATTCTCAAAAAAAAAAATATATATATATATAGTTTCAATTATTAACATAAACAATCTTTAAGAAATGTTTTTTTCGAACTTCTGATTATAATTGTCTAAAGCATATTTTATTTACTGAAATTGAATAAATTTTGTAAAATTTTTATACTTAATGGCGGTCAGCATGAAATAAAATTGTATCAATTACTATTAACGTCTTCATTCTTCATCGTTCTTATATTATGTTTTGCCTTCCGTTTGCTGTATATAATATGTGTGTGTGTGTGTATACCGCGTTACATGTGAATATTTACTGCACACATTCACTGAAGTTCCAGTGCTATAAAGGAGGTATACTCTGTCACACAAACATCAATATAATAGTGCTAATGAATTTAGGACGTTATCTCCCAGAAAGTCCAAAACGAAGTATCAACGATCTTCTCTTTCAAAATTATTTAAGTTAGACAGTACAATTTTTTTTGGTGCATTTAAATATATTTTATTTTATGGGTTTTAAGAATTAGCGCCGAATAATTCATTTAAACTCTCTGGGAGAATACGTGTCAACACACTGTCTCTTTATGTCCAGCTATAGGAAGTATCTAGTAGAGAATGAAAATAACTTTGAAAACTTAGCCAATATTAATTTGGCCTGAATTCATAAAAGTTTTATGAAAAAGTATATATATACAGATAAATAGATATGAGCATGCCTAACAACTTTCATCCTTTAGCTACCACCGGAACATATATGTCCCGCAGGCAGTTTCAAATACCCTATGGGATAAGTATCCTTCGTATTAATATGACTCTATGTCCCACTGGTATTTCTTGATATAACTGACAGTTCAGTGTAATTTTTCCCCAACAGATTGAGATAGGCTTGGTACAACTTCAATTCACTTTCCCAATACATTTTTCCTTTGCAAATATTCATTGTACAGTGTTTTCTCCTCTCATGCCGCCATTTTAGAGCATTTTCATTATATCCTCACTAAAGCAAAATGCGTATAATTGAGTAAAAGTAACGCAGCTTTTTATTGCATTTCCAATCATTATTTCAGTACCACTGGGACGCATGTGTCCCACACATACTTTCCCCACCCCAAGCTAATTAAGTTTTCATTTTTTTGGCATTTTATCGATATTTTTATTGTAACTGATATATTGAAGTATTTATTTATTTATTTTTTTTCAGAAAAAATTGGTTGTGAAATTTTCAATTTGAATTTATTCAATATTTTGGTGCTACCTTAGCTCAATTTTATTTTATACTATTAAAAAATACATATAAGAAAGAAAAAATAATTAAAATAATTTTTCGCCTATATTGCAAGGTGTGCACAGTTAAAATAAAAATCTCTTAAAAATAAGTAGTATAATGTGCTTCTTTTTAAGAATGCTTGCTGAAAAATGCCAACCAAGGGCATTATTTTTCTCCTTATTTCATGATGTTTCTTATGCAGTTTTGAAAAAATCTTTAGTCTTAAATTTAGTGTTTGTTCTATTAAGTCGTTTTATAACAATTTCACCAGATTAAAATACTTCCTTTAAATTTTAAATAGGATAGTTTAAAGCGATCCATTTGAAAGATGAAAAAGGAAAAAGGACAACAAATATCAAAAGGTTTTATTTCCTTTTCAGGATTTTTTTTAAAGTCATTAAAAGTATATAATACATACAGACATGTATATTTACTTTAAACCCATTCCATTAAATTAAAGACTATTTACAAAAGTCTCATATCTTTTGTTGGTCATGAACTTTCTTTCGTCTGAAACTCTCTGCTTTTCAGATAAGCCAATTAGCTTCTTTGTTCAAAAAATATTCCTTGTACTTTGCATAACTTCCTTATTTGTCCAAATGACTCTCATAGATAACATTTTTTTTTTCACATTTTTCTAATTTTATCTTATATTTATTGGAATTTCATACAAAAAGAATTGTAAAAAAATAATAATTAAATAAGTATTTTCTAACACATTATTTCTCAGAAGAAAATTAGTGACATTTTTTATAGTTTAGTGTTAAATAAATATTCAGAGCGTGTTAATGAGTTTAAACGACTAAAAATATTTGCGGAATTTAAAAGGCTAGTTTAACAATTATATACTACAAAAAGTAATTATTCAGTAAGAATCTAGCAATCTAATTTACAGAGATATCTAAAATAAAAATATTAATTAGTACGCCTACTTATGTTGATTTGATAGGAAGTAAAGTATTACATTGAAAGAACACATATAATGACTGGTCATTGAGCGGAATACTCTTTTATTCTAAATAAAAATGTATTTTTTGCCTATATCGTTGTGCTTAAAAAATATTGTTTATTTTCCAAAGCTCATGTGTGTTCTTACATGTCAAATAAAAATAGTGCACTCTATATTTGTTCTATTTTTATTTTATTTTGAAAGAGATCACGACACAGACCTATTTTAATCTTTTTCAAAGTTATCAAAATAATGCCATATTAATAACAGTTAGATCACTGACTAGGTGAAAGGTATTCAACTGCCATATTTTTTGTCGCGGCTCAAGTATATTTTAGTTTTTGAATGAACGTATATACGCGTATATAGGTCTACTTTTCTTAACAAAACTTGACGAAAATTCTGGATTGAAAGTTGGGGGGAGGTTTGATTATACACGTGTAAAAAAAATTCAAAATTTGATCATCGGAAAATTCGATGTTCAGGGAGAGGAAAACATCTACACATACGCTCCCTAGCATGCATATGTATATAGGAAAACCATGGCTCGGGACTTCACGTGTCGCCCGCCCCCCTTTCCAATGCCCATGAATTCGGAGTAACTAGTTTGGCTTTATGGTAATAAAAGAAAGGTCTAACATATTAGGTTTTTGTATTTAAAGGCAAAATATTACAAAGGACATTACAAAAAAAGAGAAAACATTTAACAAACATCATTCGTTGTCGGAGCATCCGAAAAATTCAATCTGAGTCTTGACTTCGTCATCATAGACGTCAACAAAATCATCATCAACATCTTTTTCGTCGGAATCCAATTCTTCCGAAGACTTAGTTAATGAGTCTTTGCTCCCGTCCATAGCATTGCTTATGCAACACTCTTTTTGAATACTTCAAAAATGATATCTTTTGGAATGGATTCCAAAGATTTTTCACACATTCGGTAATAGTTACAAGTCTACTTTTTTTTTCAAATTACCTGACTTCGTAATCTGCACATTATTGGAAACCATCCATTGATTCCAGAAGTTTCGAAGCCGGTCTTCGAACGGCTTACTGACGCAAATGTCTAATAGCTGAACTAAGGATATGATTCCCTCTGGAATAACGGCGAGTTCCGTATTCATATTTGAAATTTCAATCTTTACATCATCCGTTATGTCAGCTCGGAAGAAATCAAATACCAGTAGGGCTTTCTTCCTTAGCAATCCACCTTGTCGTTTGCTCCACACAGTGGTGAGCCAGTCACACATCATTTTTTCGTCACCTAAACAATTGGGTGAGCCCGAAAAATCACAAATTACGGGAAAACGGCAGACTTAGCGGAAGCGTTTTCCGCTTGAATATTTCCATGGGTGGCATCTTGTCTCCCTTTGACAAGCATGGCAGCACGACTGTAAAGCGTGTTTTTTGATGGCCTGTCGTCCTAATGAAAATAGATGATGATCCTTTTTGAGTTTACTTTCCTCTTGAACGGCAAATGGTAAGTCACTGGGGTTTTATCCATGTTTACTATCTGCGAAAGGTCAAATCCGTGCTTTTTTCGTAGGCGAATAGTGTAATTTTGCCACTGCATTAGTTTCTCTTCTAACTGCTCTGGAAGTTTCTGAGCAATCTTTGTTCTTTGAACGTGAGACTATGCTTTTCCATAAAACGCGAACGCCAAATTGCGGAAGCGCAAAAGTACACACTACAACGCTCTCGTACGTATCGATGTTCTTTTCATGATCAAGCCCTTACATCGATTCAGTTGCACCCAATCAAATAACTTTTCCTACGCAGTTTTTTCGCGCATGGCTTTCTTTTTGAGAGGCAGAGTCTCCAAAATATTCTTTGATTTTCTCCATTCGCTAACTTGTTTGGATCAAACTCTGAACTCACGAGCTGCAACAGAATGGACTTGTTCCATGCTTACTAACAAATAGCTCAGCGATGTCACGTAGAGTTACCTTATTGGTTGCTTATGCTAACCAGTCGTCCCGTAGAATAAGTCTATTGGTTAGTTTTGCCATCCAAGAGGAAGTGTGACGTCACGTAGAACAAGTCTATTATGGGGACCTCATGGTTGTATGGGTTTGCGCACCCATCTCCAGGCCCTGATTACTGCACAGGCCAACAAGGCCATGGCCTAATGCCCCCAAATTTTAGGCGGCCCCAAAATTATCAAAAAGGTTTAAGTTCTAGTCCTAAAAGAAATGAGTTATGCTAAATTTTTAACACTAATAAAAATAGATAAAGAGATGTATTTTGACAGCACATACCGCTGAGCAAAAGGGTTTGTTTACACTATATTTGGGATAAAACAAGCGTCATGTTAAGATCACAAGAATTCCACCATGGAGTATTCATTGATGTGATGTCATTTGATTCATAAGCATAACTTCTACATCAAAAGCTAAAAATTTGTGAACTTTAAGTTAAAACTTTTTGTACTGGAGACTTTGAAGCTATAGCACCCCTCCCCCCTTTATGAACGAAATTGCAAAGAAATACTGTATCTTATGATTATAAGTGGTATGAACAATGGGATGACCGTACAGAGGCCCCCGCAAAAGTGCTGGGCCTAGGGCCTCCGAATGTCTTGGCCGGGCTCTGCCCATCTCAGTCACCCGCCTGCGAGCGTTGTGGTCTCGGGTTAAATTCCGTTACTCCATGATTGTCACTTTCCCCATCTTCTGTGATTGTACGTATGTTGTGTTCTCCTGTGATTGTTAATAAATTTTATTTGGAATTAAACATATGTTAAAACGGATATTCAGGGGTAAAAGACCATCTTAGAGATTGTAGTCAGAAACCTCAAGAAAAAGTCTCATTTTGTCTCACTATGGCACGGTGGTTATATCACTCAAAATGGTAGACGGCCGAAGCGTGAATGTCCCATGTTCGACCAAACCCTTCGGAGTTTTTCGTGGTTTTCTAAGAAACTAGGGTAAATACGGGTTAGGACCCCTTAGAAAGACTCCAACGGAGCCCCCCCCCTTTGTGCTGTCCTTCTTCTATAGATTTATAAGCGAATTTCGGGCCAAGCATACCAATCCGAAATACATGTCACACAAAGAAAAGTCTCACTCAAAAAAACAAACAGAATTATTATGCTGCTCGATATATTCAATTACTTTCAATTTTAAAACCGTGTTGTTAGATAGTCTCTTTACTTTAGCCATTTTTACTGAAATTCTTGCTTGTTGAATATGAAGAATGTGATAATCGGTTCGCAGTCAAGACTGCGCTGCAAGCCGGCCAATCACGTGATCACCGAAAGCCGGTCTATTATTCTCGTCGAGAGTTTTTCACAGATGAGTCAATTTTTAAAGTAGGGGGGGGTTATACACGGGTCAGTCATTTATGAAAGACTTAAGGGGGGATGGGGGCGGGCTTGTACACGCGTATATTCGGTAAATGGTATTTATGATGTTTGTGTGTTCTAGGGATATTTTCATAATTGGCATATGCATCAAGAGTATAATATCTGTAGATTTGGTAGCCATAGTCACTCTCGAAAGCTACTAAAATAGCACTTTATCCTTTGTAAATTATTGCATCAGTGAATGGTACAATTAAATTATAATGTTTAATTTAACTATCTTCATAATCATAAATCATCTTACTGCATTTTTCCATTCATCTTTTTTACTTATAACTGTAAGGTGTGAAGCGTAACTTCCAGCATTTTCGTATGAACTGCGTTATTGATAAGTAATAATAGAAATAAATAGATCATAAATGTAAAAACTCGGCCTCGTCAGGGGAAGACCCCCCCCCCTGAACTCCCCTAATTTTTTAGTTTCATTATTGCCATATTAAAACGATATTAATTGACTATGTCATTGGATCTCTCATCTTTCGTGTATTTCGCTTGGTAACCCTACTTGGTAATTTTTATAATTATAACCTATTTATAGAAAAATATATGTTATGCATATTCTACAGCTTACGAAATAGTGTAACAATAGATTAAAGCTGTTGTGAACTAATAGTATTTAAATACATGTAAAATTATGTCGCATTTTTATGTCGTTTTTTAGGGACACATTTTTGGAACGATTTTCAATAAAGGGGGTGAGAGATAAAATGACAGCGTCATTAATACATTAATTCTCTGCTTCAATATAAAGCAATCTGCAGCCGAGGCTCTGCGGATACTCTCAAACACTTGAATGTGAAGTGGTTATTACTCGAATAACGTGTTGTGACTTGTTTGAAAACTTTAAGGTTTTTTTTCCTCGTCGAATCAGATTTTCGAAGAGATAGAATCAGAGGTAAGACTAATACCAAAGTAAAGAAGAATTAGCACCATCATTGGGAGTGATTCAACAAAACAAATTAAAATTTGACAGATAAATGCATTGCCAGGTCTTTGTTTTATAATAAAACCTCGAATTTCTTGGGATAGGCGGACACAATGTTGTTAACCTAATATGAAAATCGGTCAACAAATGTCTCTTCATCAGAAGTTGTAAAATAGAAATAAAATAACAGATTGTTTTCATATAAAAGAAATGTTTGTAGCAGAAGAAAAAGAGCATATCAATTGAAAATTTCGCTGAATAATATTTTTAATTAAAATTTTCACTAATATTCATGAATTTTTTTATACTCTAAACCTTTATAATTTATTGCTAAAGCACAGATTGAATTTAAGCGCGTTTTTCAGTTCCCTCACAGAATAAATGTCAAATTTATTCTAGTGTCATTTGATATAAAGTTTCTTAATGAATCTGGGCCGTATGTTTTATTTCATATTCTGAAATCAGTAAATATATAGTTCATGCCGGATAAGTATTTCACCAGACTGAGTTGAGCTTCATCGTGATTTTACATCAGAATAAATATTAACATGATGTCGTATTTCCGAGGTTAATACATTTTCCTCATCCATATTTCATGATTTCGACACCTGCTGCATTCCTCACTTTTATTTTATGGAAAAGTACTTCTTCCAAGTTCTGCATAAAATATTTTAATGCATACAGTCGTAAAACGGCACCGTGGGGTTAATTTAATTTTCGAGAAAATTACTGGTGAATAAATATTTTTACTTATTATTTTAAAAAGCACTTAGCTGTATCTTTCCTAATTTATATCTGGATTTGTACTTTTCGATATTCGTTCGTTTTTTAAGCCAGTGACACAAGACGTGTTTCCTATGAAACTTAAAGCATATCTGAAAGTTATGTAAAAACTGAACGCTGAATTTGACGTAAAAATGTTGCAAACATGAAGTAAAGCATATTATAATATTAGAAAAGGGAAGAAAAGTTAAATTACATTTATCACATTCAATAATTAATCCCTTTGGAAATGGGCAAATCGAAACCATATATCTTAATATATGCTTTACATATCTCATGTTCAAATATTTAACTTACTTAAGTAAAATGTCATGTAAGTTACCATATAAAGGACTAATGGTTTCTGCGCTTATGGGATATACGATATCTGATGCAAAGAAACAAATAAACGTTGATGCTGCACAACTTGCTCTTTACTATTTTTATAGAATATCTGACAGCAATGTTAAAAATTTTCCAAAAATGATTTTATTTTTCCATATTTATATTCTCCGAAATATAGCTTTAAAATTTCAGGGGCTTCCTTGGCAGTAGCATTGACAGTAGTGGCATAGCTCATAGCTGCGTATCAGTAACATTATCATTTATTGCAATGGATTTTGATATGCAATGGACGATGTTTATTGCGAAAATTTCTCACTGTTCTCATATGACCAATGACTCATATGACCAAGTGGTTAATATACTTAACATGGATTGCTGGCTAACTTTTGAAGGTCCACGATCCTGTACTGCCGCGAAACTCTCGACCTAACCGTTTGGAGCTTGGGCTGTTTTCTACAGTTTGTGAATACTCATTAGAACCTCTTAAAAAGTTCTTCTTCCAAAGCAATCCTCCCATTAGCAGATAGCCATAGTTAAACAAGCTTTTGCCTTATACTCGAACAACGTATTCGCCTCAACTATTCTACCGTGCAATACATATATAGTAAATCTGCTTAAATAGAACGTTGACTATATTCCTCAAGAGTGATGTATAGGCATATGATGTCTTTCCAAAATTTAATCCATGAGCCGACTTTTTATTTTTTGCGGTATGTACAGAAAATGTTCAATATTTCGTTAATGGATGGATAAACAATGTAGGACAAGAGAGATTAACTATATTTTCTAACTTAGCAGATATAACTTTTTAAACAAAAGACCTGGCATATTTTTCTACGAGGATATTTAAATATTTCATCAAGAAAAAGCCAAATAAATTTCCATAAAAATTTTGTTATACGTGCTTTACGGCAAAATAATCCTAGAATTCCCAGTGGGAAACTTGTAATCAACAGCTGTCAGAAAAACGTTTACAGAACTTTTTATCTTTATCAGTATTAGAGGTAGAAGAAAGACAGTGTTTAGTGAAAGCAAACTAAAATATTTTGTTTTTGTTGGAAAAATAATGGAAAAACTTGTTATTGAGCAAGACGATCTCTTGCACATAAAATTAAAAATAAAATATAAAAATTTAAATTTTGAAAATTTTCTTACTACGAAACCTAATGAGATTCACTTTATCAATTTGTAAGAATGAAGAAGTCGAACAAAGTTACTGACATTTAATTATTTTTCACGTACACACTTTTAACAATACCTTAAAATATGTACATCTTACGCGCATAAAGGACAGATGCTATCAAACATTCTATTCAAACTCACAGATAAAAGAGAATCATTTATACACTAATCAAATTATCCATGCACGTATCTGAATTTATTGTAGCTCATTTAAGTTACTCTACAAACTCTGAAAGCGTGATCTTTACACAATGCACGATTACTTTACATAAAATATCCCTATTTTAATATTTGAAGGATTTTAACTCTGGTAGTACTGGATCATTTCGAAAAGCTGGAAAAGTTCTCCAAATGTCTTTATTAAATTGAATAATCGTGGGCTTGTTAACTCTGTTATAAGCAGCAGGACCTAAAAGCTCCTCTGATAACGAATGAACTGAGTGAATAATTGATGGCCATGTACATCATTATGTGAAAGGAAATTTCAGACAACTTGGCTTCATCGTCTAATTGTTCAATTATAAACTCACGTGGACATGTTAGATCGCAGTAGACACTTATAAACTTTAAAACTTTAGTGTCCGTTAGCTTTTAAATGGCTTTACCAAGTAACTGAAATTACGTTATTAAAATGTCTTGCCATTCTGTTATAGGTAGAGTGCATTTACAAGAAATATAATATGCAAAAATAAGTATAGTTGTTAAAAATATTTATTCTCATTTATTATATTTTACGAATCTAATCGAATCTAGCAATATTTTGTCATGTTTTATTACATTTCTTGTAACTCATTTCTAAACTTTCAGGAAATGAAAGAATAATATAATTGTGAACTAAAAGGTTTGATGTGTTAACAATGTAAATCAATTATTTCTTAAAACATTAAAAAAATAATACTTATTAAAGAAGTAAAATTTTATTACTATATTATTGCTTAAAATTTTTTCTTAATATTGCGCACGCATACATGATTGTACGAATCATGTATGTGCGATTCACACACATGCTCTCTATCCAAATTGTAACGTGTGAAGGTCCTGGGTTCGGGTCCCATTGCGCGGCTGTCGATCTAACGGTCTGGAGTTTTGGTAGGTTTTCTCCAGATGTAACGTGAATACGCGTTAAAACCCCTTAGAAAGTCCTCCTACCAAGGCTACCTGGAAGATCGCCCTAGTGTAGCGTTGCCATAATCACACACACACCAAATTGTAACACCAAAAAGGATCAGAAATATCAGACCAAATTTATTTAAGAGATAATATAATTTACAAAGAACAAATGATTGAAAATACAGCCTCCTGTGAAGTGAGAAAGGTGATAAAATCACCTTCCTTACTACCTTTCCGTACTCCCTTATTTCCCTTCACTTCACGCCTCACGTCTTTACATCTTCCTTACCTCAATTACCTTCCTTACCCGAAATTGCTGGCTATAACCGTTACTAGGCTGCTCGGCATTGAATCAGTGGCTTTGGATGTCAGTGGGATAAGTAGCAGCTAAGCTCGTTTTATACAAAGTTTTAATTATTTATTAACGCTTTGGATGTGTTGTTGGAATGTAGCAGCCCATAGTACTTGCACATAATGTCAAAGTTGATATCTTGTAGCAGCCGGGACTGTATTCCCGACAACCCTTTCTGCAACCATCGACCGGACGTTTTCGACAGGCCATAGATCAGGAGAACAAGGAGGCAAAGGCAGTAATGCAATCAGATGTGGGACGAAGAAGTCTTGAATATTGGTTGTCATAGGTGGATGTGCATGTGCATTATCCTGTTGGAATTTGGCCGCTGGCAAGGTCTGAGGGTAAGAGATAACAATGGGCCCTGACACCTCGGAAATATAGCCTTTGCTATCCAGTGCACTGGCAATACATACTAAGGGCGTGTATGAGTGGAATCCAATACCACCTCAAACCATGATACCGGGTGCAGAACCACTATTACTATGCATAAAGCTGGAGTTCAGTGGCGTGGATACCGTCTCGATTCGAAAGCCATGTGATATTTGAATGTTATATCCTGAGCCTTCAGATTAATTTTTCAAAATCGATTATATCGAATTCATTTAATAATCTATTAATTCGAATAATTAATATTCTCTATTTTTATTCGAATAATATTAGCTATTTCTTTCTGTATTGTATTTGTGATTCACCATTCGAATAGTATTAGATTTTTGAACAGTGCTCGCGATTTCTATTACAGATTTCAAATACCATGAGCGATTGGAAGGTTACGTGCCGAACATTCGAATGAAATTTTCAAAATCGACTATCTCAAATGCATTTAATAATAATTCGAATAGCTTAATTCATTCATGCCCATCTCTAGTCCGTGTCCGATGTTCATCACACCTTACAGGCCCAAACACCTGCGGTTATGTCTTAACGGTAAACGTTGCAATGGACGACGTGCGTGCATTCTACTCTATTGCAAAAGACGCCAAATGGTACGTGCGGGCACCGATTATTCTGCAAAAGACGCCAAATGGTACGTGCGGACACCGATTATTCTGCAACAGACTGAATTTGTTGCAATATGGTTTGTAATGTGGCAGAGTGACCCATCACTGGCCTGCGCAAGATATGCCTGTCATCACGTACAGTGGTGCAACAAGGTGTGTACAGTCGGCTCCATTGGTCAGTCGTGCCCTTTTACATCCAGAGATTACAGATCCGCATTGCACTTAACTTCGTTCCGTCAGATTTCTCTGAAGGATAATCCATAATTCTTGTGCACCACCATTCTTCCTCGATCGAAAACCAAAAGTTACTGGAAAGACGCTCGTTTTCTTCTATGAGACACAATGAAGCTGCATACACAAAAAAAAATCCAGAACTTCAAAATGGCCTTCTTTGCTCCCTTTATGCAGTGCTTGCAGCTGGCGCTACAGGAACCCGTATAGTACATCCTCAGTGATATCTTAATCATTTGCTTATCTCATCGCCGCAAATGCATGGTGCAAATTACACTTCATCTGGATGCTGCATTCTTGGTGTTGCATTTTGGATGGGCAGCAATGTATTATTAGTAATAATTGGCAAGTAAAATTTTAGTAGGGGCTAAAGAATATCATATTTTTTGAAAATATAATTTTTATTAAGCAGTTTCGTATTTGCCTGAATGCTAGAAGTGATCCATGCATTACGTAGGTAGATTTCGGTTAAAGTTTACTGCGTCACATTTTTTCTGAAATATTGTTGTTTAGATGCAGATAAAAATGAAACTAATAGGCTGTTCTCTTTTAGTCCATTATCACTGCAAAACATTTTTTCAGTATTTTCTTTAAAAAGAATGGCTTTAAGAAATCTCACATTTCGACTTTTGAGCTTGTGTTGGTCTAGATTTACAAGTACTCTAGCCAAAAAAAAAAGAAAAATGAAAAAAAAAAATGAAAAAATCTTTTACTTTACCCTAATATGATGTAGGGTTTGGATTATTTTAATGTTATTTTCATGCCTTGCTTTTATTAAAACTGTTATAAATTTAACGGCTGTAAAAAGATATTGCGCCTTTGTCAGTTTTAAAAGGATTGCTGAAGATTATGATTAAAATTTTATTATTTTTGAAAACCAAGTATTTTATTGCATGTCATCATTGTCATCATCAAATCATAAAATTGACCTAATAAAATTAGTGAGACTTCGGGCTGCATTTATGTGTGAAGCCCTTAAAAGAGTTCACTGGTCTCGTTTATGATGTGACACCATGTCCCAGTTCGTTGATCTATTTTTGATGAACTCTTTTCTTTAGAAAAATCGGAGTATCCAACAATATGATCTGCGGTTCCTTGGTAATTGTTTTTTAAACTCGTAAAAGCAAAAATAAATCAACGATTCTAGGTTCCTATTTAATGTCAGAGGAAATGATATCATGATCGATTTCAAAGAAAAAAAAATACTGATGTTTCTTGTTTTGGTTCGTTATTTTATCTTTATTTTATTGTAAGTGAATGGATGTCAAAAGTTTGATTCATTAAATAAAGTGACTTCTAAATACGATGGTTGTTAAGCTGTGTATTTTCTTTTTTTAACATAAAAAAGCATGTTAAAGAAATGGTTTAAAAATAATTATGTTTAAAACAAGAAACTGTTTAAATCAGTGTGTCTTAAGTATTGGAATACTTACTGTGCATTATGTGTTACGCATGTTTTATTTAATTTTTTGTAATACATGTATGTGCAAATGTAGATAATGATTTTAAATATTTTGATCGATTCGAAGCTCCATTCGGCTTCTTATAGGTTGAATATAGTAATAACGTATTTACCAAATACGAGGTTTCTTTGAAACTCAGACGTATTACATTTAAAGACGCTGTGGAGACCGGGGAACATTTTCCATGTTGATTTAGTTTAGAAAGGCACCGTTAAATGGCGTCTGAAGCGAATTGACTGAAGTAGCAACACAGCACACATCATCTGCGAAAGTTTTTGTTTAGCAGTCGCAGCAGCATCGGAAAGCCGCCTTCTTTATTTTTCCAACTTTGAGTAAACTTTCAGGTTTTTGTTTAAATAAACGTACTTGTATTAAACTTACTGTTTTTACACTGAATGCAGTGAAAAAGGGTTTTTTCTTCTCGTAAATTTCCGTTCGTTTTGCAAAAAACTTACACCGCTACCCGTCGAGGTTGGTGTAAACGTTCCAATATGGTGACGAGGCATGTTTACCCACAGCATTCGGGCGAACTATTACAAGACGCGTGTCGTTGAAAAGATGCAACGGCCTATATCAGCAAGTTCTATTGCATCAGAATCGTATTTATTATGTAATAAAATTTACCAAAATAACCATATTTGAAACGGTTAATTTTAAAGTAGTTTGTTACAGATACGAAAGGGTCTCCAATTACAAAAGGAATACCCACAGAGGGCCACATAGACCTGAAATAACAAATGCCACTCTAGTAGTAGTCAGGTAAGGGTCTACTGTCAGAAAAAAACGCATTCTTGGACTTTAATATTTCCCGTAGGACTTTGGGCAGTTACTGGTAGAAATGCTGCTTCTTAAACAATGCTTTGATGCCAAGGTGCTGCGTTTTGAGAAGGCGGCTTCTTCGAATACAACACACGGTGGAATGGGGAAAAAGGAAGTTGGCTATAATGACTGATGCCCCCGATAATATAAGCTGTAGACGGAAAACAGTTTATGTAAAAAAGAAAGCAACTGGAAAAAGTAATCACACAAAATGAGAAAAATAAAATAAAATAAAATAACAAAATGCAGTCCCACACAGGAAGCTGTTTGAACTTCAAATGTAAGAGGCATTAAAACATCAAGGCCTAAAAATAGGTACAAAAAGCTTCTACTCTTTTGATGAAAAATGATGAATATTCTTTATGCATTTATTGCTTTGAAACTTATGCTGAATGTAAGGCAAGTTATATGCTTGCTAAACTTTTTTTTTAATTTCTGAAGTTGAATAGCAGGAAGTGTACGAATGAACAGTTAAAAATAATTTGAAAATGCAGGATATTTATAGCCTTGGTTTTCAGAGAAATATCCTCCATTCCCATGAAATTGTATTTTTCTATTGAAAGAAGAAAAATACTTTAAAAATTCAGAATTTTAATATGAAAATGGTAAATTTCCGTGTTTCGTTTAATTATTGCATTTTGTAAGGTGTTTTGAAAATTATATTTTCGTTAGACGTACCCAGCTAGAAAGAAATGGAGACACCAAACGCGATTTTATGAGTAATTATACATTAAACTATAAATAATTTATACTTTAATAAAGAAATCACTTTCACAACCAATGGTGTTTCAATTCGCAACCATACATTTTGGAATGTCTTGAAAGTAGTTTTTGATTTTTTGTTGTTTCGAATAGTGACGAAAAAAATCAGTAAAGAAATAGTTTTCACATATTTTAGGGACCCAATGTTTTGTTTTCCTTTTTTTTTCTAATAATTAATTTCTTGCCAAACCTATAATTGGACTGTGCTATTAAAAAATGCAAAATACTTTGTCACGCATTCAGATTGAAAATTAGTGCATGAAAAGCAATTCCTCCATCCAATTCCCAGTCTGAGACTAAAACTATCTCCACTTCAATCTTTAGTCTTCCCCAAACAAGTCAAATTGTATATAGTAAATAAGTGCAGTGGTCTCTCACTCCGTAGGTTCAGGGTTCGATTCCAGAAGCGAACTAAGTAAGGAAATGTTAAAAAAAAATATTGTTCCGTGTCCGGAGTTAGCTAATGTATAAATAGTTAAACTTGTTAATAAAGAACACCCTTTAGAATATACAGGGTGTCTCAAAAAAGTGTCATCGGGCTTTAATTCTTTATCTAATAGAGATTATTGGGCAGTGCCACTTGAAAAAATGTTCAAAATACGATTAAAAATAAAACTCCGTTAATTAAAAATTTCTCTCATTCATTTTCAAAAAGTTACACTTTTTAAGTTGGTAATTGTTGTGAACTATCAAGTATTTTTGGTGGTTGATGATTTTTTATTTCCTTGCTGGGATACAGCATTTAATGCTAGTCTAGCAAACAAATGAATTTTGACTTGAGTAATCCATGTCAGTTTAATTATATTTATCAGTTTTAAACACAATAAGATAAGTATAAAGCGTTCATAACAATTTACTGTTCAGTGGAAAGATGTATATAGCATTTAAAGCCCTTTTATAGGGTGTCTCAAAATTCCGTTAATGGAGAAATACAGCGAAATATTATCTACAAAATCTCCAAGATTTGTGTACAGTACATCGCCAAATTTAGAGAAACAATATTGTTGTGTTGAACAGTTTTTTTTTTAATAATCGATGATTTTTGCATGATTTATCTTTCTTGTTTATCCAAATTCAGTATGAGACAACCTATTTCAATGCGTTGTAGGTTGTGAGAGGTGACGGTTCTGGTTATATGATAAGATTTGTGCACAGAAATCAAAAGGATCTATTGAAATGAACTTACACTTAAATCTCCTGTTGGTTAAACACCCCGCTGTTTAACCAACAGAAGATTTAAGTGGAATACAAAGCGCTACAACGCATACATTATTAATGCAGATGTTGTTCATTGTTGGCTGCGTTTGCAAAAGCGAAAATTATTCATTACTGAAAAGCATAATGCCTCATGAGCTTTGTTTTAATCTCATCAAGCAGTATTTCCAATATTCTTTTTCCGAAAAACTTAACAGAACTTTCCACTTGATTTAAATTTTACTAGGAAATTTCAGTATGGTTGACATTTCCCTAGGATTGATCACCAAACTCAAGCTTACTCCCTCGTAGCACAACTAGTTCACAAACATTCGAAAAGTGTTCAAAAGACGTAATCATTACACTAGCCTAATAAAAACTACATGTGGTCCTCGAGAACAACGGAATATTTACAAGATACCTATACTAAAAATAAGAGTATAAAAGGTATTCGGCCCTATTCTAAAAGAATTAAATATCATTAAAAAAATGCTGAAAATTGAACATTGATAAATGCTTTTTTGTAATATCGGCTGCTCTTGCAATCGCAATTTCGCTATCGTGATACTAAGATAAAGATTTAGATTCTGTTGAATCAATGCTGTCTTCTTCAGGAACTATTTATCAATCTACAGGGTGGCCATAATTAAACTGCAAGTGTTCAAGGGCTGTTGGAGAGAAAACTACCGGGAATATTTCAGTGAAATTTGGTATCTACACGTTTCAGAACATGCGCAAGTCAAATATGCAAAAAAAAGAAAATCGCCATTTTCACCCGATAGATGGCGCTGTACTGTATTTCAAAGCTCACCGATGGCATATACAACTTCCAAAACCGATAGACAGATCATAATGACATTCTAAGAGGCATATAAACAATGAAAACATCATTTACAGTTTATCAAAATTCCATAACATGCGCCTCAGTAATTAAATTTTTACAGTAACATGTAATCAAAAATTAACATAAATTAAGATCACAAATTAAACTCATGAAGACACTTTGGAAAAAAACTAAACCATTATTTATTCAATTAAATTATCACATGATGTGCTCAATATGCGAACCTCATGCTGAAAACGTCAAAGAGCATGGTCCACCGTCGCATTTAAAAACTCTGGTGTAACACACCTCATCTGGAATTTTGATAAACTGTAAATTATGTTTTTATTGTTTATATGCCTCTTAGAATGTCATTATGCTCTGTCTATCGGTTTTGGAAGTTGCATATGCCATCGGTGAGCTTTGAAATACTGTACAGCGCCATCTATCGGGTGAAAATGGCGATTTTCTTTTTTTGCATATTTGATTTGCGCATGTTCTGAAACGTGTAGATACCAAATTTCACTGGAATATTAACGGTAGTTTTCTTTTCAGCACCCCTTGAACACCTGCAGTTTAATTATGGCCACCCTGTATGTTGCTAAACATTATGCATGATAAGCTGCCCCATTTTCCCCTAAGTTGTTGAGAACAAACTCAAATATATTAAATGAACACATAAGATGAAGTCAGCTTAATGCCAGAAGTATTAGATAAAAAATTTAGTTCGAAAAATTACCACATATGCAACCATCCACTAGCTAATTGCGTACTATTATGTATTGTGTCATAATTGTTCTTCATTTACGATTCCTCTTTAAAATATACCAGTAATACGTTTAAAAATAAGCAAAAACACTAGTGTCCTCACTTACTAAAATTAAAATAGGATTATTGCTTAAAAAATTATATTATGTGATGTTTCCCTTTATTAAAATACGATGTCATGAATTACTTTAACTTAAAAGTAATGTTATTATAATTATATATACAACTAGTCCTTTTTTGCTTGAAAATGTACAAGAGAAGTACGATGCTTGCGAAAAAAATTACGAAAATCAAGATTTATGATACTGTAATCTGTTCAATAACCATAAGTAATTTGTAGTCTCATAAATAACATGTCATCATTTTCTTGAAAAATTGCTACAAGGGTGGAGCTTTCCATATCTGGTACAAAGAAAATAATATAAGTTCATTGTTAATAATTTATCGAAGTAAGATATTCTTTTTTTTCATATTTGTCGTGGATTAGTTATAAATATTTCACGCTATGAATATAATTATCCTTTTTTTGTCGGAAGGAGAAGTATAAATTCAGTAAAATATTCATAGAAATTTGTTTGACACTTGGAAGTATTGACAGCAGGGTCATTATTTCTGGTGATTTTGAAGCTCTGTCTTGTCTGTTCTATTGTTTACGTTTTCAGGTTTCCTTATTTACATATTTCTTGTCGCTGGAACATCCACTAGATTATTGCATTTATGATATATTGCATCTACAATTATTTTTCTTTCTAGAATCTAGATTTTAAAAAGTAGACATAAAATGCTAACGAATTTAATCCACATCTATGTGCTCGTATATTTAGTGCCAGGCATCTTTTTATCGTATTTTAGTGTCGATAAAGAAAAAAAAATGTAGAAACTCTACAAGTAAGAAGCTTAGATTTCACTTTATTTTTCTTTCAAACGAACGTGACAATTTTGACAGAAAAAAGTAAGTTGCTTATTGGATTCTCTATTTCACAGTTTAGTACTTCCTGTGAGCTTATTATTTACTTTATTGCATATGTGTAAAGTTGAATAGAAATGATTTCCCGCACTTACACAATTAAAAACAACTATATACATAGTTATTTTACATTCGTAATCGTTAGAAATGATATATTCCGTTAGAAAAGTCATAAGATTACTTTTTCAGACTTTGGCATCTAGATGTAAGCTTAGGCCAACCTTTACAGGCTTGCAAACAAGCTGCTACGTGTTAATGGAACAATTAATCTAAAATTATGTAAGTGAAATATAAGTTTTGAAATTAAAGGTTTAAAAAATGGAGGATTATATTTTATTTTAAACAACAGAATTTTGGGGAAACCTAATGTACTTAAAAATCGATTGTTTTCGAGATAGCTAAGAATTTTGAAAATTTAGCCTTCTCACTCAAGCACCGTTCTGCGTTCGGACGGGCTTAAAATCAAAGAAATCAGCGTTTTCCACAGAAATAAAATATAAAACTATAAAAGTGTTTAATAAATCATGAAATTACAAAATTAAAAGTGAGTGAGAGATTTTATTGAATGGGATATAATGGGAAACTCTGAAAAATCAATAGTTTTCGAGATATTCAAAATTATTTTAAAGTTAGACTTGTCGCTCAAACATTTTCCAACGATTCTGAGGATTTTTGTTTTGCTACGTAGCAATGGAACAGAAAATCTAAAAGGATATACAAAAGCTTATAATTATAATAAAAAAATTTAGTAAATTTATTGTTTTTATGAATTAAGTTCTATTTGGGATTGATTGTTATTCGGATTTATAGACCAATATTATAGAATGGTAACAAAAATTTAGTCTGTTAGATTACGTTTTCAGTACTAAATGTTATACGAAATGCGTATTACAAATTCGGCACTAAATGTCATTAAAACTGCTAAATATATTTTCTACCTTGTTGAAAATATTAAAAAAAAAACACTTTTATCCCACGTGGAAGTTCCCAAACTGCAGTCATCATAATCGATTTTCCATTGAGATTTTGTTTAAAAAATATTCAATTCTTTCACTTAAGTATCTTGAAATATGGAAGTGCAGGTTTGGGAAAAAAAAATAAATAAACGGAAGGCAATGACTTTTTTTTTTTCATTTTCTTAATTCAAAAGCACGGAACTAAAAAAAAAACCTTGATATTTTAGATGTTTTACTTTGCATAGTATATTTAAAAGTCATTCTTTCTGCATATATCATTGAACGTAGAAAAATTTCCACATCCATCAATGCTTTCTTTCTTAAATGAAATTTTGCACAATGAAAAATTGCCGAGATTTCTTTTGCTTCCAAAGCTCATTTCCCTGCATTGACGGATGGAGAAATGACTCAATCATTTCTACACATCGGGGGAAATGTGATTTTATTCTACTCGCTGGTTTCGCGGTTCTTTATGCTATGATTCTATCGTAAATTACAGACCTTTTAAAATATGCATCCAGTTTGATTCCAGGAGGAAACGTAACATCAAAACATACAGGGTGTCCAAAAAACACTGATCTAGACTTTTATTCTTGAAGATGGGTCAGAAACATATATAATAATTACAATGGTACTTGAAAAAGGCACAGGCGTTTATAATATCGATTAAAATTGTCAAGCGATTATATCTGAATACATTTTAAAAAAATGAATTTTTACAAGGCCCCGTGCAAAAACCTTTCAATTAGTAAACCATGCCTCAAATATTAATAAGATGACGTACTAAATGTGAGCATTTTATCTTAAAATGTGGTGGAGATATGAAAGTAAACTTATGCTTATTTAAACCAGTTTGCAATGGCTCTGTATGGGAAAAAAATCAAGCCAAAAAATCGGATTTCGGGGGTCGAACGATAAACTATGACAGAAAAGAATAAATGCATAAAAATATAATAATTACTCTATTATTGGTATTGTATATCCCCTCACTAATCTTGTTTAAACATGCCTGTGAGCCAAAAACTGTGTACATAAACGAATTAATGCATGAGGCACATTTCACTTAATGAATTTTTTTCGTGCGGACACCGTATAAAAATAAAAATTTCCTTTCTACTTAGATTTATACTTCTGTAAATGTTTTAACGATACAATAAAATTCTGCACCTTTTTTTACGCAACATTGTAATTTAACATATATATCTCTCAAGGAGAGATTCAGACGTTGGGAGGACCGATTTTAATGAAAATTTTATGGGTTACAGGGGATCTGTAATAAAGAAAAATGCAAAAGAATTTGCCGCCAACTCTCATGCATTTTCCAGAAAATCCTCTTTAAACGTCTGATACGTTGTGTTATGCCAATTATTCGACCGTTCGTTGACCACTTTCTGTGGCACCGTGGATTTACATTCGACTGCGAGCTGAAAGATTGCACGTACGTATCCCACTTGCCCCCCCCCCCCCCCTCATCTTAAAACTTCATGAAACATTTTAAAGTAACACACATTAGAAAATCAATATTATTAAATGGATTTAACAGTATTTATAAGGAATAAAATTGAATAACTGCACACGAAAGTTACGGAAATGAAAAACATTTTTTAGATGAAGTATTGGAGGCTGGGTGATGCTTATCGTAACACATTCGAAACACAAATTGTTTCGACATCTAGTACAGCAGATGAAAGGAAAAAATTATGCATTCACATGGTCTTTTCATTTCTGTTTGAGGGAAACAAATTTCATTTATATTTAGAAATATTGGTCTGCCATTTGAAACTTTTGTTGCAAATCTTGAGTATTTTTAAGATGTCAGAAAAAATTGTGAAGTAATTAGTTTAAGACAACGTATCAAATGTTTAAATGTAATGTTTTCGAAAGTACACGAGAGTTGGTGTCTAATTCTTCAGCATTTTACTTTACCGTGGATCGAAATTTACCGATCAACATTATATCAAAATCAGTCATCCCAACGTCTGAGCCTCCCCTGCGTATGATCGATATTGAAAGAGCAATAGTCTATTTCAGTGTTTTTTGTCACTATCTAATATTTGTAGTTTATGCTCGGACATAAAATATATCTAAATATGATACATGCATTACGAGTATACTGCAATTGTATCTATGTAATGCTAATATTAATAATTTCTGCACTGATCTTAATTTACATTCGTTCAACAGTTCGTTTTGCGCCCCACCACGGCCAAGGGGATAAGACACTGAAAATGGCACATTTTTCAAGTGTTAAGATTCTGTGTTCCCACACACACCCACAAGCCTACAGCGCGACCGTTAATCTAACGGTCTGTAGTTTTGGACGGTTTTCTTAAGATGTAACGTAAATCCCCCCCCTTTAAAAAGTCTAAGCCCAAGGCAGCCCCCCGTAGGCAGAAGTAATCGTGTAGGCTTGCAATCACAGAAATTTTGAAACACGAGATACTTTATCATAGGAAAAACATATAGTAACATAAGATGAAAAAGAGGTGAGTTGTTAGTTAATATATACATGTTGTATCAAAAACGGTTAAATCATGATCCATCATATCTCGAAAAGGGTAATGCTGCATATATCGTATCGGGGCCATCGTGATTTTACCAAGCCTGCTTGTGCACTCCGAAAGAGGCCTAAGGACGTTTCCTCATTGGTTCGATTCGGCCGTTACATGACGTATCTAAGTGCTGGAAGCAATAAGAGAGCATCCGTAGGCCTCTTTGGACAACTCATCGGAGTGCACAAATGTCCCGAATGTATCCGCCGTGGGCTCCTCTGTATATGTCACAAAAAATGCATCATATTGTTTATAAGGTCGACAAAAAGAAGCATGTGCGTAGAGCATTAGCTTTCCTCGGCCATTCCAAGCACGTTCTGTAGAATCAAGATCTGGAGACTTTGCAGGCCAGTTCATGCAGCGAATATTCTTTGTTTCAAGAAGATCAGTGAGCTCTGTGTGGCCACACATTATGGTCCTTTAAAAGGATATCCGGTAATGCATTTAATTTTGTTCATGTTCAAAAATGAAATATTTAAATAAATAGTTCGGATAAATAAATTCCAGGAATAACAATTTAATAATTCAGATCGTACCATAATTTCAATTTAGTTTGTGTTAAAAAAATATAATATTTTAAAAAATGCTACTCTTATTTTATATGAAGAATAAAAATGTGATCTCCATTAAAAATCAAATTTCAGATAATCCTTTGATATGAATTCTACTTAAGAAAATTGTTTTAATATTCAAACTATTCGTTCTTAGCACTTGCTCCACAATTCTTTAGTAATTTAAAAAACTCCGTATGATGACATGCGGACTGAAAGAAGAATAACTTCTTACATTTCTAACAAGATCAGCTGAAGTTCAATTGTGATGGCATCCCACATTGAAGTTCTATTTCCGACCACATCATTCAGAAAAGTGTCTGCTTAAATAATAGGGTGGATCGAAAAAATCGAATTTTCCAATTTAAAAATCGGCTAGTGCGCATACGGTGACCGACTACAAGCCTATAAACAGGTTAAAACCTGAAATCTATCAGTTAATTTTTTTTTTTTGCCTCCGCAAACGGCTTAAAATTTCAAAATTTTGTTAGTTTTTGAGAAAAAATTGAATTTTTTCACAAATTAAAGCACCGGCATAATTTTTTTTTTTCGTAAAACTTGTCTTCTTTAACCGCTATATTTGCTATAAAACTATGAATATAACTTAAGTAGTCCTAATGTAGAATAAGAATTATCTGCAACTAAGCCAAATATGCAATAGGTTTGATTTTTGATGTTTGATGCAATATGCTTGACAAATGATCGTAATTTAGTGCATATAGAGGCAAATATCTGGCTATTTTAATCACTCTGCACATTATCTTGGCTTATTTTATTATTTTTTATGATATTTAAATTGAAAAAACGCAACTTTGAACCCCTTTTTTAAGGTTTTAAGTATTTTTTTTTTTTTTAATCCAATACAATCAAGGTTGGAGGCCCATGAAAACAGCTACTTCTTTTTAACCGTTATGCGATAAATCATTCATTTTGTTCTTGAATCTATACTATTAAAATCTGTGCGCGTCTGTCTGTGTGTGTGTGTGTGTGTAGCATCATCTCCTCCTAAACGGCTGGGAGTTGAGTTTCGAACGAGGTATCCACGAATTCGGAAAATTTCGAGAAAGAACCTCCGCTAATTTAAATTTCGAAATTCGAATTAGTTTAGGAGATATTGATAAAAAACCCCATCAAAAATGCTAATTTTTGCTCTCCGCAATTCCGCGATTGTAACCCCTGTATTCAAAAAAGGGAGAAATAAGCATCGAGGGTGCCATGTTTGGCTATTTTATTAAATTATTTAGACTCCTGCAGTAAAAATAAAAGAATAATGATTTTTTTTCTGCTTAGATTATTTACAAAGTTATTTTTTAATTAAATATTGCGTTCATGTGAAATCAGAGCAGGAATTCAATGTTTTTTATGTGTAAAAGAATAATGGATTGAGAGATTTCCGAGACTAATATGTATATTTTTTAGTTTGGCCGAAACAAAATGGCTCATTTTGCTCTTTCTTTAAGTTTCCTGGTAAGTACCGGGAGTCTTTAATGATATACCTCAGGTGTTTTGCGCCTTCCACGCAGCTGGGATTCTTCTTTATTCTGAACCGGTTCGATGCATAAATTTTCATAATAAATGTTACGAGACGTACGAATTCAGAAGAAGGATTTTTGGTCGAAATGTAGATCCGGAGTACTCGATTGGCAGTTGTCAACCATCGAGATTGAGGTAGGTATACTATCTGGCAACGCGCTAACTGTTTGGAACATTTGCCTGTTTGAACTGCTTCAAATGTCTCTCAAATATTCTTGATCTGTGCTCGAATTGGAAACATTTATTTGAAGCGGCTCGCATTTTATGGCTTCGAAGTCGGCAACCTGTGAATGCTCGCAGGCAATGAGATATTTGCCGATTGGCCCTTGTCGACTCTTGGGACCGGTTGTTTGTCCGTCAATATAGTCAAAGAGGTGTCTGAAAGGTGAAGACAAATGAGCCATTGAAGCGGACGATCGAAGCGATGCTCCAATAACCGAATGACTGTGTTTTTCTCCCGTGTTTACCACAGTTCCGTCAGACACTATAGTGGCGATGCCATTTTCTAAATCAGCGTTGCTTCTAATCTAGTCTATTAAAGCATTGGGAATGCCAAGTGCACGGCCATTTGTCGGACATACGTGCCTATGTATTCGCCTGGTTCTTTCACAATTGCTATGTGCTCTTTAGTTACCATTCGCTTCGTTGTCACGCCTTCGATCGTTTCTGGCACGAAAGTCATCATTTCGCCCGACAAAATACAACCCGAACGTCTGTCCATGCGAAAAGTTCCAATTTTTTAGAAGTCGGTTTTTGGTGGTATATGTGTGAACGCGTAGAGCGCTAACCAAGTGGCGCGAAAGTATAGAAAGCCAAACAAACGTATTTTTAGATTGTAAGCAAAATAAATATTAATATAATGAGCCAAGCTAATGAGGAAAGTGAAAAATAAAGCGAGGTATTTGCCTTTAAAAGCAACAAATGATCGGTCGTCCATATTGACAGAATTTTCTAAAGTTAAGTATATTTGGCTTAGTTGCAGATAATTCCTATTCTACATTAGGACTAGTTATTTTTTATAGTTTTATAGCAAATGTAGTGGTTAAAGAAGACAAATTTCACGGGAAAAAAAGAAAATTATGCAAGTGCTTTATTTTGTAAATTTTTCTCAAAAACAAAATTTTGAAATTTTAAGCCGTTTGAGGAGGCAAAAAAAAAGTAACTCGTTGACTTCAGGTTTTAACCTGTTAATAGGCTTGTGGTCGGTCACCGTTTGCGCACTAGCCCATTTTGAAATTCGAAAATTCGATTTTTTCGATCCACCCTATAAATAAGCTTTATCAACCAATATTGGCAAAAATTTTAGAAAATCCCCACATATGTGTGCAGCGCATATACATAGGAATTGAAAGAGAGAGTTTATATCTAATGAATTATCTTGAAAGCTTGGGCTATAAAAACTGAAAAATATAATTGTCAAAAAATTTCAGAATTCCACAAATAAATTCATCAAAATTTTAATACACTGGCCTCCAAAAGTTAAGCAGAAACATTTTTTTCGATGTTAACCATAGAAAAATGATACTAACAATAAAATTTATAGTTTATATAAATGATAAAAATGAACTTTATGCAAATGTATGCAAAAACGATAGCTACCACTTCATCTTTCTAGAAAAGAACCGGCATGAATGAGTCAGAGGAAAATATGCAAATACCAGGCTATCGTAACTACGCATGTAACTTTTGTTAATTTACAACTTTTGTCAGCAGATTCGTTGACAATAGGCAGTAGGGTCCAGAAATGTCTGAGAGAAGCCATTTGCCCGATTCGTTAATGTGGCGGTCGGTCAGACGGATGGAAATCGGGTTGTCACAGGCTGATTCTGCTAGGCGTCTTAACCTTCTGAAGCCGGCGGTACAGCAATTGTACCAAAAAATGAATATGACTGGAGAACGGCGCTGGCACAAATGCCTTACCCGAGATTTCTTTCCCCTCTTTGAACGAGAAACCCATTCACCCTTCATGGAAGATAGATAAGGAATTTCGAGAGGTTAGAATGTCTTTGGTATACTCTGTTACACTGTGGGGGGGAAGGAGAGGGAAGGGAGTTTCCCGTACTACCTTCCTCTCCTCCAACCTACCAAACAAAAGACATGGTATGCTCATCTGCTGAGAAGGAGGGGGATGAAATCTCACAGATTCTGCCGTTTCCTGGGTCAAAATCCTTCAGGAATGAGCCGATGCGAAAAGGTTAATGTGTCTTGCAGTGTGTTCCACAATCTCTGGAATCAACATCAAACCGAAGCTTCGGCGTCCAGGACATGCTCCAGGCCATCCACGAGCTACAGCACCTGCAGAAGACCGTTGTATGTATAACTCTTCCGGCCCGAAGGAGAAGAAGCATTTCTGTGCCGCAACTTTTTGCAGACCAGTTGTGTGTGTTAGCTGTATCATCAGGGAGAAGAATATCAGCTAGCACGGTGTGGAGGCGTCTTCACAATGCTGGTCTCTATGCTAGACGAAAACTTTTAGACTAGAAGAACAAGAAACTAGAAGACAACTACGAAAACTAGAAGACTGGGACTACGAAAACTAGAAGACAACTTTTACAGAAAAGTTGTGTGCGTCCAGCTCAACGGACAACAGCGAAGGACCCGCTTATCTTGGGCAAGAGAACACGCTACCTGGATTAGCCAGCGACGGCCTTCTTTACTCTATACAGTAGAGTCCAGACTCACACTGGAGAGCAATTCATGATGTCTGCTGATCTGGAGCGAACAAAGTACCGGATACCATCAATCCTACACTGCTGAAAGAAACAGTTACCGAGGTATTGGAAAAATGATTTGGGCGGGGATCTCACTGTGTGGTCGCACTGACCTGCAAGTGTTCTAAGGAGGAACTCTGACTGGTGTGAGATATCGGGAGGAGATCCATATGTTGGCTCATTTGCCTGTGCAATTGGCAATGGTTTCATTCTGGTGGATAATAATGTTCGACATCACCAAGCTGCAGTTATTGAGGAATATCTTGAAGGTCTATATTTAGAGTGAATGGAATGGTCAGCCTAATCGCTAGACCTGAATCCGATAGAGCATGTTTAGGACTATCTTGGCAGACAGGTTGTTGCTTTAAGTCCACCTCCAAGGTCTTTAGAAGAGCTGATCAAAGCTTACTTCGTTTCTGGTCTTTGCTTCCCATATCGGTAACTGACAACTTAATCGACATTATGGAAAGTCGATGCCGAAAATGCATTCAAGCTACGGGTTAACATATCCCTTACTGAAACTCATTTTTGCTACGGTTCCATGGCATTTTACCACATAAATCTGTGATATATTATCTTTTTCAAGAATGAAATTTTTCGGTGCAATAGCCTTTTTTTCGTTCTTGTAAATCATTTTTGCGATTTTCGTATGTAAAATTCTCTGTTGCAGTCAATACATAACTGTTTTGTGCACATGCCATCCAAATTTGGTGTCTCTGCATTCATTTATTTGCAAATTAAGAGCAAAAAACCGGTTTTTTCTTAACTTTGGAGGCCAGTGTATAATAGTACATTTTACATTATTAAAGTGGCCGTAAGTTGTCCTTAAAATTAAAATTGTAAACTTTTACATCGTACAACTTTATAATGCAGAAAATTTCAAAATGTGCACTTGAAATGACGTACTCGAAATGTTTCTAAAATATTTCATAGTCACCTAAAAATAGTCAAAATAATTTACAGACAGAGTGTTTCGTGGTTTTCATTTAGTTAAGAACTTTTGGTTTGGAAGCTTAGCATATTGATTCAATATTAGTTTATATATTAAAACACTTAATAAATGGTACATCTGAAGAGTGCTTTTTATTGGTAGAGAAATGGAAATTTACACTTCTATTGAAATTGCATTAGGTGTGGTAGTAATCAAATTAATTTTAAATTTACCTGCACTCACCTCTGTTGGGCACCAAATTTTAAAAAATATTTTTAAAGTGAGAAACCTGAAACATCATGTAAAACATAGTATGGAATTTGTTATGAAAAGCACTTAAAATCGATTTTAGTAAGCTCAATCAGCCCATTTAAAATTTACTTCAACCATCCTATTGTATTAAGATAGATGGTATTTAGAGATAAACATCTCAGATAGACAGTTTTAAATTCATATTATAGTTCTTGGCCACTAAAATCAGATAAATGTATGTTTTATTATTAAAGTTACGAAACATATTGCTATACACAATCGCGGGGCCGTATTTAGTTAGGTAACAGTGGTGTAATTATTAGAAAATACAATACAAACTATTATTTAAAACGAACAATACTTATTATCGTGTATTCTACTGTTATTTTTTACATGTTTTTCCTAATAAAGAGAGTTTTAAAACAACATACAGTCATTAATCATATTGTAGAACAAATAGAAATATAGATAACATAGAAAAATGACAGCCGGAGTTTGCTAAAGTATAAACGTTTAACGTATTTCGCAAAAAACCGTTTCCTATTTCTAGAATTATAGAAAGTTTTGTTCCATTTAGCAGAATATATATATATATATATATATATATATATAATGTTTAAATCCACGTTGTTTCTGTACAGCGGGTAAAATTAGATTTATCTAAAATGCTGCTGTATTTATTTTTTCTTGAAAGAGCTCACTGGAAACAACATTCTTAAAATAAACAAATCTAAGTTGCTATTCTGCTTGTTTGAATGTTAACTTCGAATGTTAAATCGAACATTAACTGACTGTTTGAATAACATTCAGTTAATGCTTAAAGTCTAGTGTAAAACGCCTTAATGTTCTATTAACGTACTAAAATTGTTTTTTAAAATATTTATTTCACATGAATCTTGAGGATAAGCATACAATTTATGTTTCATACATTTTTTAAGTAACTTTCTCACGCATAACTTTCCAGAAAATTTTCCACCACTATATTTATATAGCTTTATCTATTAACCACTATCTTTGAACCAGGATTTAAATTAAAATTTAATTTAAAATTTGGGCTTATTTTAAGCTTAAATTCTTAAGAAAAATTTAGTGCTGGAAAATCTTCTGGAAAATACGAAAGAGTTGGCAGGTATGATCATGCTTCCGAAATCGCTATATCGAGTATGTCAGTTTGTTTGATCTCACATAGTCATTTGAAAATATTGATGTTTAGAAATGAAACTTACTTCCACTGACAAAAAAGTTTTTTAATGGCATGCAGTTACACTTTCGATTAATTATATTTTAACGAAAAATTTTGAGAATATAAGGGATATTTTTGAAGCAATATAAGGGAAAATGGTGTTTGGCGAGTAAGATATAATTCTGAATTTGAGCAATTTTTAGAGAATCTAGCATAGTAAAAGTAATTAAAGCCTCTGAATTAACATAGCTTGGGCATATATACAGGTATGGAGATGAAAATCTAGTGAAGAAATTAAATTTCCAAACAGCCGACGGAAAGAGGAGAGGCAGGACACGGATGAGGTGACTAAACAATGTGGAAAAAATGGTTAAAGAACATTGGCTTCAATAGATGGAAGATCAGGGCATCGGTGAAGTCAGGATGGTGGAAACTAACCGAGGCTATCTTTGGGTGGAATTCTCCCCCGGTGGTTTCCGAAATCGTCGGCTGTTAGCTGTCGACTGGGCAGAACCAGTTGTTTGGTTATCTACTGCGCCAACGATTCCGAAGGCCATCGGGAGGTCCTTTAGCCAATCACAAGAACCCCTTGACGCTCCTCCTTAAAACTCCACCTCAAGTGACCTCAAGGCGGGGCAAAGTTAACGACTGCGAAAAGTTAGCGACGAGGGGAGAATTCAGCTCTTTGCTGGAAATCGGTTGTAGACGTTATGAAAAAGATACTCTTTATATATACATTTTAGAAAAGGATTGTAAGAGGATATTTTGTATCCATTTAGTTCAATTTTTCTTCAAATTTTGGTGCTACTCTTGCAGTTAGATCACAGAACAGTTCACTTTGAGCACTGCCAGTTTAAATATGGCTACCTTATAAAAGGTACTTATCAATTGGGACGATTGTTCCGACTAAAAAAAAAAAAAAATCTTTAGCCTTCTTCGCCGGCTGAAGATTTTTTCGGCAGAAACGATCGTCCCGGTTGATAAGTTCCTTTTTATGTGTGTTATTATACAATTATATTTATTTTATCAGCCTTTTAACACAAGTTTTTTGGGTACCTTTTGTTACGGCCACCATGCTTTATCTAAACAATATACAATTTTACATCTTTCGAAACTACTTTTTTACATTGTAACACTCACTGTAGAAATTCCAAGTGATTTTAGCAATGAAACATCTCTACTTAAAAATGGAAGTATCAGAATTGCATGAATATTTGCAGTCCCTATTTGTTTAGGCATATATTTTTTCATAAAAGTATAAGCGATAGCAAAACAATAATGTTGTAAAAGTGAGGGAATCATTTCAAAAACATGTTTCTATTTATTTAAGAAAAAGCCAAATTATTACTTAAGACAGCTAAAAAAGGGAAATAAATAAATAAATAAGAATCGGTTTATTCGGAAAATTTTAGTTTCTGTAAATTTTGTAAAATTTAAAGTATGTTTGTGCATCATTTATTTTTTAGAGATATGTGTTTGCATTTATTTTTTTTATTATGATTAATGATATGTGAACGTAGAAGAAACATTAAAAAATTGAATGCAGTTTATTTTTTTAATCGCTTCAGAATATTTGATTTGTTAAAGTCTAAAACATTAAAAACTTTCCTTTGAAAATATTTCTTTTATATTTTGACTATTTACGTAACTCTTTTCAGGTGTTTTCTATACCTTTTTAAAACTTAAAGAAATTTTTCAGCGAAGTTCTTTTAGTCTCGTTCACTGTCTCAAAATCTGTTTTTTGTTTGTACGTTTACTTCGAATTATATAAAAAGATTCTTTTTGAGATTGAAAAGAAACCTATTTTAAGCTTTGAAACAAGTGTAAAGTGATAAGTTTTGTTGATTCTTTGTCCATTACTACGGAAGTCTAATGTAATGCTTAGCTCAAAGTACAGAAATAATATTTAAAAAAAAACGAAAGTTATGTAATCCTTTGCAGTTTGTTTAAAACAAAAATATTAAAACTGTTATCCATGAAATATTAAATATCATTATTTTGTACAACAGAGTGCTTGAAATTTTTGATGCATAGATGAATGCAAACTATTTAATAAATTCTACGATCAATATCATTATATAACCTAAAATAAAAGTGATATGTACTTTTATTTCACGCTTTATTGGACAAAGCTAATCAAATATGCAAGTCTGTAGTTTTATTTATAAAAGAAAAAACTGAGAAATAAAATCCCTCAAACATAAAAGAAAACAGTGTGTAAATAAACAGTTAGCAGGAAAAAAAAATGAAGACCAAGTTTCAGCTTTCAAAACGAAACACATTTGAAAATAAAATACCGTAACCTTCTTAGAATTACATTTAGAAAATACTTTTGCGTTTAAAAAAATTCTTCCTGTCCCTAAGTAAATGACCCTTATTTATCTTGAGGGTTTGATGAATTATTTTTTAAAACATAGAAAAAACTATACAGAACAAATGATAACACATTTTACTATCTCTACATTCTACTGAAAATTTGCTTAAATCTTTCCGTGTATTCTTTGAATTCCTTAAGATTTAAAAGTACTTAAAAAAATTCTAATTAAATCGCTTATTTTAATTACGGTAGAAAGGGGCTTAAGAATCTTAAGTATCAAAATTTTAGAAAGTAACAATTCTTTATATTCTCTTAATTTCCTAAAATATCTATTATTTCGGGCTTTTAACTGGTTAAATGTTTCAGCAGTCATTTTCCCACTTACCGTGTTCCAATATAACATACACACAAAGTGCTTATGTCAAAAAAGACTCTTGGTGTAGTTTTCAATATTAATGAACTATTATCACATTTTATTAATTTATATGATATGTTTCTTTATTTATATTACATTTTCTATACTTTTATTTATTTTAACACTGTTTTGAACATAACGTTTCATGATCATGAGGGATTATGCAATTCATATGATTATGAAATTAAAATGATATAATTCGATCGTTTACATCCAAATATCACTAGAACATTTCAAATACAATACAAAATGGATCTATTTTCCTACACTATAAAAGCTAGTTTATTTTAAAATTTATTTAATAGAACACGAAATCTAGCGATAATGTTTATGTAAATAGTTAAATAATACGTTAAAATATTTATAGAACATTTAGCTTATGACCAACAATACACATTTGAAAACTGAAACATTAACAAGGTGAAACCTTATTTTTTTAGAACTGTTCGATCTGCTTACATACAATTGTTTAACGTTTGAACGAAATATAATTAAAACTGAGAAATGAATTTTCTTACCAACGTGGGATCACGAATGAATTTTACTTTCTAGCAGCTGCTACTCTTTCATATGGCCATCGCTCGACGCGGCATCGCTTTTGACGCAGCTGGCTGTGCCGCACAGCCAACTGTCGTCAAAAAAGGGTCTCTAGATCTGTGGCACGCGATGAACGTCTCGATCGTCTGCCATCTTGCTGGTAGTTACGTGGAGCGATGCAACGGCTGCCCTGTTTTCAGCCCCCGGCAATCTATCCAGCTGATCTCGCATTCTTTATTTTTTTCAGCAGATGTCAGTGCTGTTATAAAGAATCGTGACCATTTTTTTACGGGAAATGACGAGCTAAAAAGTAAAGGATTCTCGTGGAGCTATGTCACTGCGCGTTTAAGGGTTAACAGGCTGTAGCGCTTAAGAAGTGTGTGTGTGTGTTTCTCTCTCTCCTCCCCTCCCCCCTCTTTAACTTTTGTCTATGAGTGTTCAATCAATGCTTACGAGTGCTCCTCGTGGATGTATGATACAATATGTGTGTGTCTTCTGCATATTGAAGTATAGATGTGTATTTTGGAACACCTAATTTTCCTTCCTAGGAACTGCACAAGAAATATTTGGCTTATGCGTTCTAATTGTAATTTTGTCAAAATTTTCGCTCATTGAAATCTATTCAAAATGATACTCCAACGCGTAACACGATGTATTACTTTGTAATCCTCAATACCATCTATTCGGTGAACAGGAAACAAAAAATACACAGCATAATTAAAAAAGATAGCTTGAATCGGTCGTTTTAGCAGTAATAATTGAGTAATACACTAAAAACTAGGTTTATTCATCTGGCCATGAATGGAAAACTCTGCATGGGTTGAAAAATACCCGAGCAATTTAATGTGTAACACTTTTTATTGTAACAATACTACAATCTGAAAAAAGAAAAAAAAACACATATTCGAGTATTGGCAAAGACTATTTAAACAATCTCTAAATATATTTCTGAAAAAATTCCCTGTAGTATAATAAATCTACACTGTAAGACATACCTGAAATTTTACCACGCATACACTGTTGATAGAAGTAGTTTAACATTTCTCTATAAAATGGTGCTAGAGCAGCATCCAGACTAGAGCAGAACAGGTGCTAGAGCAGAACAGCTAATTTAGTACCATTGTAGCGGGAAATGTTGACCAACCTCTGTTAACAGTGTATTGCTGTAAAATAGTACAGCACAGCTGCTGCAGCTGTGGAGTGCAGCACTATATGTTGTAAAACCACTGAACGACACATTACGTCACGAGTCATTACGTCGCGAAATGACGTAATGACTTTCATAAGACAATCACGAAGAACCTTGTACAACATATTGATACAGTCTTTGCATCACAACGTGTTGGCGTTACGTTTACCCACACGTTGTTCTGTAATCTAGGAAAATATTTTTTTCAATGTCCAAGAAATGGCATTTATCGAAAAAGACACGAACACCGTATGAAAGGTGAAAGTCTCCTTGTACATGTACATCTTATATTAAGTTAAGTATCTCACTGAGAAGAATATTTATAGTAAGTATATTTCAAACAGAGCATGGCAATTAAAAACAGAATGTATTAACTTGAATTAAGAAAAGAAGAAAGAAAAACTGATTTTGCGCTTTAAGATCTAATCTGTTGAATTGAATGAATTATTATCTTAATTATTCAAAATTATGGTTTGACTAAATGCTCGTTAATGAAGTTATTTTTAAACTTTAGAATTAAGATCTTTATCATAATTTTATGATATTTTCTGGCTCAGAAAATAGAAATAATTGCCATTTTTTTGCTTACTGCGTTTTTAAATTAATCGATAACGCTTTTCTTTTAACTTACTATAAACATTCGTTGTGATGCTGATTTATTGGTTTGAGTAGCTTCACTCATTAAATGTACGCAAGTTTGAATGTCCGTCTCATCTGGTTAAGCAGAAAAACTGACATTTGATGTACCAGAGTAATTTTTTTCTTATTTTTAATCAATACAATATGACGACGACATATACTAACTTTGCGAACACATCATTACTTCCCGTCATGAGTTTCTAAATGACCTTGTTGTGGCTCACCGTTCACGTTTGCTCTCACGATGGTGGGGAGGGCATTCAAATAACGGAAGACATTATGGACATTGATGAGGTAAAGCTGCTGTTAATTAATTTGGTTTTCCCATTTGTTTTATAACGGAAATTTGAAATTTATTTTATTTAAAGTAAGTCATTATAAAAGCCAACGATTTCAATTATATCATTTTCATATTATCGCTTATGAAAAAAAGGATAAAAGTTTTTATATGTAATAACTTGAACAATACGATATTTGGACAATATGCATTCAATGCAACTAAGCTATAGATGTCGTTTGGATAAAAGAATTTTACCAGTAAAGCCAGATATTTCTTCTGTAAAAAAGAAATAAATAGAAAAAATATCGCTATATACAAAACAGTTGAAAAGATGTGAAGTAAAATAATAAAGGATCATTCATAAAAAACAGCAGTTAATTGACTTTAAACTTTTTATAAATTTCGACTTAGAGTGAATTTTTAAATTAAACAAATAAATTAACTATAAAATTAAAGATTTATTTTTACGATTCAGGACTACGCGAAAGGACTGAGTGAAGATCAGTATTATGTTGCACTAATAGGGCTCTTAATATCGTACATTTGAGTTTAAAAAATGTTTCAGGATTGGAGGGAATTTTTTTTTTGTAATTTCAGTTTTCCATAGTTTAAAACGCAAAAAAGTATTAGCGAAAATTTATTTAGTACTGCTTTTATGTGAATAAAATAAACCCAGCATAATTATGTGAATAGCATTTTGTAGGATTTCGTTAAGTCACATTCTCTTTGTATAGTCGTTTAAATATTTGCTTGTTTATGTGGTGTAAGGGCAGTAAGAAATTTAATAAATAGACAAGAAGTAATATAAAATGTGTGAAAATTCAGAACGGTAACCTGGTAACTAAAAAAATATCATCTAAGAGAAAGGCAAGTATACATACAAAACGAAAATAAAAACCGTCAAAGATAAATTTTAAACGGGGTTTTAGCCACCAACACAGCAATAACACGGCCAAACAGGCTACATTTTTAATGTGTAGTAAAATATTTTGTTTTAAAAAATGAGATTTTTGCATATAACTTTTCGAAAAATGACTTCGAAAAATTTCTCACTGGTATTTCCTACATACAGGTCACCCTTAAAATTTAATTATGAATTTTTTTAATACATGACCCCTTATATACTAATTTACAGCAGCAACAGTAACTGCAAGTCTTTATAAATATGTGTGTTTGGGTCTTAAAACCATTTTCCTTAAAACCATTTAAATAAGATTGCATAGGGTCACCAAGTTAGTTGCCGGGGTAAAATGGGTACGGTGACTCTTGTTTTTACTAGACAATATAGTTTTAAAATGAAAAAAAAAATGTTTAAAATGCTCAATTATCTGGCAAAATTTTAACTTGGTAAAAAAAATATAAGGCTACTTAATTTCTCATTTTTTCCATTAATTATAGTGTATTTCAACTTCAACTATCGTATATCCATTTTATCCCGAACTACGGGCTAAAATAAATATACATCGGAGTAAAAAGGGTATATCCCCTTACACCAAAATTAAATAAAGAAGAAAAACAAATTATGGTCAATTTAGACCTAAATTACACAATTTAATGTATATTGAACAAAAACACGGTCATATTTCATAATGTTTCTTCTATGCAACATTAAAAATAAAAAAGCTGATGTTTATGCTCATTTTACCCCGGGTGACCCTATAATAAAATAAAGCAAAATCGACAGTAATTTAATTATTTTAGTTAAAGATATGTTTGAAAATAGTTTACAAACAGTAAATACATTGTCAAAGGAGGTTAGAGTATCGGCGTTCATTTTTTCTGATATACAGAACAAAGCATTTCAGAATCTATCATTGCAAAACTTTTCTGCATTCCACTATTTTCTCACCTTCCAAATGGTCTTCGCCTCTGTTCAAGTTATTCGAAAGCATTTCGCTGTTCTTTATCCAAATTGACGTTGATCGATACTTGCAAGTAAACGTCTATCATTGTCACCTCTTACAGTTTCTGGGCATTTGTCTTTAAGCATTTCTTGAATTCAAAAGTGTACCAATCTGAATAAATTAGTAAAATAGATGTGTTAATCGTATAGTACTTTTACTATGATTATATTTAAACAAGAAATAAAAAAAATGGTTTGAATGCTGCTTCATAGTTTTTATAAAAAAGATAAATGAATTAGAAATACTAAACTATCTACACTATCATTTTCTTTAAAGGAATCTCCAACGTATTTAAAAATCTTTTATGAGAATTTCCCCTACGGAAATCTAGAAAAGGATTTTATATAAAAGGATTCCTCTAGGTTTTATTTTTAATTTTAATTTTAAGTAATTAATTTACAGCATATTTTTGATAGTTACTGGCAATTCGTTTTCCGCATGAATTTGTAAATATATGCGACAGATTAAATAATTCAATAAGCATGTTTCAAGATGTATAATTATTTTCTGTTCCCCGAAACAACAAGGCATGTATGAAAATAGAGGAAAAAAAGAGAATAATACAAAATAGAAAAAAGCAGATTACAAAACATAATCCAGCGTTTCTCAATCTGTGGGGCGCGATTCCCAAGGGGGGCGATGAGCGTTTGCATGGGGGTGCCAGAAAAACCAAAGAGCAAGTAGAGATGCATGTTTTTAAAAAAATCATTTTATTTATTCTCATTTTTACTCAAAAATATATCTATTTTCGCTTAAAATCGTCATTCAAACTTTACTGATAACATTATTTTGCAAAAAATTCGACTAAATGTTCATTGTTAAAGATTTAAAAAACTGAATGTATGCTGAAAAATGTGAGTTGGGCGACACCGTAAGTTAGCCTTTGTTGGGAGAGGGGGAAAGCCAAGAGGTTGAGAACCGCTGATAATCTAAATCACTGTTTTTTAGCATGCCAGTAAATAGCAAGGACATCACGGAATTGATACGAACTGATCTACAGCGATTGAGATGAACTTTGTTCATGGATTCTGCCATTTTACAAGGTAGGCCGAAAGGATTATCAAAAAATACCCATTACGAGGAAGGTTTTCCCTTAGACCGGCATGGACATAACCTTTCTACCACTATCACTTCTCCTTCTACTACATTACAATACCACAGAAGTTAAGACACTTATTGTCTTTCTACTATGCTGGGTAGGGTCGGAGAAGAGGGGGTAGGCCAGTTTGCTAAATTTTTGTCCTTTTTTTTGTTGTTGTCAAAAGAAACTTATTTAACGAATCTCCGAAGATGGCTCGCAAACGGATTAGTCTTGAGAGGGAATAGAGGAACCATCGTTTAGATTTTGCACGGAATTAACGGATTGCCTCAGTATATAACTATGATCAATATATACACTGTCTTGCAAATACTTTTAAGTATTATTGAATATTAACGGTACGATTACTTCCATCTGTTTGCAATAAACGGTATTATGTAGTCAAAAAATATCTTTTAATCCCCGTCTGTTAATCACATCAGATGAATAGAATTATTAAAGAGGGAATTATTGTTTGGTTTTTGTCTGGACTTTTACGCGGTCCTTGCAGGTTTACAACACGCTGTACCACAGCAGCGTGTAATGCATCTGTTATTTGTGTATTTCTTTTTCTTTTCTTGTTTTTCTCTGGGGGGGGATATAACTGCTTCACTTCTACTCCATCCCCCTTTTATTCGCTGGAGGCATTACTTCCAGATTATATTTTGTTTCGAATACTGAAATTAGTTGAAAGGCTATTGATTGGATGATATCGCGATCATCCAATAAAAAGATAAATAAAGTAGTAACCCAGGACGGAAGCAATTCCCATCCTAGAAGAGAACTTTTAAGTACTTTATGAAACAGCTTCAGAATAATGATAAAAATAATTTTTCGGCACTTGTTGTTTCTATGATCTCTCTCCTATTAAATATAAGCAGACTGTGCATTTCTTCAGATTTTCAAATAAAAAAAGAACAGCGTAGGTTTTGCGCAATTGTTGCATGTCTAGAACTTTCAGCATTTATAAAGTGGAATTTATAGGTATTTTAAAAAGCATGTGATCCCAATGGCCCGAAATATAGTGCTGCTCATAGACTGAATTAGTTTTTAAAATATTTCCAACGCGATATCAACCAAAAAATGTTTATCTACTGATTCAAATTATTAATTATGCATACAAATGGCGATTTTTCTAAGATATTTCAAGTTTTTTCATTACTTATCTTCAGAAAATATTTTATGTTACACAAGGTTTTATTCCCTAATGGGTATACTTCTTACCAAACATTAGAAAACACGTACTATAATTCTTCCACGTACGGAAAACGCAATTATGCTTGACTTGCTTAAAATTACGGAAGATTAGCGTGCGTGAGCCTAATGATAATGCTCTAAAAAGGGAGCATTTCTGATAACATTCCATAGAAAATATTTTTGTGGTCTAATGAGGAATAGTTTTGACCCAAATTAACAACGAACATGACTTATTGCAAAATTATTAAGCGAAACCCCCTCTTGTTTTTATTTAAAGTGTATTTCATTAAATAAAATTTTGCTCATTCTAGGGGAAGTAGTTGTACCTTGGATTTTTTTTTTATGTGTAAGTTTTTTAAAGATATCATTTGGATTACTATCTATTTTACTTATTTATTTTTATTTGTTTAAGATAATCCAATATAAATTTATTAACTTGTCACTAACTCACTACTAATACTAAGGATAATTTCAAAAATATAAAAGAAATTATTTGTGGAGTGACCCAAAGTAAATAAATCATAGAGTTGCATCTCGTTTCAGCAAGTGTTATTTGAAACTTAATGTTAAAGAAAAAATGATAGGAAACGAATCAGACACTTTCTTATCCACGCAATTTAAAATCAGTAGAAGAAAGAACTATATTAGTAAATAAAGACGGTCATTAAAATGTCTTCAAAATAGTGTTTCTAGTTATCAATGGTAAGCAGCACTAGTTTAACGAACTTTTATGCGCTGAAATCCATAAGAAAAATTTTTTAAACGCAATTTAAAAAGAAGAGAAGAAAGATATGCTGTGTTTATTGTGATTGTGGGATTACAGCCAACTATCTACGCGAGGGATCTAGGTGTTGCCGTCGTGGAGGACTTTCTGAGGGACCCTAATCCGTATTTACTCAAAGTTTCGGAGAACACTACGGGAAACTCTGAACGACTAGGTGGACGGACGCGACCTGGGTTTGAGCCAGGCACCTTTCGTCCCCCAGTTCACAGAGAAAATGTGCTCGACCACTGCTGGGTCCTGCCGTGCTTATACATTAAAAGTAGGGATTCAAGATAATATTTACCATGACAATAGTTTGACTGTATCAGTAAGTATGAGTTTTCATAATTATTTTGATGAATCTTTGCGATAGAGAGCTTTTGACAAACTTGAAATTGGACTCTCTAACGAAGGTGGCTCCTCGATAGTTACAAGTGGCGTTGTACTTATATCCAGGTTGTGAACTCAATTCCAAACACGTGGTACCGTACCCAGGAAGTTCAGCCAAGGATAGCCACAGAGAAATGGCGCCTGCGCAGAATCGGATTTGGCAGTAAGCGACATAGGCAAACAACGCCTAAGCTTGCCTTGCAGCTGGATCTGGGATAATAATTTCCAGACAAACTGTTTACAGATGTCTAACGGTGTGCCCTTTACGCTTGGTGTCATGTGGTTTTTTGTTTCTTTAACTGCGTTGTACAGAAGAGCCAATTTTTGTTGGAATCAAACACATCAGTCTTGCATCCAACAACTATACAGGCATGTTGTTTTAAGTGACAAATTGAGATTTAATACACATGGTCATTCTCGTTCGTCCCGCAGTGGACTGGGCGCTAAACTCCGTTCCCATAAGAACACGACAAGTGAAGCAGCATCTGGCTTGGCCAGTGCTTAGGAGGGACTTCCCCCTCTCGGCCCGTCCGCTGTGGAACCGTGTACGCTAATGGGAGCTGGTGCACGTAAAATCCGTCGTGGCTCCAAAGTCCTCCAAGTTGATAAACGATACCTCTGGGGGTGCCGATTTCAGGGGGTCGGTCCCTCCTCTGGAATGGGTTAAAAATTACGGGACCCCGAGCAAAGACGGACTTCCTCCCACTGGGGCTCACTGAAATGGAAGCCGCTCCATCGGCCCTTCGCCTGCCTACATAGGGGGATCTGTCACCGCATCGCGGTTGCCAGAGGGCATTAGCAACAACAACAACAACAAATTCTCGTTGAATCTTTAGTTGGAGAGAATGCGGAGCCCGATATCATGCTGCCTACTTAAGGTAATGTACAGATTTGGTGGCAGAATAATCCTTATCTTCAGCCGCATAATGCTGGGGAGTTGTACACCACTTCACGTCTTCGATTTGGTTACTGTTACAGCACAGCGCTTCAAGGACGAGGTTCTTTGAAGTAGTCTATGCGAGGTTGTTTTGGGGTCTGTAGGCTCGGACATAAATTTTGTGGACGATAATGCGCGGCCACGCGGAACTCACATTGATTAGTTTCTAAAAGAGAAGTGTATTTGCAGCATGAACTGGCCCTCGATGTTTTCGGATTTCAATCTTTTGTAGAATGTTTGGGATGGTCTAGGAAAAACGATTGCATGACGTGGCGAACCTGCCAGCTCACTCTGGGGGTTGAAATATGCGCTTTTGGAAGAAAAACTTTAGTGCCACAAGCATTTAGCTACACCTTTCTAAACATTATTAGGACTCCTTCTTGGACTTATGGAGCCGTGAATGGTGGCCGCTCTACATATTAGATACATTCCGGGATAAATGATCTATCTCGGATTTATGATTTAACAGTTTATGATACAATGTTCTTATTTCGCAATGAAGGTATTTTCCATATAGTTATATTGCAATATGCTTTCGCCCCATTGAAATGCATCCTTCTGCCAAATTTCGTAGACAGTTTTCACAGGTGACCTCAGTTTTTGACATTAAAGTAAATTTTGCTTAAACATTTACTTTTTAAATTACGGCTTATCATTTCAAAATTAATCATGTGATTAAAAATTTGAAACTGTATTTTCCTTTCCTTCAGTTTCTGCAGCCTTTAAACTAATGCAATTATATTTTTTGATTAAAAAATATGACTATAGAAGTTTAAAAATGGAAATTCTGTTTCAAAACTTTAACGAAATACTTACTTGAACATCATGAATTTTGGAATATAAATTGCCTATGCTTATATACGTACGAACCACACTAAAGGAACTTTATACACTTAATCTTCAAGGTAAAAAATAATCTGCTAGATAAACCCATATACATTTTATATTCCAGATTGATTTGCGCAACGCACATAAATTTGATTTATTGACACAATTTGTAATCTCATCTCTACTGTAAATCGGCATGGTGGAAATTCTTTCTCTTAAATTACTGAATTTTCATATTAAATATGCATCGTATTTGAGTACTCTAAGCGCAGTTTATAATTATGAATGTCGTAAAGCATATCAGACATATTTTTTTTTTTTACTTTATCTGCCTGATATTCGTCGTAATAGTATAACACGTTTAAAAATTGTAGTTATATTGAAGCTTTAAAACAATCCAATAAAAAAGCAAATCATATATTTCTGAAGAAGTAAAATATCAACGAATTGAATAATTTTATTTAATTACAGAATCTTTGAACATAGTTTCGGCCACACAGGTATAAAAATAAAGAGACCCCTCTTTGAGGAAGGCTCAAAGGCCACTTTGTACAGTTTAATTGTACTTTTATGAAAAAAGGTAAAATAAAATAAGATACAGTGGACAATTTCTTTAAGAAATAGATATTTAAAGCATGTTTCAAAGTCTATATGAAGTTCTGTTTGAAGTACCCGTTCTTCGACAGGGAATGGAGATTGTTAAAGAGAAATGTCCGATTCGATTTAAGCCTCCTGTTGCCGTACTGGCATATTCAGAAGAGATTTAAAAAACTACGTAACTACAAAACTGTTTTGATATCGTAAGAGTTCCCGATTTCAAACTCATAAGTTAATTATCAGAAGATATTATTCTCCCCCCTTTCTCACTAACAGGTAAGTGGTGACACGATTGTATTCGCAAACTTCTGTACTTATTCCACAATTACTAAAAACGACCATTGGAATTTTGTATTCAGAAACCCTTATTTAAGTGAATAAACGCACAAATGGGATGTTGTGTACTGTAATACAATATTCACCTTCAAAAAATTTATTCGAATGTTTATTCTAGTTCAATGAAAACAAACTCTTGATAACAATTTGCGTAGTGACAAAATTTTCATATATTCTTTGAAAATTAGCAACGTTGTAAGAATTGATATAAAAGGTGAATTAATAAATCTGAACAAGCATCACATTTGCGTTTTATAAAAATATTTTTATAAACAAAAAATTAAAAATTTACTATAAACACACCGATTTTAATCCATGTATTAACGGTTTCCTACACTATTTAAAACCAATAAGGAATTGTTCCAGTGCGGTCTTATACTCATGGCATCGAAATGACGCGATTCTCAGTTGCGATATGTAATTTAAATTATTCAAAGCACACGAAAAAGTAATTTCAATTTTCTAAACTATCAGATACCGCGGAAGCTTATTATTTCACTCGTGGCACAATTTTTATCTCACAGCCTCTTAACCGAATTTAGTTTTTAATGCAATTTTAAACAGGTGATATCAAAAGAACGCAGACATCACTTGGGATAGCTAACTTTCATATGTAGATGATGCTTCACATGATTCACTATCTTACAAATTGGCATATCGAAAGAGCTCTGTAGAAGTGAAAATTACGAAACATCACTTGGAGAAGGAGTGGATTCTTAGAGTTTTAAAGTCGAACATTTTCCTTGTATTTTTTAAAACATATTTGAGTAAAATTTCAAGACAATTGGTCCAACGCTGTGGATTTGTCTGCCATATAGACAAGCAAGCAAATAAACAGACTTCCGTTTTTATTTATATGGATGAATGAACAATCATTTTAAGTTAACCCAGATAAAATAATGATTAAATTTACTGAACATATTTTCCTAATAATATTTACATAAGTTAAAACTGATAAACTTTTTTTTTTCAAACAACAGACATACAAATAAATAGGGCAGTACTTACGCTCTGAGTGGTACAAATTTCTCTCCATTTCCTGGTTGTGAGGACGAACAAAATTTTGCAGCGGAAAAAAACTGATCCGTTTGTGAAAGGAGTAAATTTTGCAACTAAAAATAGGTAAGCACTTTGTGAAACCTGAAACGTGTGTACTGTGCTATTTTTTTATAAGTGTCTGTTATGCACAGAGTTTTTCATTATTTTAACTTTTGACCACCATATTTTGTAAGTGTTCTTATTATACCCAAGACTTCTAGTGATGAATATAAATTTTCTTTAACATTTTTTTTTTTTTTTTTGAGTCACATAAGTAATTTTTTTTGTAGTTAAAGCAGCACTATAGAAACTGAATCTAAAATAAAATTATAAAGTAAATTATATGCCAATTAATTTAGATTTAGGAAATAAGCTGTGTAATTACTAATGGAAGATTCGTGCATTGTTTTGTTTTATGTTGTTTTTATTAAACAGTTCGTTTGTCGATGAAAGTCGAAATTTGCACTGATATTTTAATATATATTTCAGAATGACTGATCTTCGGTGCATGAGGACAACAGTTTTAACCTATCACTTGCATTTTAATCTGAGGTATCACAATGCAGATGTGTTGAACATAGTCTCTAACTTATTACATATTTCTGAATTTGCAGTAAAAACAGTGTTAATTTCTCTGACCAGTTATAATTCGTTTAATCAAGATAGTTTTTGTTAAACAGAAGTGAGCCTATTTTAAGAAAATAACACTTTAAATGGAGGAAATGATTAACAGGAACAGATAATTGGTTAAAATACTTCAAATGCGGTAATGCATGTGTTGTTTTTCTCAAAGCACAACAGGTGTTATTTCATGTAAAACTAATTTTGTGAACACTGCTATGTGAAAAGATTATGTGTCCACATTTATGTAGTATTAACATGAGTATAATATTGATTAGACATATTAATATTATATTAAAGTATCTGTTAACTGTCTAACAAGTACTTTTATGACTTTATATTTTATCTAATGCAGTTATATTATGACATGCAATCTTCGGCTTGAAACGTGGTTGCCTATAAGAAAAAATGCACAATTAGACTTTAATAAAGTTAATACTGGTCAGATAAAATTATAATTTACTATATTCAAATTCGTCCGTGGATAAAAGATTTTCTTTGGAACAATGATATCTTATATAACTTCGCAACCTATACCATTCGAACAATATCGAGTAGGTTTCGGAAATAGTTGACACTTGATGGATGAGAAGATTTACCAGTATTCTGCTGGAGGTTGAGTCAGAACTCTCGTAGGACCTCAATGATAGATGATAACCGAACATCTTCATGAACGAATAGAACATCTTTACCAAAACCCGTTAATGGACAGATTGTAAATCGTATTAAATGCTAACTTGAAAGAGTCATTTGAGCAATTAAAATGTATGTATTAAAACTATAGTGTTTGACAAGTACTACTTGCGCTAAAAGTTCCTTAAAATCTCAAAATATCGTTAAAAAAAACGAATAATTATAAAAAAATGAGGTTTGCACCAATAGGATTATTGGGAGATCGGATTATCTTTTTAATGACAAAAAAATTGTTCATCAAATTATTACCAATAGACCTCGCTGACATACGCAATGTGACTTAAGTTTCCAGTTTAAAAAAAAAATCCGAAAGTTCTCTAATTCTTTCCAGGCAAACTGCAATTTTGTATCATATGTATTATTCTTTTTTAATGTAGTTTTGAAGATTTTCCCGAGCTTTTGACGGACCCTGGATGCATAAAATTTTAAAAATTCTTTAAAAAAGAACAACTAACGTTTAAAATTGTGGTTTGTATTTATAAGATTAGATAGATTTCGGATTTTTTTCACTTGGAAATTTTCTTTACAATTCTTATATCAGTGCCATCTATGGGTGACATTTCGAATAAAAACATTTTTTGTAATTGAAAAAAAGCAGATTTCCCTCTAATCCTATAGGTGCAAACCACGAATTATTATTTTTTTTCTTTTTCAATGATTTTTTTTAAATTTTAACAAACTTTTGGTTCAACCAGTACGCACCTCTTAATGTAAAACTAGGGTTTGTCTTCAATCTATCATTTTTTTCAATCGTATATAGTTATCAAAAGCCGCGGTCCTGAGTGGATTACATTAAGCGGAATTTATCACTGCACTTAATTTTTATTATTAATAAATTCATGTAAGTGTGTGAAGTGTGAAATTCCAAGGAATTATTTTAGAGTTCATTTTGAATAATTAAATTCCTCATCAGGGGAGGGGAGTGGACTAGAAAATGATTCCTGGAGGATGGGGGAGATGTGAAATAACATGTGAGAAAATAAACGAAATAGAGGTTATGCTAACTTGTGTGAATGTTTCGTGGGGGGGATATATCCCGACATTCTCGAATACCTTGGTTACTCCATTATTCCGCTTTATTACGCGATTTTAAATATGCACGTGACGATTTTCGATTTAGTAGTGCCATCATCTACATTTGCTACCAGATATTAATAATTGCGTACTCTTCAGATTACTAATTTGGTATGAAATTGCAAGTGCTTTCATTACACTTTGTAAAAATCGATAGACGACAGCGAGAAATTTCTAAGAAACTTGGCTTCCATGGCATTCTTTATCTTATATATAAGCCAAATAACAAAAAATAGGAAATTTCAAACCATTGAGAAAAGATATAAAAAAAAAAAAAATAAATCGAAGTGCTTGTTTTCTCAAATAGTTCTTTTTAAAAGTATATCGCAAAAATATCTATATATATTTATATATCAGAAAACATATTCCCTCTGCTGAAAATTGGTTTAGTTATTGATCTCTAAACAGTAGTATATAATTATTTTAGGATTTCTAAAAGTGTTTTGCGTCATTTTCTTTGTGTTACAGAAATATATTTGTGTTCAAAGCTTCTTCCAGTCTAATGCGTAGACGACCAAGCAATAAAAATGTATTGAATATACAGGGTGGCCATAATTAAACTGCAAGTGCTCAAGGGGTGCTGGAGTGAAAACTACCAGGAATATTCCAGTGAAACTTGGTATCTACACGTTTCAGAACACGCGGAAATCAAATATGCAATAAAAGATCGCCATTTTCACCCGATAAATGGCGCTATATCGTGTTTCAATGCTTATGGATCTCATATATAGAAATTTTAAGATCATCGAAGAGTGTAAAAACAAGACCACATTGATTAATGGTCACTCATGACTCTGAATAAGAAGAACGTGCATTGTTAGTGAAGATATTCTATCAGAATGGTAGCAATTATTCAGCTACTCTGAAAGAATACCGTCGTATGAAACGATTAAGAAGAGGTCCAATGAGTGTCAATGAGAATAAATAATGGTTTAATTGTTTTCCAAAGCGTCTTTATGAATTGTTTAATTTGTGATTTTAATTTACGTTAATTTTTAATTACATGCTACTGTAAAAATTTAATTACTGAAGCGAATTGTATGGAATTTCGATAAACTGTAAATGATGTTTTATATTGTTTATATGCCACTTAGAATGTCACTATGCTCTGTCTATCGGTTTTGGAAGTTGTATATGCCACCGGCGACCTTTGAAATACAGTACAGCGCCATCTATCGGGTGAAAATGACGATTTTTTATTTTTTCATATTTGACTTGCGCATGTTCTGAAACGTGTAGATACCAAATTTCACTGGAATATTCTCGGTGGTTTTCTCTCCAGCACCCCTTGAACACTTGCAGTTTACTAATGGCTACCCATTAAATAACAAAAATGTGTAGTAAATATAATAATTTTTAAAATAAAACTAAGACAATTGGATTTAAACTAATGTATTCAATTGAATTAATTAAAACACGATTGAGAAATCAAATCTCCAAATCATATCTAATTACTATTATCGACTTTATCCTTCTAGATTACAACATAATTTTTATTATATGTAATAGTCAAATAGCCGTGATTCTGAAATTCAAAAATTAATCGCATTCTGCAATACTACAGAATTTGCAGTTTAATATTCCGGAAACCTTTTTCAATTTGATTGTTCTAATATGAAACAACCATATAGATATTCATTTATTCTATACTTTTAATATGGTAATTAGATAATGTACCATGATTTATCACGTTTAGAAATTTCAGCAGTCCTGTTCAGGAAATCTTTCTCTTCTTTCTCACAGAGTATTATTAAAATCTCTCACGCAAATTAGAAGTAGAATATAAGAACATAATTGCTTTTGACATGCACTGGAAAATTAAAGCGATTTAATTTTGAACATATCAGAAAAGAACGTGCCGGCGGATGGAAAAGTTGTTTTCAGAATATGGTGGTCTATGTATTTTCTTTGTGTACCTTACATACAAGTAATAATATGAAGTAAATTTGGCTTGATCTTTAAATACTGTTTAAGAAATGATAACTTTGAAAAACATGCATATTTTTGAGGTATTGCGAATAAAATTAATACTTATTTTAAATAAACTCAAATCTTAAAAATATTTATCCAAATCTTTAGCTTAAGAATTTAATAAAATAAGAATAATAGGAGCAAGCCCTCCCCACCTAAAATTTGAACAATAGGTATTTGTGTTCTGATTGACTTATAGAAGCAAAAAGCATGTTTCTAACGCTTTAATGTGAAGCGATAAAATTATATATTACTGATCATGATATATATTACTGACCATATTATATATTACTGATCGATTGAATCATAAAATCGACCGAGGGGATATATATATATATGTATAGACCACATAACAATAATAAGTTTGGTACCTTTGCTGATGATAATTTCCTCAGGTACGTTTGTTTGTCTCCATCTCTCTTCGATAGTCTTAGTTGGCTCCAGTGTCGCAGGCTCCGTTGGATCATTCTTGTTCGGAGTTCTGCCCTTTCGTCACCTGCTCGGCATGGTCTTTTTAGGATTATCATATGCAGATTAGAATACGAGCATCTGTTTGCATTCACTCCAGCATCCGGATAGGACTCTCCAGACCTCCAGATCACGGCTCAGAAACATATACCGGCTCGCATTCACCGACTTCACAACATCTTGCGCATACGCTCTTTTTACTCGAAAAGTGCGTCCCCTGGGGACGATAATTTTTTACAAACTCGCTGTTCTCGAAACCCTACTTCCATCTGTTCTCAATCGTCTCTCAAATCTTAAACCCGATAATAGGGGAGGTCGTACATAACTATACGCTATGTATATTTTTACTCCTAGCAACCAGTCAGGTTATGTTATTAAACGGAAAAGAGCTGTTGCGGTATCCTGGAATTACCGCCAGATCTGCTTCACTTCATTTCTTCATTCTTTCCCGTAGCAAAATTCAACCAAAGAAAGAGCAAAACTCTTTCTTTGATAATTTCTTGGATTTATCTTTTTTTTTTTAATAGTAGTAGCCTCGAATGTGGAGTTGACTTAATTGCACCAGTTATTATTCTTAGGGGTGATATCGTGTAAAATTTCTAATTTTACACTAATAAATTTTTTCAATAGTTCTCATAGCATGCCATCAGTGAGATGGGTAACCAAACGCAAAATGAAAGCTCTCTAGGCTATATTTATTATAGATCTGGCACACCCCCGAAAAAAACAGCTTAAAACTTCAAGACGTTGATTTTAATAAGAACTATATATATGTCAAATAGTGAATGTAGGATTTTGAATTCGGATTACTGTGAAAAATTCCTTCCAGACTGTTAAATGTGTCTTTATTCTTCAATGCTGCATCAGAAAATATTAATCTGGGGCAAAATGTCAGTTATGTCAACGATGACTGCATAACAGTTTTACTTAGGTTCATGTTATATTATTTTCAGAACGACAATTCAATAATGCCTCATTTAATATTTCCTCTATTAGGTCTTTAGGATCATTTTTTGGTGATTATGTCCATGTGATACCCAAGTCATCTGCAAAAAGTATTTGATATTCTACACCATCTAGTCTCCAGGCAAAAGATCCGATCATTTATATGTATGTTGAACGTAGCGCAAACACTAACTGTTCCCTCTGCCAAACCTGTCTAAAGATTGTAAGATCTATATTTTTTGTTTAGGCATTTAATTTTACACAAGAACTTGTTAAAGGAAGATCTCATTCAGTTAATCCTCCCGATGATTCCAAAATCCAGGTGCGTTTGGTATACACGCTCTGTCCGAACCGTATCAAGCACGCACTTGAAATCAATAAAGATAACAACTAGAATATTTGTTATCCGGCACATTCATAAGCCTGAACAGAAAGAACTATTTGTTTATCTTTTGATTGGTTCTTTCTAAAAAAAACATATTTTCCTAGATTACAGCACAGCATGTGGGTAAATGTAACGCCAAAACGTTGTGATGTGACTTCATCAATTTGTTGAACAAGGTTCTTCGTGATTGGCTTAGCAACGTCATCACGTCATTTCGGAGATTTACAAAGCACAGCACTATACTCCACAGCCTCAAAAATTGTTTTGTGTTATTTTACTGCAATATGTGTGGTCAAATTACAAGTATTTATTAAAAGGTTGATTGGACTAAGTTAAGGCTTTGACTACAAAATATGAGGACTGCTTTTGTGTGTATTGTTACAATACGTTTTTGTTACCTGCTCAAAATTAACTTATTTTATTTATACTTATTTATACTATAATTATGTATTTTTGCCTCCTCTATAGGGAATCGATACGGGATTTATGCTACAAGTTTTGTAAAGAAAATATTTTAATTTTAAAAATGCAGCTCAGCCGCTTTTTCTGGCTTAAAGAATATATTACGCTTTGTCAGTGTCCCAAGTGCAGCTTCTGATGCCGTTCCCGAAACCTACAGAGTATTGCTTTGTCTGTCCCTCTCTTTTGAAGATTGGCTTTCTGTTGTTGTTTATATTGTTATATATTTATGCATTTTTTCCTGACAATGCCTTACTGGATGTATTTTAATTTTTAGAAGCTTGTCTCATTTGAAAATTTGCATTTGATAAAGAAATTTGTATATTTTATGCATAGAAGTGCACAAAGTTATCGCTTTTTTTCTATTCTCTCCTTAGGCATTTTAGGTGTTTTATTCTTGATGTTTTCTATGATGGACATGTGTCCTATTATATTGTCTAGTTTTGTCTTATTAAAATGCTTATTATAATACATGAATTATAATGTTTGTAATTTCAGCATTAAGAGTGCATATTATTTATGAACTTATCTCACAAAACTTTTGAACTCATGAGAGCAATATTCGAATCTTATGAGAAGAATTATAACGTAGAAAGATAGAATTTTGATTCATAAAAATTGCACTACTTAATTTTATTGTCTAAAAAGTAAATCCAATCTATCACTATCTTTCAAATTCTTTCCAAAACTCATTTTTCTGAGGTATTTTTAAGTTTACGTGTAAGAAACATTTTAAATTGTTCTTTCAATAAAAAATGACAAAACTATTTTTTTCTACAAGCTATTTTGAAGTTTTGACGCAGAAAGAAGAGACACTTTCAGAGTAAAATGAACAAAATAACCACACCTGCCTCCAGTGTGAAAATGATCTCAAATAATTTAAGGAAATATATAGCAAAAGAAAAAAAATCACTTCTGACATCTGGTTGGATAAAGTCAACTTTGGTGGATAAAGTGTATTTTTGTTCCAGAGTAAGAAGTTGTTTCATTAAATTTTTGCTTCTACTTCCCCCAAGGTAAAGCGTAATTTCATAAATTATTCATTGACTTATCTTATATATTTATTTAATTGTGGATAGCCTCAAATGTATAATACTAGACATTTCAATATAATCGACTGATAATCGACTGACTTAACAACTTGGAGGACATATTGTCCACGGCATATTTTACGTGCACCAGCTCCCATTAGCTTACACGGTCCCACAGCAGTCGAGCAGAGAGACTTGACCCTCTCAACCACAGGACAAGCCGGATGCTGCTTCGCTTGCCTTGTTCTTATGGGAACGGGGTTTAGCTCCCAAACCACTGCGGGACAACACTTGTACTATTTGTAAAGAATGGGGCCATGTCAAATGTACAAAAAATTAATACAAACTGCTTTTTTGGGTAGCTTTTCTTAATAAGGTCAATAATGGGAATTGATTTATTTCAATGGTTTTTTTAATTTGTTTGGCATCACTATTCTTTTGTTAAAAACATTTAATTATTTACCTTAGTAAATAATTAAATTATCTGGTTTTTACATATTACTTAGCATTATCACGCTCTTTTTTTCCGTGACATGTTATCTTAAAGAAATACTATGAGATGTATTATGAAAAATACATCAGCACTTTCAATGACAGAAAACGTAAATGTTACCACGACTCCATGATACTGTTAAATTGATTCGATTCTAACACTATGCACTGATTTATATGCTTTAAAATTCTATATTCTCGTGCCAACTGTTATTTTAAAATCGAATTTATTCAAATGTTTGCAAAATTTAATGTCTAATGTTCAAATTTCTTAAGTTATGTAAATATGAATGGAAAAGTGATACATGTTACAACTCACTCCAGTATTTCCTACTAAACAGGATCTACTTATAAAATTGCCAAATTATTAAACAATTTTAAATGCAAAACCGGTAAACTGAAGAGAAAAATCAAAAATTAAGGAGACTTATAATGCATTTACTGGAGTAGAGATCAGAAAATATTTCAAACAATTAATAAGTAAGAATAATTAATTAATTTACGAACACTTATTAATTAATTAATAAGTGAAAGAAAGTTATCCATACACTATAAGCGAAAAATCGATATTAATTTCAAAAGATTAAACGATAATAATAATAATAATAATAATAATAAATATTGAACAAAACACTGAAAACTTCTCATTGAAAAAAAAAAAAAAATTAAATTAAAGGCATTTTTTCCCGCTGCAGCAGACACAAACGAACAAAATGCACATTTTCAAATCATTTTAGGAACTAATTTTTAAGAAAATATCAGATTCCATAATTTTTCGAAGAAGCGCCATTTAAAAGTACCATATCTTTATTTTGAGAATGGAAGATTGTAATATTTTGTTACTGTTTAAATATTTCGCATGCATTCATTAACAAATGTTGAGCAGACAGAGATACGTCTGGAGATTGAATATTTTTTGAATAAGCAATTTTTTTTTCCTTTTCTGAATAAGCTACTTTTTCTTATTTCTTAAAAGAAAAAAATGTTGGAGAGCGCTCAGTCTGAAAAAAAAAATTAGGTTAAACATGCGCATCGTTAAATGTACCCATTTCTAAAAACAACAAAAAAAAAATAAATCATTAATTTTTTCAACCATTTTAAACGTCACTCTTTGAAAAAAGTAGCTAGTTCTTTTACAATATCACTCAAAAGAAAACTAAATTTGAGAAGATTACACCTTTTTCTATTTCTAAGGTTATGTATACATTATTTATATGGAAATTGTGAGTATTATGATAGACTTAGGTGTTCGTAAATGGTCCTTTTGGTTTACTTTTTGACTCAGAATCACAAAGTGAAAATTTTAATACGCAGCGTTTTCCCTGAAAATAAGTGAACGGGGATATGTAATGTAGATCCATATTTAATTGCCTTTTGCTTTCTGTTTCTTAAATTTATGTATTCAAAATCAAGCAATCTAACTTATTTTTTTAATTCTCATTTTTCATTTATTTGTCTTTCAATGTTCGTTTTGCTTTTCCCCGCATGCAATAGATTTTCATTATGGTTTTATTTCAGTCAATCTGCAGATTTTCTGTTCTAAAAACAGATTACGCTACGTCGGATTTGCAAACGTAACGAATTTTTGCTTCCTCTCGGTTGCCACTTTTTTCGGCATATTTTATTTTGATTCCATGCACCACCATCTTTCAGAATTATTCGCGCGTGCGCGGGTTCACGGTTTCACTACTTCAATTTCATTGCTTTAAATTTATTGAAGCCCTGTAATTGGCGTTGGTTATCTCGGCCAAATTTTATTTCTCGCCAGTGGGAAGTTCGGTGTTTGCATAATTTTTAAGTCACTCCACCGATTGTTTAGAGCAGACGCTTTTTTTTTTTAATTTCGTTGAGCCACCACCAGGCCGTAATGTTAGACTGATCATTTTATACAGTTTCTTCAATAAAATAGAATTTCCTTAAAGAATCTGATGTCTATGTGATTTAATATGTTTTTTGCAATTAAGAGTTTCGAACGTGGATGTTGCCTTATCAACGCTATCTAATTAGAAATATTAACATAATCAAGTGATATTTCCATTAGAGAGGACGCGTTAAATCAAACGAAGAACAGGGAGAGGACGCGCAACGGGAAAAACGAACAATCTAGATGGACATTTAGGAAAAATCTCATGTCAACAGATTAACTTATGGACTTCTTACTATTGTTGCAGTAAACTTTGTTAGTTTCTGAGTTCGGTTGTCTAAAGTCCAGTTGATGTAGAAAAATCTAGTAAAAAGCACACTTGTCAGGAGAGAACACGAACTTTATTGCTTCCATAACTTCGAGTAACAATCAACTGTACAAAATACACAATCACAAACAGCTCGTAACGTGCTTATAGAATGTCCGCTTAGTACAGAAGCTTTCACAAATGCTGTACTTCTGTCACAAAATAAAAATCTTCCAGGGGCAAAAATTCAGTGAAAATATGCGAAGGATATCGTATACAGTCCCTCAAGACACAACAATGAAGAATTTGAACAGAGCCCTTAAAACTAAAGCTTCAAAAAGGCAAGCGAAAATACCGCTTCTATAGCACAGTTCACAGAGTAATACAGAGAACACACTCAACGAAGGCTCGGTGAGAAACTGACTGAACTGGGCAACCAGCTACGCTTTTATAGATGACGCAGAAGCTATTAGAAATTTCCTGAAGGTACCCCTTAAAGCGCGAATTTTGATTACGTCATGGGAATACATCTGAAGCATTAGGCTAATATATGATTTTAAAGTAGAAAAACGAACTTTAAGGTCCCACGGGGAAGCGCCATATGAGCACAATGACTTTTTGGCAATATATCGCCAAATTTGGTACCAAAAATAAATCCCCAAAAGTGAGGTTAGCGGAGACCTAGGACGAATATTTCTCGAGTTTTCTAGACAACGCCAAAGAAACCAATGGGAGAAACATAAAACTCCATATCTCGCGTTCTAGTTAATCAATTTTGATCCAAGAAAATGCAAAATTTAACAATTTGACACTTAGTACACGAATGTTAAACTATTTTAAACCAAAGAACAGCAAGCTGCCCGAAAATTTGTAACACTAATATGAAGGATAGTTATCGTGATAGAATCTGAATTGAAAATGCAAACAAAAATGTGTCATTTTTACAAACGCAAATGTTTGTCTCAGTTTTGTCCACCGTTCAGACAGTGCAAAATATTGTTCTCCCGGTTTTCAAAATGAAGGCATTCCATTTCTTCTTTCTGAATGTACTCAGTAGAAGTAAGTACAACTTACTTAGTTAGTTAAAAGATTCTCAAACGTATTAAATTCTGGAGTAGATTAACGATTTGTTGCATGATAAATTATCATAAATCTTAAGTTTTATAAAGGACTTACTTTCTTTTTCTCCATGTTTCTCCATCTTCCAAGTGGCACTACTTTGATGAGTAACGTCTACTGAATACGTAAAAGATGTAATTACAACAGTCCAAACCCGTACGGCTAAAACATTGAATTTTTTCAGGAAAATGTCTTTCGAACACGTTTTCCGTCGCGCAGTAGAAAAATCGGCAAGTATAGGTGTAAATTGCTCATACATTCTAATAGTCTAAGAGCCAGCGACCGCCAGACCTTCGTCATAGTATAAAAGCTGAAACTTTCTCTGCGCATACCCCCCAACAGAGGTAGGAACCATCGGCCACTATAAAGTTTGGATGATCGTGGCTTTGGCAGGTAACAGGTGGCAAATGTGTATAAAATTGCCGAAAATTTCATAAAGCTTCATTTTTTTATATTTTCTTCTTCGCAGTACTAGAAATCACTTTGTCCCTTGCCAGACACTTTTCCATCGTAGCAAATCCCAGCCAGACAATCTCAAAGTCATGGAAAACTGTTGTATTCGTAAACTCCCGCGACGAAGTACGTCAAGCTGTCACAAAGTGCCAAGCACATTTTATACTGCTACTTCTGAACTTTCTTACGCGCGAACTTTCTTGCAGCGCGCTCGTAACAGAATTACGTTTTTGAAGACTTTTGAGATTGTCTGGCGGGAGTTTGCCACGATGGAAAATTGTCTGGCAAGAGATAAAGTGATTTCTAGTACTGCGAAGAAGAACCTATGAAAAAATGAAGCTTTATGAAATGACGAAATTTTCGGCAATTTTATACACCTTTGCCACCTGTTACCCGCCAAAGCCACGATCATCCAAACTTTAGAGTGGCCGATGGTTCCTACCTCTGTTGTGGGGGTATGCGCAGAGAAAGTTTCAGCTTTTATACTATGACGAAGGTCTGGCGGTCGCTGGCTCTTGCTCTATAAGGAAATAGCCAAAATCCCTTGAAATTTTGTGAGTATAAGATCCTCAACGGTACTTGTATAAACTGCGTTACTAATCGGAAATGACGCAGTTGCTGTTGCGACCAGTCGCATACTTACCGAAAAATTAGCGTGTTTGTTATCGTTTGTGCTCTACATTAATAAAACGCTTCATTTGCCATTAATGTAGACCCTTTTCCAGCGTGCACGAGAGAGACTGCTGAATTATGTGCGTCCCTGTATATCTTTCTCAGCAAGTATACATAAGCTATTAATTCATACCAGTTGCTATCGAACATGAAATCTCTGATTCGTGTTCTGGTATGATATTCGAAGAGACTCTCGAAGCGGGAAATGAGGATTTGAAAGCATTTAGGCGAGAAAAAAGAAAGACTTAGAAAACAGTCGAAAAAGTTAGATGGAAGACTGGTTCCACACCCTCCTTTATTCATCTGACCCACGCATATCAACTTTAGCTACTAAGAATGGTGGCGCTTTGTTGTATTCTACACGCTTAATCCAAACGAGCGAAATTCGATCAGTCGGAGCGAAAAGTGAGCCAGTTTTCAAAAGTGAGCTTCTCCTTTAGGAGCGTTTTTCGATCACAAGAGCTGAGCGAAATATCACAATGAGCGGAAAGGGGAAATTATCGGAAAAGATAGGAAGCGAGGAGAGGATTCTCAGAAAAAGGACTACGTAAAGAGCCCTTTCACGGAAAAACCGGTCGGTTTCCAAGGAAATCGATCGCTCCGCAGTGTATCGTTTTTTTCACTCTTTGGGTTTTAGCGTGACTGATAAAAAAATATTTCATTGATGAATAGTTAGATCTACTGTCATAGCTATGATTCTTAAAAGTATCTTGGAACGGAAGAATAAAGTAGGTGGTTAGTACCTATGATTTTGATTTTATAATTTTTCGATTTCAATTTTAAATGTGTAGGTTTAAAAGTATTCTTTATAAATAAATAATATAAAAATAAACAAAATACTCTATGCTTATATTATTATATTATTATATGTTTGTGTCATAATAATCTTTGTTGTAGTTCAGTTAGAAAATGTTAATTTCGTAAATAAACCAAATAAAATTTTGTATTCGATTTCCGCCGTTGAATCGTTCTTACATAATATTAACGTTCTGAACGTCTTGGGAATTGGCAAATAATGAGAAGTTTTTTTCACGGTCCAATGTTCATGCAGCTTTAAAATGATAAAAATTAAAGACATTTTGATAGGAAGATTTGCAATTGAAAAAATACGCTATTAAAGTTATTAAAAGCTTTAGAATTGAAATACATTTTTCTTTGCGTGTTTTTAATAATAAACATTGTAGTTCCATTGCAATGAAACTAGAATTGACGGAACGGAAGTTTATGTCACATCTGCTTGATGGGTTGAGGATTATGGATAGAGGTTTGAAAGTAGTTTCATTCGATTCCGTGAATCGAAAACCCCCCACAAACGATATACAACAGCGTAATGTTTTTTGTGAAAGTGCAACACAGTCGCATAGTGATCATTGAGACTGTTCGCAACAGCAACTCAGCAACTGCGTCATATCCGATCAATATCGCAGCTTATCCAAGTACCGTTAATGGTCTTATGAAGATACAAAATTTCAAGTGAGTTTTGACTATTTCCGTCGAAGTTATGAGCAATATACACACAGATTGGCCGTTTTTACCACTTTGCGACGTTTCTCTGTGTCAACGCTTCGATCAAATCTCTGAAGTTATAATTACAAAAAAATCATCAAATTTGTATATAAAGTCGGTGTTCGTTTTTAAAGTAACGCTTAGTGAAATTTTTAACTAACACTGGGGATTATTTTAGGTTTTAAAACTAGCTTAAAAAAAATCACTATTACTAGATAAGAGATTCTTTTTTCTTTTAGCAAATTAATATTTTCTTTTTTTTTCATCTGTTCACTGCTTGTTTTTAATTGGTCTATTTTTAAAGACATTATATTGATATTATTTTTATTAAAAGAAACTGAATTTTCGAAAAGTACTGACTTTAGTCTTATAATTTTACATATGTTGCTTCAAAAGCTAGTTTATAATCAATAAAAATCTGTTTGCTTGAATTTATAGTAATATATCAAGTACAAAAAAAACAATACATATTGTGTAATAAATTTAAATAGTTAAACAAGATTTTTAATATTCGTTGCATGAAAGGGAACTTTGTCTAACTTGTTCTCAGAATTCTTCTTTCAGTTATTAGAATCTCTCACGCAATTTCGAAGTAAAATGTAAAGATCACAATTGCATTTACAATGCAAAGGAAAATTAAAACTTGTTACTCTTCCCAAATGCAGAAACAAAGATTATATGATATCATAAAACCTTTTTCATAGTACATTCTCGAAATAATTCAGCATGAGGCTCTAAACGTAACAATTTAGCCAAGAAAAATTCAGGTTATATAAGCTGTTTTAATTAATTTGCTCTCAGCTAGTTATTTTTTCATTGGAGTAAATTTAATCACATATTTGAATTTCATTTTATAAGTGCTTCATTTTTCGCAGATGCGACAGTAGATATTTTCAGCCTTATTCAAAATTTTATTTGTTAAAGTATATTTAGTACATAATGTAAAAATTTCAAAAACACATATTTTGTTAAATGTGAGACGGATCCAGCTTTATTCTATTTCAATTAATCGGCGACTTTGAATTTTATACGAATTATTACATACACAAAACTGCATTTTTTGTTAACAAACCAAAATAACTTTAATTATATTTACACGAATGCGTAATTATTCCATGCATGAAATCTGTTCCTAAAATAACTAGCTTTACATTTTGAAATGCATTCATAGTAAATGATTTTAAAAATATATTGAGCTTCAAAACTTCTATTTCAAATAATTTTTTTTGTCTTTGAGTCAGAATTAAAGCACTGCTAGGGAATTTGGAATGTGTAGAACAGACAACAAAAACAGAAACACAAGTGTTTGTTAATAAAATGATATCGTTAGGTAATATCCTTTTGTGTTTATTGACATGTTCAAGAATGATATTTAGACCAGAATACCTCACATGTTCAGCAATAATATTCCAAGATAAGGAATAAGATATCAACAATATTTATACAGAAACAATTTCAATAAACTTTTGAATAATAGAGATTTAAAGTCGAGTTAAAAAATTGAATAGTTTTATCGAAACAGCATTTTAAAATGTATTTCGCTTTTATTGTGTTTTTTTTTCATATATTCCAGAATAGTTTCTATTTCAAGTCATGTCTATTCTGTACCAATATATAGACGAAACGCTCTATTTTCCACTGCAAGCTACCTGGCATAAATTTCAAGTTGACTTGGTGGATAACCTTCTTGGACAGGACGATTTCCAGACAAGGGCGGATTAAAGGGGGGGGTGGAGGGGGCGACCGCACCCCCCTTCCCCCCAAGAGGAAAGAAATTAATGTAAAAGATCCTATTTTACTTCCATAAAATGGATGTATATGTCAATCTTCTAACTAACCGCCCCCACCGACAAACTAACCGCCCCCTCCCGACAAACTTGCAACAATCCGCCACCCCTACTAGCAATTTTGCTCGGGCCATCATCGGCTGGCTGCGTGGCCGGTGGTAGCCCGAGCAAAATTGCTAGTAGGGACTGTTTCCAGATGATATCGCTTGTAAAGTTTGATACCAGCATTTTTAATCAATGCTATAATTACATCGACATCACCTGTAGACAGATCAACAACGATTTTTCTAAACTTTACAATCGGTAGTTTATTTCAGATGAGACCAGAATTTTCTCTATAGGACCACAATATATAAAAAGGCCGTAGTATTTGCATTTAGTAGATACCGTACTAAATGAATTAAAGGTTTCTCATATATAACGGACATATGAGCAACTGCAAGGGTCGTCTTGCATGCAATTCAAACAGGCGTATCACACAACCTTCAACACCAGTATCCAGGGCTGTTCCACCCTATCCAATTGCAGTTAAATCCACGGTATATAAGCAATTTGTTTTCAAATCATCTAAAGTGCTAGACAGCACTTCATCAGCTGTGTCATTTTCTGGTGGTACAAGACTAAGGGAATTGGTTTCTGGCTCTTGCACCAACACTATATGTCTTTTGATTGTTTTGTGTGAAACGCCCCTTTAACAGTTTCAGGCGCGACCCTTTCCCAATGCTGAAAAAAAGGGCAGCTGTTGCCATCACTCTACTTAACTACCAGCAAGATGGCGGACGATCGAAACGTTCATCGTGTGCCACAGATCTAGAGACCCTCCTTTGACGGCAGCTGGGTGTACCGGACAGCCAGCTGCGTCAAAAAAGGGTCTATAGATCTGTGGCACGCGATGAACGTTTCGATCGTCCACCATCTTGCTGGTAGTTAATTCGAGCGATGGCAACGGCTGCCCTTTTTTCAGCATTGGGCAATCTATCCAGCTGTTCTCGCATTCTTCCATTTTTCTGCAGATGTCAGTGGTGTTAAAAATAATCGTGACAATTTTTTTACGGGAAAAGGCGTGCTAAAAAGTAAAGGATTCTCGTGGATCTATGTCACCAACTTTTTTTATAGAAATCAAATCTATTCTTCGTCACTGGCAACAGTCAAAACGTCAGAGTTTGGTGTTCCCAGGGCGGTAACACTGCGCATTAAAGGGTTAACAATTGCTAAGGATCAGTCCTCTCTTCTATTGAAATAGTGCCTGCAAAACTCTGATACTTTCTGTTAACCCTTTAACGCGCAGTGTTCCCGTTTTGGGAACACCCAACTCTGACGTTTTGACTGTTGCTAGTCACGAAGAATAGATTTGATTTCTATAATAATAGTTATGGGTGACATAGCTCCACGAAAGTCCTTTACTTTTTAGCACGTCATTTACCGTAAAAAATGATCGCGATTATTTTGAACAGCACTGACATCTGCTGAAAAATGGAAGAATGCGAGAACAGCTGGATAGATTGCCCAATGCTGAAAAAGGGCAGCCGTTGCCATCGCTCCTATTAACTAGCAGCAAGATGGCGCACGATCGGAACTTTCATCGCGTGCCACAGATCTAGAGACCCTTTTTTTTGACGCAGCTGGCTGTGCCGTCTCTAGATCCGTGGCACGCGATGAACGCTTCGATCGTGCGACATCTTGCTGGTAGTTTAGTCGAGCGATGGTAACGGCTGCCCTTTTTTTCAGCATTGGGAAAGGGTTGCGCCTCAAAGGGTTAAACTATTGGGTTGGCAACAAAGTAATTGCGTTTTTCCGTAAGTCAATATTTCGCCTGGCCAAAACTACTGAAGTTAATTATGCGAAATTTGGCACGTACGTGAGTTCTTCAACATAGGTGCTAGATCAGAGCGCATTTTCCAAAATTCGTAATCTTAGGGGGGTAAGGGGCCAAAAATTTCTTTTCAGATATCCCGCGTGATCTCAAATAAAAATAGAGATATTCCGTGAAATTTTTTCTGTAAAATACAGCAGTCACGAATACCTAAAAATTACTTTCAGGACATTTTTAATATTGTCCTCTAAGGAGGATAGAAGCGAAAAAAGCGGGAGGGTGGCCATCTTTTATGGACAAAAAAAAAATACTGCCAGTGAAATTCTTACTTTAAAATGTAACAAATATGAATCGCATGTTCAGGCACAGCTTACCTGTAATTAAAAACTTGTTGAAAACTTATTTGCTTGAATTTTATACAAGAAAATGCAATTACTTTGTTGCCAACCCAATATTTTGGAAGTCCAGGCAAATATTGATACTTTGACCATTTATGATAACCATAACACAACCTGTCTTCATTATCCTTTTTTTTTGTTTGTGTGTTACTTTTGCATCGGAGCTAGATTGTAAATTTAAAGAAACAGAAGTTTAGAGTTTACTTTTGTATGATTCAGCACTCAGTAGCACTCAGTTTGTGCATCCAGAGCAAATGGGCAAGTAAAATCGGAAATTTCGTTTAACTTTGACTGGTGTCGCATGGAAGCTTTCGAGTATCGAGAGTAACTATAGTATCGAGAGGGATCTCATTTTTTTTTCAACCAGGGTGGTCAGTAAAATCAGCAGGACGGTGCGCCCTTCTTTAAATGCCTGGGGAGAATACTCTAATATCTATCAGTAATATTCAAAACTAAACTGAAGATAATCGTACAGAGAAAATGGTACAGAAAGAGATGCTTTATTAAAAATATAGCAAATTATACGAATTTCAAAAGTCTGGCGGGGGCTTTAAATATGATATGATATTTTTTTTCACAAATGATGGGTCTTATTATTCAACTATTTCCACTACAGGCGGTTAAAAAATTTAATACATGAAAAAATAATAAAAACATTGAATTTTACATATTTGGTGAAACTTCATGTGCCTGGCGAGGGGTTTTAATATATTTGAATTTCAAAAATAAAATTACGAACATTTGATGCCAATACACAACTTTTCCCACTACAGGCGATTTCGGATTTTTTAAGGTAAGTGCCTAACCTTCGGGGCACTTTTTTTCAAAAAAGTAAAATTTTAATGAATCATTCATGTTTTTCATTAAAATAGGGTATAAAACTAAGAATTTGAATGCAGTTTTCATTAAATAAAATTAAACTTTTGAAATATTGGCAAATTTAAGGGAAATTTTGGTAAAAAATTGCGGTTACGCAAAACCTTCTACCTCAAATTCTAATAAATATATCTTAATAAGATTTATACAATGCATTACTAACATATTGATCTGTGCTGTGAACTAAAAGATTCGAAGTACTTCTAATAAATATGAAAATATTTCAATTTTTGTGTGAAATCCCATCATTTTTGTAAGTAAAAAATGGTCATAAAATAAATAAATACATACATAAAGCTTAGATTCTAGTTCATAGCGCAGCTAATTATGATAAAAATATCCTGTAAAAATTTCAAGTCAATATACTGAATGAATTTTCAGAAATGACATTTATCGCCCAGAAAATTGACGAAAAACAAAGTTTCTCAGAAAACGCATTTAAAGATTTTAATACCGAATAAAAAAAATTCTTTTCAATGCATCGACTTAAAACTTGCTGTATTTATAATTCAAACATTTCTTAGCTTCCATATTAATTGATTTTCACTTTTCTATAAGTTCAAGTTGTTTCATGGGTAATTTTATAGTACACAGAAAATGACGTCTCGATTCCTGAATTTGACGTTTATCAACTTCAGGGTATTTTAAAAAATTAAACGGAATTTTAGTTGAATTTACATGTTTTCGGTTGAAGTTGGACATAAAAAGTTTAAAATTAAATATAATATGAATAAAATAATCATTAAATTTCAAATTTTAAGCAATTTGAAGTGTAAAATTGATGAAAACTGTCATACATACCACACCTCCTATGACAAATTCTAATAAATATATCTCAATATTACTTATACAGTACATAACTAACATATATATCTGTGTTGTGAACTAAAAGATTTGCAATATTGTTGAAAGTTATTAAAATATTCCCAACTTAGTGCTAAAATTTAATCAAAACTAAAAAAAAAACTCTTTCAAAGACAAATTTTGCTATATATCTTTAGAAGTCAGACCTCATGAATAAAAACACGCGAAAGCACATAAAACGCTTAAAATGTTGAATGTCATTCAAGTTACAATATCGTATCAAAAACTTGTGCATTTTTTCTCTTTCAGTTTAATTCTTTCTATGAAGATGTGACAGCAAAACTTCCTTTACATGCAATAGCTGACGATTTAGTAACAGGCATCGCTCTAATATCAACATTTTGTATCGTGAATGTCATTTTGAGTAAAAGGTGAGAGACTATCACCTGTATGTCAAAGTTTTGGACACAAAACCTTTCACGTGTTGGCAGCATGTGACACGCACGCAAACGTGCTTTAATAGCCTTTACTGTGAAGAAATCGAATCAATGAGTCAAAATACACTACCTACAAAAAAATAGCTGATATTTTAATTTTGCTGTAGTAGTGTTGATGGATAATTGTGAACCCAAAAACATATTGCATATTCTTATATTAATGATCACGCAATTATTCGGAGTGAAGTGAGGTATTTTGTCATATACAGGCTTTTCAGTGGCCAAGGAATATCGAAACACCCTGAAATTTTCAGGAAACTTTACTTTAAGAGAAAAAATTATAGAAAATTAGAAGGTTTGGCTAAAAGAACGTGGAAAATCCTCTCTGTTGACGTGGGAAATTCTATGAGGTCTTCATTTATACGTTAATTTTACTTGAAAAAATACGTTAATTAAACCGTATATATTGAGAAAAATAAAAATATCTTGGAATAGGTTCGCAACACTGAAGGAAAGTCAATTTTTTATTTGGTGAGAGGAGGGTCTACTTTGAGACAAAAAAAAAAAAAAACTTATTTTACTTAGAAGTAAAAGAAAAGTTATTTTACTAGAAAGTATTTTAATTAGACTCATTTTACTAGAAAATAATTACTTATTTTACAAAGAAAAATGCTACATTGAAACACAATAATATTATTTATTTATTTACTTTATTTTAAGTAGCCCTTAACTGCTAAAAAATTATCCTTAACTCTTCTGCACCCCTATCAAGTGATATTTAGAGCATTCCAGATTTATGAAAAATTAAAAAAATATATATAAAAGCAGACTTTAAGTAACTTTCCTGATCACGTTTCATGATTTTCCTGGTTTTTATCAGAAGTTTTCAATTTCTATGACTAATGTATCTAAAATAAAATTTCCTTTTAACTCCCCAAGTTTTAGGGTTTTCTTTACATACGCCCAATCCAAACCCTGGTTGACAACCCTTTAGATGCCAAAAATCCTTCCAAGGTCTAGAATTAACCACTTGATAGTTATCCATAACCGAATATAGTTTTCCATACCATTTTTACTATCAGCATTATTGTTTTCGAATCAAAAGTCTTTTGTTTTTCTGCCGGCATTCTAATGTAATCATTTATCTCAGTTAAAGATAACATAAATATTTACACTCGTTTTGTCACAATTGAATCAATAAATCTATCTGTGCAACTTTATTTCTCTTTGATTATACGTTCTTAAAAATTTCGAAATCATTTCAGTTAATGGAGCTATAAGGAATTGAAAGTTTAAAATATAAAGTCTAAAATATGAATTTTAGTTTCCCTTTTGACTTCAGGGAAATGCTATTTCTTAAGTGGTGTATATCTTTCTATTATTGAAGACGTTAAGAACATATTTCATGTTAAAGATTTCACAGACTCCGGCATATGGAAAGGACAACAAAGTTTTACAAATAAAATCCATATTCACAAGACAGATTTAGTATTTTATACTCTTTCATATCTTTTGTCTCTTATCTCATCTTCTGGGCTTCTATTTATGAAATTTAATGATTGTATGTAAGAATAGATCGTAAAATACATAGTATTCTCTTCTAAAATGCAAAAATAGATTAATAACTATGTGATAAAACATAAATTTAAAAGAAAAAAAATGATTGCGAAGGCTCGAATCTTAATCTAGTTTCTTTTTAACAAGCTTTTATTAGTTTCACCTTATACTGGAGAACTGGGGAAGCATTCTTCTAAAAATTATTATGACGTGAGGACCTCGCCACACAAGTACCAACTCCGCAACTGCTAAAAAAATGACCGTTAGACCTACTGCCATAGAAAAAGGGAGCTCGATTTTTCTGGAACAATTTTAGCAGATGTTTTTCGAGCAATATGCTTCTTGTGCAGCAGAGAAAAACCGCAAACACATCTGCTTCAGCTGGAGCAAAGATATATGCGAGGAAGGGATGTTATGATTATTCTTTTAGCCGGCGTCAACTGTTATTTTATTTCAAAGCAGCTGAAAGGGAAATGCTTTAGAAGTACGTTAATGCGCTGTAATTGAGAAGGCCAAGAGGAAAATTGAAAGCTTTAAAAGATAGTTATTGTTAAAAACATTTAAATTAGATTTAGAATAGATTATTAGTTTAAATTTAGACAATATTAATTAGGATTTGTATTAATAATTTTTCATTAAAAAATATGCACGTTGTGTCAACGTGACACACCTGTATGTTTCTCTTTTTGTTTCTAACCGACTCCTTTGAACTCTATATTGACTCACGTTAAACGGTGAGATTTAATTTAAACTTTGTACACTTATCAAGGACCGATGACAATACAATGATTTGGCAAGTTTATCCCATTATCCTGATTATTATCGTCAGTATTAGTAATTTTCTTAGAGATGCTTTGCGTGAGAGCGTGAGAGATGGGCCTAGCACGCGATCTAAGCATGCGTATCATTTCGGCACTCGGCTCAGCATAATGAAGTAGAACCTTTCTCGCTATTGGTAACTGTATTCAATGGTATGTTTGGGTAGTCACGTTTTTGAAATCCAGATGGAAAATCTAAAAATTTTACCCCAATATTGTTACATGAATTTTTGTGTTTTATTGTAGTCGTTATGAAACTTTCTTGTTGATTGGAGACCTATTTTTCCTTTTTTGTGAGGAAGGTAGCATTTAACTGCAGGCTAATTAATACTTTGGTGCACGGCAGGGGCATAGCCAAGGGAGGACTGTCCTCCCCTTGAAATGGGACTTTTTACTAAAGTTACAATTTGATATTTAGCTTACAATTTAACTTTAGCTTTAAATTTCATACCCAGCCCATCCCGAAATAAAATCCTGGCTACGCCGCTGATGCACAGTGAAAATAAATTATCTCGCAGTTTGTACTTACCAACTTAGTGTTCCTTAGTGTCTTATGAGAGATATCGAAAATTAAAAATAAATTTTAAATAAATACAGTTTAAGAAAAGTAAAAAACACGCTTTAGTCATAAATTGGACTAACTAAAAAGTGAAAAATAATGAACGAATTACAATATAGAAATAAATTAATGAACGAAAAATAGTATTATTCTGAAAAAACCGTGGGGTGTTCCATATGTCAGTTCTTGAGTATATTCGATCGGTACTTTTAATATAAAAATGGTACAAAAAATATAGCACAAAGCACCCCACACTTTTTTCACAATACTATTTTTCGTTCATTAATTTATTTCTATATTAAGAATTATTTTTTACATTTTAGTTAAATTTATCACTAACGCGTGTTTTTTAGTTTTTTTTAAACTATACTTATATTTTAGAGAATAGTACTATACACATTTTGGAAAGTCTAGGTTGCACTAGAAATTATTACTCACGTCTAAGATACAAAAGTGCAAACTCTTTCGATAATTATTATTATTATAAAACATTATGGAGAATTTAATTGGCAGTACTGTCTAAAATTGATCATTAGTTGATGCAATTGCGAATGTCAACTACTTTACAACGTTGTATTAAAAAATATTTCATTGATTTTCCCAATAATCTGTATCAAACAGGTTTCAGGACTGCCTAGCATAGCGCTGACTTTTTCCCATAGGCAGTATAGAATGAATAAATTAAAATATCAGGTTGTAACGAAAGTTTTCCGCCATGTCTGCCTGAAAAACTAACATCTAACTCATTAGATAACTGATTTTGAACTTTCGGTACCAAACCTGCACAGTGTCACATGATACAACAATTGTACTTAAAGCTGTACTCATAATTTGTTGATATTCTGGAGCTGACTTTTTGCAACACAACTGGAAGTTAATGATGGTTCTAATCCTCTAGAGCTATAGTTCCATTTGAAACACCTTGTACGTAATTATAACTATATTTTTTAGAGATTTCACAACACAGTGTTATAAAGTAAGCCTCTTTCTTTCAAATGTCAAAAATCGTTCGACAAAATATGAGCAAATACGCCAACGCGAGCTGTGTTCTGACGATATTTGCGGTGGTGGGAAACTTTCGTTACAACCTAATACATCGTTCTCATACCTTGTTACATGGCATTCACTTGCATTTTATAAGCTTCATCTAGATTCAGGTGCTTCACCTGTAAAGTGCATTACTTGTCATATGTGATTACATCGAATTTACTGGCATTTTTTAGGCTTCGTATAGATACAAATGCATAACATGTAGTAGGATATTCTGCAATGTAAATTTGGCTACATAATTAAACTTTTACAGAAAGCCAAAAGTGTTCACATTATAACACTTAAAAAAGGTATCATCATTCTCAGAGTAATAAATTCTATTATAACACCTTAAGTATTAAAAAAATCAGTTCGAATGATTAAAGGAAAACATTTCTTTACGAATTTAGTAGTCAATTGTTTTTTTAATTATTGTTAATATAAAATAATTTAGCATAAATTGCACCAATTTCCATTTACTCTAAAAATAAATAAAATAAACCATCACTCTTACATAATTCAAAAAACGAGGAGAATAAGATACATAAATCCTTTAATTTGAAAATTATTAGTAAGGATTTTCTGATTAAAAAACCCGAGCGAGATCGTTTTTTAAAAAGCAATTTAAACGTAATTAATGTATTATCTGAATTTGCAATTCCATGTAAGCATTTAATGATTCTCAGTAAAATGAAATATAATTAGATATTTCTAAATTTAATAAGAATGAAATATGTTTCATTAATTGCATTACTGAAATGAAATTTAACATTCTACAAGCTACAAAATATAGAATTAGAAATTATAAAACCATTTAGAACATGTATTTTTTTGTTAACCAAAACACGTAATTTTGTATTAAATATTTTAAAATGTTTACCAGTGTATGTCAAATTTTGCTATTCGGATATTCTTTGCGTTGTAATGCGTTACCAAAAAGACAATCACAACGTACAAACCTTTTTTCGAACTGTAATTAGTTTTTTTCCTGTATAAATATTATATATTATACAAAGCAACGTTTCTCAACACGTGGGGCGCGCCCCCAGGGGTGCGGTGATACGAGAAAAACCATTGAGCAAGTAGTGATGAAAGTTTTAAAAAAAATCTTATTTATTCTCATTTTTACTCGAAAATATATCCATTTTCGCTTAAATGTTCATTTAAACTTTACTGATAACATTATTTTGTAGAAAATTCGACTAAATGTTCATTGTTAAAGATTAAAAACCTGAATGTATGCTGAAAAATGTATGTGTGGGGGTGCCATCGAAAGTTAACCTTTGTTGGGTGGGCGCGACGTTAAAAGGATGAGAACCGCTGGTCTAAAGACGTAAAAGTAAATTTTATTACTTGTTTCAATCAAGCACATAGCTAAATGTTAACAACATATTCAATAGAGAAGGATTGCTGGTATAATTACTTTTAGTATATTTAAAAATTATATTAACACAGAGCACGGATTTCTTCGGCACTTAGAAACCGGAAACCTATCCAACCATCGGACTGATTTGGTTCAGTATTTTGATTGGGTATATAAACTAACAAAACTGTGAGTTTTGTGTTCTGATTCGTTGTGATAATTTTGACGTTCCCTGCTATATGCAAGCGAAATTTGGAGTTCATACGAGCATCAAAATCCTTCCTTCATTGATAGCGTGGGTTCCTATGAAATGTGCGGAAATATAGGAAAAGTTTAACTGTCCGTATTTTCAAAGAATACTACAGCAATGTTTCAAAACTTAACGGCAAGCAGTTTATTAGGATTTAAAAGAAGCTTCGTGGTATTTTTTACCATTTCAGCGAGAGTTTGTTTTCTAAATTTTGTTGCGTTTATGGCAGAAGAAATCATAATATATATTTTTGGATAATTTTCAACTTATTTTTCATTGGAATAAGTTTAGCATTACTAATTACTTTCGAGTTAAGTACAATATCCTGCAGTTACTATACATTAGCGCAAAGTCACTTACAATTGCTGCATCGTAATGATATAAAAATGCTATTCCTGTACGATTCTCTTTTTACGCATCTGTTTTAAATACTGTGGATCTCAGTAGTGCCACAAATTCAAATACATGACGAAATCAACACTTTGATATTTCATATTCCAAATAGAATATTGTATTTTTTCGCCGTATTTTGCTCTTGTCCACCAAAATATTGTTTTCAAATATTTGAAGCATTTATTTATAGCAGCTTTCACATCTGGTGTATCAAAGGTTGGTGTGAGTTCCCATAAAATTTAGCAAAATTCGAAGGAGTTCAAATTAAAGCAGTTTTTATCGACAAAAAAGAAGTTGTAGTATGGTATTATGTTCCAATCCACCAAAAGTTCGTTTTGTAATTTTTGAAGAGTTTATGGCAGAAGAAGTTGGGTAACAGATCATTTGCCAAAAATTTCGTACACAATTTCCATTGGGACCATTTTCAAATAAAAAGATCCTGGTTATTCATTGAGAAAATCATCCATTGCACGAAAGTTATTTTAAAACCGACCACCATACGGGTTACAGTTACCGTCGATTAGCTCATTCTTAATTAATGAATCTTAAATGATGTCAATGGATACAAGAATAAGTTTCCCTGTATGACAGTCTTGCTGCAATCTATTTACAATTTTGTTTACCCCAATACGGCGAGAAATAAAAACACCAATATTTTCCCAATATTTTCTATGGGCAAGTTAAGGATTGTGATGAAGATCACATATTTAATTTTCATTTTCACTTGTTTACAATTTCTTCAATTTAATATATTATAAATCAAGCATTTTAATTTTGAATTGTCTTCTCATTTTTAACTGCACCGATTTTCAAAATTTTCTATTACGCTTTTTTTCCCACATGCTTAATTTCAGTTAACTGCTTAAATAATTCTTTCGCCTTTTTGTTCTATGTAAGTCCGTTACATTTCTTTAGCTTTTCTAGATGTTAAGAAACATCTTTTCTCATTCAGAACATTTACGCTTAATTAATATGCATCTATGCTTAACGTCTTTCTATACACATACATCGCTTTATTTCTTTCATTACCAAATATGGACATGGACTCACATCAGTTAAAATTCTGCTGAACTAATTATTTTTCACACGAGTTTACTGTAATTGAGGGGGGGGGTAGTTTTTATCTTTAATAATTTGGTGCCCAGCGCTTTGTTATATCTTGACATTCTGCGGTTTTTCGGCGTCTTTAATAATGAATGCATTATTGGCTGTCGTTTGGGCGTTCTTTTAGAATGCCAAGTTTACCTTTCTCGCCAACCTCGTGATTATTCTTTGATTGAATTTGACTTCTAATCGGACCTTAACTAACTTGACTTATTGACTAACCTAGCTAAGTGTCTCCCAACCAACACCATCCTGTAATCGTTTCTAAGTCCTTAAATAAAAGTTTTGTTCTTCTGCAATTGTTTCTTATAATTGTTTCGCAAAGTGACGTTAGTTTGAATTATTTGTTCGACTCCACAACGCTCTCCCAATAAACTTTATCGCTTCTAAAATTGAACCTTAGATAATAATTTAAATCTTCCCAACTAAGTTCAACATCATAACGACCTCTTCTAATTATTTCTTTCTTTTAAGAATTTACTGGGATTTTTTTGCTGCGTAAAAATTAACAGAAATGTTCCACATTTTATCTCTACTTATTATAAAAGAAGATGTCTGTGTGTGGGTCTGTGTGTGGTTCTGTGTGTGGGTCTGTGTGTCGGTGGCGTTACGGACAAACGGCTACACCTAGAAACAGCAAATTTGGTATTCGGGAAGATCTAAACATGAAGCTGTGCACCTCGAAGCGATTTTTTCAAAATTCGACCTAGATTTTTTTTAATTTTATGTTTTATGCGATTTTTGGCATTTTTTCTCACCTAATTCGTAATAACGGCGGAAATTACGCTCGCAGCAAAATGGCATTTGTATTATCGGATAGAGGAGAAAATTTTCTTTTAAAAACAGTTTGTTCTGAATACGTAACATAATTTACTGATTTTTAGGAATTTTTATATTAAGTAGCTGATTCGACAAATTTTTTCGTAAAATAATTTTAAACTTTCGCATCTTGAATTCTATCCGTCATAACTTTTTGATATTTTGACAGATCGTGAAACATTCCTTTCTCCCTCTTTTAAAATAAAAACGGAAATATTATGTAAATTAGGTGATTTTTTACGAATTTTAATGCAACGTGATGTTTAGAATTTAATATCACCGACGCGGAGAGCTTACGAGGTTACATTAATTGATCATGGCACGTGATAATATTGTTGCATTGCCACAAAAAGGATCAGAAAGAAGGTTTTTTTCAACCAATCGAGTTTTTAAATGGGATATCGGAATTTCAATTCGCAAGTGAGGATCTATGACGTCTAATGCTTTAAAATACATAAAACTTAAGCCACAATTTTAACGCATTTATCCCTGCTCTTTTTTTTAACACAAGAAGGCGATATTTTGATTAAAACTTACTTTAGAAATAAACTGAGAATTCATGATTATTATTATTATTATAAGTGGTATTTTAATCCTTTGCTTACTTAAAAATTGAAACATTTTAACGCGGCTGAAAATGTTCTTCATTTTAAAAGCTACAAAATTCATTTTAAAGCGGGATATATTAAAAATTTTCTATTTCCTTTTTCATTTTTCGCATTTAATTATGTCGCAGGCATATGTTTCCTAACATATGCATGTTGCGAGTATAGTTTTATTTTAACATTGGATTACGTCGGCGAATTGTTTCGTAAAATAATTTTAAAACTGTCGCATCTTGAATTCTATCCGTCATAACTTTTTGATATTTTGACAAATCGTGAAACATTCTTTTCTCCCTCTTTTAAAATAAAAACGAAAAAATTATGTAAATTAGATGATTTTTTATGAATTTTAATGCAGCCTAATGTTTAGAATTTAATAGCATCAACGCGATCTTAAGTCATTCATTACATTGCGATCACGGCACGAGAATTTATCTTCGGTTGTTGCCACAGAAAGGATTAGAAAAAAGGGCTTTCTCAACCAATCGAGTTTTTAAATGGGATATCGAAATTTCAATTCGTAAGTGAGGATCTATGACGTCAAATGCTTTAAGATACGTAAAAATTACGCCATAATTATAACCCATTTATTCCAGCTCTATTTTCAACACAGGGAGACGATATTTTGATTAAAATTTACTGTCCGCAGTAATTTCAACAGAGGAGATTACTTGAACTTTTTTAAAAATGAAATTCTGTTTTGTCACATGCAGATATGATTTTAGTAGTAAAATATTCGCTTATTCCCGTATGAAGAGCGGGTGCGCAGTTATCTTAAAAACATCTCTTGAAAATAGCATAAATGAATTCAGAAGACCTCAAAACGCGTAAATACACCAAAATCTCGAAGTCGAATTTTTTATGATTACAATACTTTCCTTATATGGTACATGTTCGGAAAGAAATAAATGGTTGTCCATTCCATGTAGTGTCTTAGGTATTTAATGCAACAACTTGAGCCTAAAAAACAGTATGATGTAGCAATAAGACATTTTGAAAGCCAGGAGTTCTCTGCAAACCATTAAGCATTCCACTTTTTTGATAGTGAATGACACTGACGTAGTTTTTTGAGTCAATATACTACAATGATGCCAGGTTAATACTCGTGACGCAAACTTTACATCAAGAGTCAAATAATTTTGCTCTTTTTCTTTAAATTCCACATCACGAAGAAATTCGAATTACACATGTAAGGAAAATTTTCGTTTCCTACGGTGCGAAGAACGGGCACGCAGCTAGTTTCTTATAAACAGCATTGTCTATTTTCTGTCCAGTATGTTACTTGATCAAGGAACAACAACAATAAAATAAAATATATTTTTGTTTTAAAAAGTTTTCTTACGAGTAAATACACAAAAAATCATATAGGACATCATTTAGTTAGTGTGTAAATAAATTTACACAAAACCTTTATTCTTCTTTTATACACCATATCTTAGTTCTTAACCTATTTATGAAAATTTATTTATATATTTTTAAAGGAAAATTCATGCTGGCAAAGAATTATGTATCAGTATTATAAATCATAAATAAATTTATGAGAAAGTTTGAACACCGAAAGACTTTAACTTACATAATCTGAATGCTTGGGGTTATAAATTTTGTCACGTGTAAATATCGTGGAGAAACATTTTGGAAATCTTAAGCATGTTTGCAAAGAAGATTAACTATATCACTCATTACTTCATTTTAAATGCATGATACGTCCAGAAACTTCAAGCATGAAAATGGGCAGATTTTGTTTAATCATGATAAATGATTTTGAAAAGCTAACCAAATGAAAATGAATCTCTTTTATATTTGAATTTCTTTTCTTTTTCTCTCTTTTATTAGAACATATTGAAGGGTTAAATTTTTTCCCAATTAAATTTATATCTCACTACTCTGAGTGAATATTTAACGAAAATAAGCTGAAGTAAATATTTATAGCAAGAATTTATCTCATAAGCAGACTTTTGATATGCCCATAAGATTAAAATATATTTATGGAATAAAGCAATTCTTTCTAGTGTGAAATTCAAAAAATGAAAAAAAAAACTACAAAATTAATAATGCAGTTATATGCATGGTACATATGTGCATTAAAAATATCAATTACTTATTTAACATATTTAAGACAAAATTTGTACAAAAATATTCATACACTTTCGAAACATTTATCACATGTATTTTTTACATTTACAGACTGCAACATATGCAACAATTTCTGTTATAGGTTTTTATAAGCTTTATGGGAAATTTCTAAGATTATTTTTATATACTTTTATAATTCCATAAATCTAAAAGCACTTCCTTTATATGGATATGTGTTCAAGTATTTGGAGTTCGTTATACATATGATAAGACATGTCTTTGCCTTATCGGTAAGTATGCATCATTTGCGATACTTAAGAATATGTTTTTTAGTCATTATTCATTATTGAATTTTTCAGTATCTCATTTTTAGATAGATTCAAATGCATCAAATCTAGAAACTTTTTTTCTCTTGGAATAATTCTTATAAATAAAGGATACAAGCTTACAGATAATAATTTACATAAATTACATCATCCATTTTGTTTATTTTAAATCATTTTGGTGATCTAAATGTCTTGCAGATACAAGTCCGTATATACGTATATATGATACATATGATGGGGAAAGTGGTCTAAAAATGCCCCAGCGGTTAAAACGATCCATATACCATCCACGTACTTTTCTTCCATGCACGTAGCGCTATCTACCGGGTAATAGATAAAATAGTTGTGCCAAGTCAAGAAGAAGAAATGGCGGTATTAAACCGATCACAGTATTTGGCGTCTAAATAGAAGTCTTAGAAAAATTGGGTTTTATAACATTTGTCATAATGTAAGCACTAACTTTCCTATACATTTAGATAAAAGCCCTTCATGTACAGAAATATGTCTTAGTTCACTGAATGGAGTACATATTTTAGATTAAATTTAGTTTATACCCTGCGTAACAAATGCCTAGGTGGGTGCATACACTGGAATACCTGAGAATGTTGATCATGTGTGTTTTTGTGAATTGCACTGAAATATTTCGAGCTTTTGAAGTATGGGGGGGGCATAATTTAATTTATAATTTCGTTTAATTTATAATTGCGTTTTCTGTAGGTCATAATTTTTGAATTATAATTTTAAAAAATTCCACTGTTTGTGACACTTTTTTTTCATCAAATAAATTATGTGTGCTGTTTGATTTTAAAACTTATTTTATTATATTACGTTTAGTCACAATTACTTTTACATCTTTTTATTTTGCCGATAAAAACAATTTACATTCAATTTTAAACGAAGGATGATTTTCCCTTTATGGTTGAGTGTAAAATGATTTTTTAGATATTTTTTGAAAATTCTACTTTTTTAATTACTCTGTTTGTGTTGGAAATATTATTGAAATATGCTTATAACACAAAATGTACTGTAAAATATTCTAGCAAAAGGCCAAAGTCTCATTTAAACATTTATGTTATTTTATCAAGTTTTCTCTTTAAGGAGATGATTATAGGCCTACTTCCCTTACATATTAATTAGTAATTTAAAGAGTTATTTTGAAAATAATAAATATATTGAATAATTTTCTATTTAATGATTTAACTTTAACTAATATTATAGCGTTTCCTAATATTTTGCTTTGATATATCAGAAACGGAATTATAAAAGAAACAAGCCCAAAAAAATTGCTATAAAGCAATTTTTTTGCACCCCTTCTAATTACACTAACAACATAATTTTCCAGAATATACTCATAATTTAGCGATATATGACATGCGATGAAGATGAAACTTTGCCAGATAATTAGCGAAATTCCTCACATAAAGGAAAATAATTAACGAATTCAAAAAAACATTACGTTAGGCCCTGAATTAGTGGATAAAACTTACCGGTCAGGAACATGGATATTTTTTTGCCATTCCAATTAAATGAAGTTTCATATTTTAAGAGTTATAAAAATAAAGAAAAATTACCCATCGAACAGGAAAATCTGCTCACTATTAGAGAGTAATGCAAGCAACAATCCAAAACGTATGTATGTATAATATTTGCAGTTTGAAGAGTAAGGATTTGAGGTACACTTTAGGCGTAAATATTAGGGTAGGATGTGGTAAAATGGTTATGAAAAGATACATTTTTTAGTCATTGGATGTTTCTTGTTACGGATTTTGCAAAACCTGCGATTCCATTGCGTTTCTTTAGCAATGCCACACATGAAAAGAATACATTCCAGATAAGCACTGTATTCGTGCGTATTACTGCTGAGAAAAAAATAGTAGAATGAGTACTTTTTTCAGGGGACTTAGTACCTTTAAACGTCCAAAAAATGAATTTTTCAAAAATAATTTTAAAAAATAATTCAGATTGCTAGGAATATTTTAAAACAAATCGCATCAAAATCGAACGAAAAATTTTCCGCAGCAATTAAAAGCAAAAAGCTAATATGGACTTTCCCTTTAAACGCTCTATAAACTTGATTTTCTCAGTTTCGGATTTTTTTACGCTTTCGCACAAGATTTTATAAAACTTTATGAATGGAAAGTTATCAAATTTTACGCTTAAGTGTTACATATAGATCTTTATTCTCTGAACTTCAGATTTGATTATGGAACCTAAATATTTTATTTTATAACGTGATGAATGACAGAATTATAAATTATTGAGATTTTTATGTAAAATTATCTTTTAAAAATTGATTTTTTAGAAATTTAAAGGTACTATGGGTATTTTTAATAGTGCAATTTCCTCCACTCCGGGATTGTCTGTCGACGTATTTTTGCGGTATACTTTCATGTATGATTTGCGTCAACACGTTTACACCACATTTTACAATAAGGTTGCGAGATAGCGCGGGGAGGGGAGATCAAAATTTTGAAAGCCGTCGAGGTTTTCCTTATTTGGTGATTTATCGCTAAGTTTGGCATACAAAAATCCCCAAAACTGAACCTAGCTTAAGGATTCCTCCTATATCTGACGAGAAACTGGTAAATGTTGCAGTTTATTACAAAGGAGAAGTATTGTTAGAATATGCCTGACGGAGATTTTTAAATAGTTTTAAGGCGATTTTAACATAGATTATTTCAATTCTAAAAAGAATTTTATGGAAGAAGTAAGACAAACAAGGTACTCTTATGAGTTTTGCTGCACATAACAAACATTATTTAGATGAAGTATAGTTAGAATATGTTTGTTCACAAAGATTGTAAAAATATTTCTATTAGGCGATTTTTACATAGATTTTGATTGAAAATAATTGTTTTATGGAACAAGTAAGAAAAATACGGCATACTCATTAAAGTTACACTTTCATTTTTTTTTTTTTTGATAAAAATACATTTTCTTTAAATGATTATTCTTTTTTACTTTTAAGCCCATGTTTTTGGACATTTGTAGGAAACATTTATACTGATTAAAAAATTATGCTAACGGTATTTGGTAATGTGATATTAGCTGATTTTATGGAAAAATACTGTTTAGAACTTTCTAGCTTCTAATTAAGAATAGCACTCGAAATCTAAAGGACGTATTTTAGTTTCTGTAATGTTTTTTGAGAAACAAAAATAAAAATTTATTTCAATACGCAGATTAGGCTAAAATTATTATTCTTAATTCATTTATTAAACTTCATAAGCGTAAAAAGGTTTCCTTATAATGTCTGAAGATACAGGCTAAAAAAGAAATATCTTTTAAACACAATTTGTATTTTTGATCAAAGAGAAGTATCTACTCGCTTTATTCAACCACACATTTTACCCCACCATACCCTGTAGTAAAAATTCACAAAAAATACCAAATTAAACAGTGGCTATTAGTCAAATACTCCGTAATGCATTAATTTATAATTGAATACAAAAACGAAAGTGTAATTTTAGAGCACGAGAATGTTTTCTGAAAGTCATCGTAAAACTTAATTTTAAGTGTGAAAAACGTATAATTAAGTCCTTGGATATTTATTATCATTTAAGTTTAGTTTTTCGGATGTTAAAATAGATAAACCATACAGACTATTTTTTCAAAGATGAATTTAAAAGTTTTGAATTAATTTTACATTTGCCCATTAAATGATGATAACAATCCTTTAAAATAAATTAAGCAACCTATAACAAACTACATTTTTTGGTTTCGCTGTATAAAATATAGCTAAATGCAAATATTTTCTGTAGAATTTAATTCTAAATAAACTAAGTTTGTCTGCTTGCGACACTATTGAATGGAGATATTTTTTTTCCCTCTATGGAAAAGTTGCTGTTTATTGTTGCAGTCTCAAGGGTGTAAATACCATCCATCATTTAGTTTCAAAACATTTCAACAGATCATTTTTCTGAAGTATTTTAAAGTTATCAGTTGCAAAACAAAAATTGTTAAAACAGTGTTCTTATAGTTTCAAAGAAAATTAGATAAGTTTTCAAGAGATATTTTATATAAAAGAAAAAAATGTAGCTTTTATTTTTTCTTCTATCAAAGATAGGTTTTAGTAGAAAATTTTTTTTTGAAAAAGACAGAAGATTTGGAATTTAAAATATTATTATTTCATGAAGTTGATATAAATTAATGAATATATTTTACTATGGTTATCTATAAATGTGTGTTTGAAGCAACAGTTATTTCTTATTAATCAGAAGCTTTCTTTAGACAATATGCTATGTATGATGTAGATTAAGCATGTATAAATCATTGGTGTATATATTTGATCTAGAGTCAGTGCCATTTTATCGCTCTATTTTTTAATTAAACTATTTCTTGAAGATGTATTCGTACAGTTCTCACCAAGATCCGAGCTCACCTCCATTAAAAATTTTCTGTTGTAACTGCAGCGGCATATATTAATGGAGCATAGGATCACTTATTGCTTAGTTAAATGTTATATGCCTGTTGAAAAAGCATAAGTATGGCACTTTTATTTCAATTAAGAACAACACAGATTGTGAGTATGACGTAAGTTATGTACAAGGTAGAATGTCATTATGACGTAAGTTATGTACAAGTTATGTGACATCATACATTAACCACGCGCAGATTTTAATGTTAACGTTTAGGATTGCCGTAAAAGAAATCCGAGTGTTTTTCATCTGGGTTAGTTCACACAATATTTTTCTAACGAAATCTTATTAAACTTGGCATTCTTATTAAACTAAAATCTTATTGAAACTTTCAATAGCGTTAGAAAAAAAAAATAAACTCTTTTTCTAGGACCGTTATGGCCAAATGTAATCCAACGTTCAAATCCCGAACTCGACTTTGAATTCGGCGTATAGTTTTATTTGGGTAAATTTTTATTATCATGTAAAATTTTATTTTTTAATGTTATCTGTATACTAAAATAGAACGCAAGATTTGAAACATATGACAGTTCCTCATTTTAAATGATATTCCAAATTAACAAGCTAAAAAAGTCGAAGCACAAACTTTTGTGTAGTCTCAAGGAATATTGTTTATGTCACTGAAAATGGAATTTGTTGCGTTACAGAGTATTTTTAGATTTTAAACCACAGTATCTAATATACTGAGTGCGTTTAATGACTGATTATTTCAGAATGAATTTCAAATTGAAAGTAATCCTAATCATAATTAAAAGTCACATTTCATTTCTCTCTAGAACTCCATTATAAATTTCCCTTCTATTATTCTAAGAATTGTCGAAGGTTTACTCTTATAAATATGAAGTTACTGAAGTAAGATTATATTTTAATACAGACACTCTGGTCATATTTTCACGTACAATTCAAATAGCATACATGAATAAAATCGTTGAGAACGTTTTTGGAAGTTTCGTTATATTAGGGCGAGATTCGTGCGTGAGAAACGTGCGTGATCGAGATTGAATCGAACGTTTTTCAGTCCCCAGAATGCTTCCAATGAACAAAACTATCACGTTGTCACGTGATCAAAACACGATTCTTTTATTTCAGTTGAATAAGAAACATTGATATATTTCGAAGTTTCCCCTGATCGACACGGAAAACGTTCGAATTGTGTTAATTGAATCTCGCCCTTAGTTGAAGAATATTCATGTATATCATGATATACGTTTTCATGTATATCATTGCGATGATCGCTCATCCTTAAAAAAAGTATAATTGTATTTGATTTAGCTTCACGATCTTCTTTATCAGTACTTACTGAACGTACAGTTTGCTGTATAAAGACTAACGAGACAAACTAAAGAAGTTATTTATAAAGGATGAACGTATAAAACAATTTTGCTTCAGACCAGTTAAATTTTTTCTAAGAGATTTAATTTCTCTCGATAAATCATTGTAAATTGGCACTCAAAATGGGTTAATATAAAAGTTTTTCCACAATATCACGTTACAGAAGTGTGTATAAATGAGTGTACTTACAATCTCCCCGTTAATTTTACACACTGTAAATACTTAAACAAGCGGTAATGGATTAAATATACACATTTGAAACATAAATTAAAGGATTCTAAAAGTGATTTTTCTCCTGTGTGCTTCAGCTTCACAGAAAAAGCAGTGTACTTTTATTAACTTGAAACTTATAACACACACTTCAAGAAAATTGCCATGAAACAGTATCTTTCAAAATATTAAAATTCAAATAAAACATCTTGATGATTTAATTCTCAACACTATAAGGTAAAATAATTATCTATCATTCAGAGTTGTAGATAAAAAGTGCTTCTTTACTGCATCATAAAGAATGTATTCACGCCATAAATCTTTTTTTATTTACATCTTTTTCTCATTAGGAAGCCGAAAGAAACATCTCACAGATAGTGAGATATCCATTAAGAGTTACTTATTGTCTAACGAGGACGCTGCCTCAGACAAGCATATATGTTATTAAATATTCAAGAGTAGTTTGTGTTTTGGTCGTATATAAGAAATACCAAGTAATTATTTTAGATTAAGGCTTTCATTCTAAAATGCCTTAAATACTTAGCTATTTTAACTAAACCTAACTATTAATAAACAAATAATAAATACTGAGTGTCTAAAATTTCCCAGTTTCAATGATACACTATATAAATTTAATTTAGAAAGTTTAAAAAAAAACCCATACATACAGAGGTATGAAATTTATTAAAATAATTGTGAAATTTGCAATAAAATCTTATTACATAAAATATAATATATCATTAAACAAGTTGGTACATTTAATATTTAGTATATACACCCCTTTTTTATTAAGATTCGATATGTTTTGTCATACTTTGTACGAGTTTTTGTAAATTAGGTTGTGTTTCGATGTTATGGTGCCAAATTTAGTAGTCCTTCTATTACACATTCTTCACTCTGATGTTGTACTTCTTTAGTTTTTTCTTTACAATGGCGGAAAGATTATCTATTGGGTTCATATCTGGACTGTTTTCAGACCAAAGAAGAGTTTTTATATTTTTTCATTGAAAAATGTGGTCACATACTTTGCTTCATAGCTAGGAGCTCCATCATGCATAAATATGAAGTCTCCATTTGAAAACCAGTCTTTTAATTGTGAAATTAGTCTTTGCTCAAGCATTTTGTATAGTAATACAGGCTCATTACGCCTTCTACAGTGTATAAAAGTCCAGTATAATGAACAGACATTACACTACAACCATTACATTGGTAAGATGTCAAACCGATTGCGGTATGTAATTTTGGGAAAATTCGTCACTGATACTTCTCCTTGCATACTGCCTGATTTCTTCAGATATCGTAGACGTTGATTAATCAGAAAAACATACCTAAGAGATAAAAAATACAAGTACGTAATTCGTAGAGACATATTCTTCTAAAGACATTACTAATCATATTATAAACAGTTCTGTATCTTTAGTCAGTATAAAAAAAACATGATTTCAGGAAAAGAAATTAAAAACTTGAATTCTGTTGACTAATTAAAGGAAATTTAATATTTCTCCCTTTACTCCAGTCATTTCCGAATTTTTCTGGCACAACTTTTGCACAAATATCTTCTTTGCCATAGCAGATGTGATTTTGCACTTTTTCGAGGATCCCGAGCACTGAGTCCAACTGAAGAGTTTTATATGGATACAATAATCCCCCTTCATTTACTCAATACGCTTGCAGAGGGATTTTTAGTCCATGACTAGTTGCTCTTCTGTAAGATTTAGCAATTTGAAGTAATTTCCTTTCAGATCTTGCTGTAAATTTGCTTTTCCTTCCACATTTCCCTACTCTAGAATCTCCATATTTACATTAGAAGTCCAAAGGGAATTTGAGGTTCAAATGAAGACCCAAGCCAAATTTATTTATTTTTTATATAGTGTTTTTTCCCAAATTCAAAGATTTTAAACTCAGTTTATGATTTTTAAAAAGTTTTTTCCTTTTCTTACTCATTTTTATATGCAAACTTTTTTAGGCCAAAATTGGAGGGGGGGCAACCCCCCCTCAAAAAAAAGAAATATATATATATCTATATGTTATTGATTTTTACAAGCTATACTGCATTCTAATTTTTTAGTTCTCAGCCACCGCCTGCAAAATATTCCTGGCTTCGCTACAGATCTGTTGCATGTAATACTTAAAAAAAATTGATGATGACGTGCTTGATTTTTCCTAAAAGTGTGCTTATAAAGTGCTTAAAAGTGCTTGATTTTTCGAATGAAATTTGACTACTCACCCTGTTTTTATTCTCTAAACAGATGCTTGAGAAATCTTTGCTTTTTTTGCGATTTCGTCTTCTAATAGTGATATTCTTCGATGAGGCACTTTACCACAGCCAGGTTTTTAGGAGAAATATCGCTTGCTTTACCCATAATCACATAATAATCCTTTGACAAACGTAAAAAAGCTACCAATTATACACTAAGCAGTGCTGTGAAAAGAATTCTTTCAACAATAAATCAGAAAAAATATTGTTAAATAATATCTTCTAATAAAAATGGTAAAAGTAAATAAGCATTTTGCACATAACAGATATTGCTTTGACAACGTCTATATGTAAATATGTATGCTCCTGTATGTGTACGTTTAGGTATTTACAATGTAGTAATTCTACGATTGAAGTATTTGCAACTTTACTCTACGATGTAGTAATATATAGTAGAGTACAACTTACTCAAGATGTAGTAAGTCTACGATTTGCAATGTAGTAATTCTACGATTGAAGTATAATATACGATTGTACAGTCTGTAAATTAGTATAGTCTGCAGGGATTAGTGTCAAAAATATTTTATTCAGTATAACAGTTATAATTTTGTGAACTTATAGGAATAAAAAGAAAACCTGCATATAGTGTTTTGCAATCTTTACGATGTAGTAATATATAGTACAACTTACTCAAGATGTAGTAAGTCTACGATTTGCAATGTAGTAATTCTATGATTGAAGTATAATCTACGATTGTACTGTCTGTAAATTAGTATAGTCTGCAGGGATTAGTGTCAAAAATATTTTATTCAGTATAACAGTTATAATTTTGTGAACTTATAGGAATAGAAAGAAAACCCGCATATAGTGTTTTGCAATCTTTACTCTACGATGTAGTAATATCTAGTACAGTACAACTTACTCAAGATGTAGTAAGTCTACGATTTGCAATGTAGTAATTCTACGATTGAAGTATAATCTACGATTGTACAGTCTGTAAATTAGTATAGTCTGCAGGGATTAGTGTCAAAAATATTTTATTCAGTATAACAGTTATAATTTTGTGAACTTATAGGAATAAAAAGAAAACCCGCATATAGTGTTTTGCAATCTTTAGAGGCAAAGCAAATTTAAGAAAATGGTTAGGTGCACTTAGAGGGAAAAAGGTAAAATACAAAAAAAAAGGATAAATTAATGCTAATGAATGAGAATAGAGAAATATAAAGTATAATAATAACGAGGATACTAATAGTTAAACTACTTACAATGCAAGTGATAAAAAGAAGATACAATATTTAAAATATTCTAAATAATATTTAATATTTATCTTTTAAAAATATGTATTTCAATATATGCGGTCTTTAACACATTATTCATGCACGTTTTAATCACAAATGATGAAATACAGAAATTAATTTTAGCTACATATTTATAAATGCAACCTCTAACCTTTTAAAACTTAGGATTTCGTGTTTCTCAAAACTCGTTTTATAACATGAACGGGAATTTAAACATATAACATTTCTAAAGTATTTTTAATGAAAGAAGTAGAATTATACGATACATTTTTACTAGATAATGCTCACTAGGGATTCTGCAAATAGCTTTTTTTTTCAAAAATAAATATTTATTTCATGAAAATTCAGCTAGGGATAACCATTTTGTATAATAGACGGTCGTTTTACCAAAAAATATAAAAAAATAGCTTGACCAAATGTGCGTTAAAAAATATGAACTACATAGTTTTTATACATATAAAAGGAGTTGGTTTTGAAAATTTAAAAAATTAAAAAATTAAAAAAAAACCTTGCAACCCTAAAAGTAGTTTCAATTAGTATAAGTGTAAAAGTACCCCAAAATTGTAGAACAGAAAGCTCTGGCTTTAAATTTCCTCTTCATCTCAGAAGAAAAAGTAATTTGGGAGATAATCATTGCTTTAAATAAAATAAGTATTTCTCCGCTAATGAATAAATTGTTCACTCTTAGTATCCTGTGAATAACATTTCAGTCATAAACATGTATCACGAATAGAAATTTCAGCATGTGTTGCAAATGGCTTTTATGAAAATGAATTCATCGAACTTTTACACCAAACAGAAATCAAACGCGATTTTAAGAACACCAAATGTTTGAATACCAGAGTAATGATTCTCTTTATCGCAAATAATTTTTAATGATCCTTCTATTTATGAATGTAATGGACATTCGTTGGGAAATGATTTATTGTGCAAGTTGAACTCCGCAATGAAACGTAATTTGGAATAATTTGCGGTGTAATAAAATACTATTAATTTAATGGCCTTCGAAATGACCGATTTCGGCGACTTCGATTGCAATGCGCTTTGCTGAGATAAGGGTACATTAAATTTACTACACGCAGGTTCTCAGGCACACGTAAAACTGTTATTAATGTATAACTTAATTTGATTATGTTTTGTACTAAAATATTAATCTCATTATTTGAAGGAATGCAAATTTCTGAATGCATCTGAAAATTTGATGTCCTCTATAATTTATGCACGCGAGGAATAGGAAATATCACCTACTGACAATAATTTATTCGGAAATGATTATTTCATATATCGGTGATAAAATATTTTCAAAAATTTATTAAATGTTTGCCTACCTTTGTGAATCGCATAAAAATCAAAAGTATGCGTGTATGTTTGATATGTTATGTTATATTGTTCTTGTGTGAATATCCGACATACTGCATACATTCTAAGAAAATTCTTTTTTATTTCATGAAATACAGTAGATTTTCTTTGAAAACAAGCAAATGATGAAAGTTTTCGGAAATTTGAGAAACTTTTAAGAAAGGCATGAACATAAACATGATAAGTTGTCCTATTTATTATATATCAACCAGAAGATTGATTGCTAGAACCCTATACTAATCGCGGCAGATTGTAAGGTTGTATGAAAAATGATGTAGAAGGTACTAAATTGTACTGTAAATGTTCAGTAATATAACTCGTAAAAGTTCCATTGGATGGAAGTTTTTGCTCTGTTATGCTGTTGCACATGGAAATACCATGAACTGCTTAAGCAAGATTCCCAAGCTACAATACAATGAGAGTTGACCGCTTATTAATGTCGTACCAAACGTAAAATAACAACGTGCATTTTGTGATTTTTCAAGAGCTTTTTAGATAAGCACTCAGACATTTTAACCCACTAGTTTACTGGTGTTTTAAGCGTTGTTGTTCCGCATAATATATACTAAAACATTTGTAGTTTGTTCCACTCTGGCTGATTTTTAGCTAACAGTGTTTTGCCCATCCGTTTAAAGGTTCAATTTCCTACATGGCGTGTCGGCTATTATGGAATACTAGGTAATATTGTAATGGATTTCATGCGATCAACTGAAGATCTGAAAAAAATAAAGGCGCTAAACTCATTTTCTGTAACTGAAAATTCGACGGAGATCAAACAGGAGAAATTTGCATTCAGCACTTCAGTTGTTCTCTATTTACTCACCTTGACTGTACTAGAACAGAGAAAGAACATTATGTATGCGACTTTTACAACTAGGCTGAAGAAAGAAATGATTTAAAAACAATATTAAAGCATGGTTTTAAAGTTTAAGTACTATTTTATCAAGTTAAGTTTAAGTACTATTTTATCAAGTTTTATTACAATTAGTTATGGTGTGTGCTCATGATGTCCTTTGTGATTTTATTCAAAAATTTGAAAAGTTGCATTTAGAAATTAAATGGTATTCCATAATACCTAATATTCTCTATATTTCTGAAGCTTCTAAAAATTCTAAATAAAATAAGAATATTTTGTAACAGTGAAATTTAAATTCAGTTCTATTCTTATTCAATAGATCAAATAAAATAACCCAGCAAACACACTACTGCCCGCAAAATGCCGGCCGGGTACCCGTCGTGCTGGCAAAGTGCCGTCTACCCGGAGCAAGGTAGATTGCCTTCGTCTGGAAGTCACTGGAGTGCCAGGGTCTGAAAAGTGCATATTCGCCAGTACATAACTAGTAACGGCGAACTGCCATGTGTCTATGACATGCACAGAAAAGTTAACGGCGTGGTACTGCTTAAAATGTACCGAACCAGCACTATTTGGCAGTAATGGGCCTATATATATTTCGTAGTGTTGGCATAAAATTTCGTTATTTTAATTAAATAATATTGTTTCACATTCATGCTGTGTAGAAGTGTTAGGGGATTTAAGTTCCGGGCACCCAAAGGCAAGGGTCACTGCTAAGATTTTTTTTTCTTTTTTTTTTGAGGGAGGGGTGTAAGGGGAGAAGTTCATATTGTGCCTTCAAATATTTTAGTACTAAAAACTAAAATAATACAAACGAGTTCAGTATGCTATAAAAATGTTTACTACAGCGACAGTGAAACCCCCACTATGTACATACAGAATTGGGGTACAATTCTGTACATAGTGGGGTGCAGTACGAGGTGAATTTTATTCTTAAAATTTTTATAATTTATATTAATTTTTTTACAACTTTGATAAACTTTTCCTGAAAAAACATACTTGCAGACTTTTTTCTACGTTAAGCTCCTGTAGTTATTTTGTTAGAAATTAAACAATGAGCCAATTGTGGCTATTAGGAATACTAGGTAATATTGTAATGGATTTCATGCGATCAACTGAAGATCTGAAAAAATAAAGACGCGACTCATTTTGTAACTGAAATTCGACGGCGATCAACAGGAGAAATTTGCCTGCGCACTTCAGCTGTTCTCTATGTACTCACCTGGACTGTACTAGAACAGAGAAAGAACATTATGATATGCGACTTTACAACTAGCTGAAGAAAAATGATTTAAAAACAATATTAAAGCATGGTTTAAAGTTTAATTACTATTCTTATCAAGTTTTATTACAATTAGTTATGTGATTGCTCATGATGTACTTTGAAATATTTATTAAAAATCTGAAAGTGTGCATTTGGAGAATTAAATGGTTTTGCAGGATACCTAATATTCTCATATTCAAAAGTTCTAAACACCAAATAAAATAAATATTTTGTAACGTAAATTTAAATTCAGTTCTATCTATTCATAGATCAAATAAAATACCAGCAAACACACTACTGCCCGCAAAATGCCGGCCGGGTACCCGTCGTGCTGGCAAAGTGCCGTCTACCCGGAGCAAGGTAGATTGCCTTCGTCTGGAAGTCACTGGAGTGCCAGTGTCTGAAAAGTGCATATTCGCCAGTACATAACTAGTAACGGCGAACTGCCATGTGTCTATGACATGCACAGAAAAGTTAACGGCGTGGTACTGCTTAAAATGTACCGGACCAGCACTATTTGGCAGTAATGGGCCTGTATATATTTCGTAGTGTTGGCATAAAATTTCGTTATTTTAATTAAATAATATTGTTTCACATTCATACTGTGTAGAAGTGTTAGGGGATATAAGTTCCGGGCACCCAAAGGCAAGGGTCACTGCTAAGATTTTTTTTTCTTTTTTTTTGAGGGAGGGGTGTAAGGGGAGAAGTTCATATTGTGCCTTCAAATATTTTAGTACTAAAAACTAAAATAATACAAACGAGTTCAGTATGCTATAAAAATGTTTACTACAGCGACAGTGAAACCCCCACTATGTACAGAATTGGGGTACAATTCTGTACATAGTGGGGTGAAGTACGAGGTGAATTTTATTCTTAAAATTTTTATAATTTATATTAATTTTTTACAATTTTGCTAAACTTTTCCTGAAAAACATATTTGCAGACTTTTTCTACGTTAAGCTCCTGTAGTTATTTTGTTAATGAGCCAGTATTTTCATGTAATAGTCAAAAATAGAATGTACGCAATGGGGCTCATTTAGGAATTATATTTACTTTATTCTATATTTCGATTCCCCTTACGGGCCTCATAAGCAAGAATCCATCCGCCTCTCTCTCTGCCGAGGAATCCTAAACGAGAAAGAAGGCAGCAAAAATCGAACTGTTATCTTTTTATTTGGCAGTAAATGTTTATGAAACGCGAAGTTAAATATTAGTGGTTTGGTGGGGAGGGTCTGTCGCCAAGCTATTTTCTGCTTCAGTGATATTTTGGCGAATTATATTCCAACGGAAATGACAACCCCTCTCGAAACTCTTTTTTTGGGATCTCAAGGTTTTAAAGTTTTAGCGGTTTCATGGATTTACATCTTTCCAAAGTGTTTAATTGGTATTTAAATACTGTTCCAGACTAACAAGATCTCATCGTTAGGAATAGTTACTTTAATAACACTATTTCAACGGTGAGATTTTTGTTAGTTCACATTTGCATGCCTTGGATTTGGATTTAACTGGGATAATGCCCTGGATTAATTAGAAAATAACAGGTAAATTTTTACTTACACTGTTTTTAATATACAAAATCTCATTGCATATTATAGTGTATAAAAGTATTTTCCTTCAAAAAATTTGAGTCATGTAGGTACAACAGGTATATAGAAATGTCTTTTCAGAATAGCTAACATAAAAAAAATCATTTGATCAAAACAAAATGTACAATAAAGCAAAATGTTACTCTAAAGTTATGTGTAACCATATATATATATATATATATATATAGTGCAACTTTATTTATTATATCCTATATGATTTTGACTAATATATACTATACATATATATATATATATATATATATATATATTATATTATATATATATACATACATATATCAACCGTAAAGTATTATAACTCATTTATAAAATCTCTTTAATTATGAGATATTGAAATTAAACTGTTTATAAATGATTTTATGTAGGTTTTGACATGTGTTATATCCTCTCTCATAAAAAAAAATATTTTTTGAAAATGAAAATTTGTAAGAAAATTGCAGTTTGTGAAAACTGCACACAATTCACTAATGTTGGACGAACATAATTTGCAAATGATGTACTAATGGATTTTGCTGTTGTTTTTAATTTTTCATGTATCTAGTTTTTTATCTTAAAATGTTACCCTTAAGCAATGTCTTTTTTTTGTTGGAATGGGTTGATGAATAAGCCCCCCTACCCCGGATCCGCCACTGGCTCATATTTTAATTATGGCAGCGTTACTGTAAATAGGCACTAATCTGGTACCGTGCCATTATATTGTAGTCACTGTTAAGGTACCAGGCCAGTGCCTTTATTTTTAATAATAGCCGGCACCCGGCCGTTTCATTTTGGGCATTATAAACTTCATGGGCCAGTGCCTTTATTGTGAGTAACGGCCGGCACATGCAGTATGCCAGCAGAGTGCCGTTGCCTTCCCGGGCTTCTGGCAAGGTACTTCTCGTGCGACCATTTTTGGTACGATTCAGTTACTTTTTGCAGTGCCGGGCCAGTGCTGGACGTAAAGGCAGAAAGGCACTGGCAAGGTACTCCGCCAGCAGGTATGTGTTTGCTGGGAAGTATACTATGAGAATTTAGTATCGAATTCTCTAAAATTATTTACGTACAACGTACTCGTTTTTTTTGTAGAATAAGAGACAATGGAAATATTTTCTTTTGTTTAAAAGGGTTTTCAATTGATAATATTAACTGATATCTTATTTAAATTCAAATTGTTCATCACAGTGTGAATTCCCTAAAATAAAATGCAGGGTTTCGGTTTATATACATTCCTTTAGTTTTTACTGCGTGTTTCTGGTTTCTTTATTTCCATCGATATTTCTATATACACTTTTGTGCTGTTGCTCCACCTTTACAACACATTTGTCGATATATTTTCGTTAAAATTAATGTTGTTACAATTTTTTTTTTGAGAGTGAGAAAGAAGGTTATTTAAAAAAAAATTGAAATGCTTAGAAACACATGCAATGTCTGCATTCAGATTCACATGATATTAAACAAGCAATATACATATACTTCTTTTCATGCTGATTTCGTGAATATTCCCTGAAAGATGATGACGTGTTTCCATTTATTGAACTCAGAAGGGAAATATATGTTATATAAAAAAGTTTAATATAAGACAAAATGTACTAAAAAACAGTAGTTTATTTTTATTTTTTAATGTAATTAAAAGTTGATGCCCGTTGTCGCAATTGTGAGAGCATTGTTCTACCATTCCGCTGCTAATTGTGATACTGAGGCTGTATATAAGGCTGTTGTTTCAACCTTTCATCATTCTAAAATTCGACAACGTGGGTACTTGTCTTGCTTGTTAGGATTTTTTTCAAGGTAATCATGTAGCCTGTTACTATCTTTATAAACATCAGGAACCATAGTCGAGAAAATGTAGATTTTTATAGTTGGCATGCATGGCTTTCAAAGAATGTACTAATAGTTTAGCTTAGTTAACATTTAAAAAATATATACAGTTAATGATATATAAAATCTTAAAAGGGGAATATACTTATGGTTAATAACAGAAACCGATTTTTGAGAAACACAGTTTAAATAATTAAGATTCTCTAAAGGTACAATTAAGGAATTATTTTCATAATTTACTTTGCTACAATATATTTGTTTTTCATTCGACCGAGGTGTATGGTGGGTATCGCGTCCCTGCATAACGATATTATTAAATTATGACAAGGTAAACTTGTAAACTAACAACTGACCTTGCATTAGCGGTTTGTTTGATTCTTGTCTGAAAAAGAAAAGAAAAAAACCCTCATATGTGCTATAAATGATAAACAGCAAAGCTGGGTTCTAAAACATATATTTCACAGCCAACAAAAATACACAATCGCATCACATTTCACATTATATATTACATATTAAAAAAAATAGAACAGCGCCTTTTTTATTTTCTGTGTTGCCAAAAAAAAAAAAAACAAAGAAGAAACGAAACACAAGTTTCTACTCGCCTTTCATTTAGTTAGTCCTAGCCTTGCGGAAAGGTGGAAATGTCGCTTTCGCAACAGTGGGTAAAACACCGTACTCCGGTTTCGAGTTCAACTCCCGGCGACCGGAGTTCGATCCCCGACTGGGCGTGGTTGCTATTATGTCCGTCCCTTCATAGGGGGTAACGCTGACCGCCCACTGCATGCCCCCATAATGAAATGGTCACACCTCCGGCCCGTTTTAAGGGACAATGCCTAATCTTATGTTTCCGCCCGTTATTATTTAAAAAAAAAAAAAAAAAAAAAAAAAAAATACATTTGTTTTTCAGAGTTCTAAAGCATTTTCATTTGAAACTGAATTCTAATTTTAACTGCTTCTACTATTACTATTACTACTACTACTACCACTTTCACGGCAATATAGATAAAGAAGACTAATAGATAAATAATTAAAGCAAGGTACCACCTTTTTGGGACACTCTCTATGTATACAGTTGTAATCGCTAAAGTACTATAAAATCAGCTATTCTTCATGAGTCAAATGTGAATTTTACATCCGTTGGTAATTCATTGTTACTATTGAAATTGAATAATTTCTTATGTTACTTATTTAATATACTAATCACCTAGATAATCTGCACATAACCTACTAAGCACTCGTTAAAGTAACATAAAATCTTTTCTCGTAGAACAGAGATATTTCTGGGCGCTTCAATTGCTATTAGTTTTTTTTAAATATATTTTTCGATATCTATAAAAAATAATACAGTCAAGAAAACAGCAAATTAATTGATAGAATCAATCATCATGAATTCAATTAAAGGAATAATGCAAAGATTCAAAAGATTTAAAATACTATAAATAAGGAAGATATTTTACAAATCATATATTAAAGTCACACTTACTGACTAGTTAGTACAATCTACAGATTGATTACAGTTTGAATTACATCAATTGTTTTTTTGTGACAAGCACGGCTAATTGCAGTACAATTATGTTTGCAGTCTAAAAAGTTTTCTGAAAGCCTTCCCAGTGCCACGGGACTGTTTTATTTTTGTTTGACCTAAACATTTAGTGCGAAGCCTATACATTTGAAATGGAGTAGGGAAATGAAATATGAGAAGCAAACATTTTAACTTATGACAGCGAGAACGTTAATGCACACATAACCTTGGTAAAACGTAGAAAATTCTTGATTCAATACGTGAACGAAGCGAATTAGTTAACCTGCAGATTGTTACATAATGTGCAATGAAGGTTTTCGAGCTATATTAGTAGCATATATATGTGTATCCATGCGTGTTTGTATATTAATAATTAATTTTAACCCCTAATTGCATGAATTTTAAACGTGTTCGCTGCCGAATATGTGATAATCACTAGTGTAAGCTGAATTTCCTCTGTCAATTTTGTGAATAACTCATAAATCTTTCCAAAAACATGCAGTTTGAAAGAAATATATTTTTTTATTATTCACGACATGAATCTTCGATTATAATTAACTATATTTTATATGTAAGTTTTACTTAAGAAATATGACTCGTATTTGTCCTTTTATGCATCACTGTAAATGGATTTTAATCTGTAGTGTGCATTTCTTTTATGAAATATTCTAATACGGTAAAGAACGCTTTTTAAACATACGATGTAGACAACTATCGCTATGCAATTAAGGTTAAGGAAATATTAGGTTGTAACGAAAGTTTCCCGCCACCGCAAACTTCGTCAGCACACAGTTTTCGTTGGCGTATTTGCTCATATTTTGTCAAACGATTTTTGGCATTTGAAAGAAAGAGGCTTACTTTATAACACTGTGTTGTGAAATCTGTAAAAAATATAGTTATCATTAAGTATAAGGTGTCTCAAATAGAGCTATCACTCTAGAGAATTAGAACCATTATTGACTCCCAGTTGTGTTACAAAAAGTCAGCTACAGAATATCAACGAATTATGAGTACAGCTTTAAGTACTATTGTTATATCATGTGACACTGTGCAGGTTTGGTACCGAAAGTTCAAAAACAGTTATCTAAGGAGTTAGAAGTTAGTATTTCAGGCAGATATGGCGGAAAACTTTCGTTACAACCTGATATCAATGCCAGTAGTCAATACAACATACTGCGTTGGTACAGAAAATTCAGATAATTTAAGGTAGAAACAATAGCAATGTAACACACACAAAAAAAGAAAGAAAAATGAATCTAGATTGCTATTTCTTATTTTACATAGCTATTATAATATAGGTGAAAATGTATATAAATGAATCCTAAAAATATACATATATTTGGATTGTTCGAGGTCCATCCATCACTGTAGCAGTCAAACTTTTGATAGATGATGTATATTTCTTGTTTTAAGTCAAAACTGTTTGTAATATAAAATTTAGTTTTGACAGTTTTGGCTTCTTTAGAATATTTTGTCTTTTGAAGAAGGATAAAATTTTGTATAAACAGCATTTTTTTTCTTAAAGGTTTACCTCTTGAATTAAAGGAATACACTTTATGACTTAATCTTAATAGTAAGAAAGGAAGAAAAATTATGTGAGCTTCACGATGTGACGAAATTGAATCCTACATGCAAGTAAGTATTCAGCAAACTAAATGCAGTCTTCAGACGGTCTTAAGACTACTCAATCTTAGAGCTATTTGATTGTATACAGGGTGTTTCCTTACAATATCGTCAAACTCACAGTGGTAGTAGCTGAGCTCATGTGGAGAATAAATCAATACAGTTATCCTGTCTTACCTCTAAGCGTTTTGCAGTTAATGCGGATATAATGAAAATCTCCGAATCCTAAAATATGCTTGTTTTTGATATAACAAAAAAAGCTACACAAAACATAAAGCCAAATTAAGAGGGAATGATATAGATTCTATCAGAAACATGAATTGTATTAGAATGAATTTAATGACAGATTTCAGGATCTGAAACAGTGAAAAACTCTAAAATCAAATTTTCTCCGAAATCTTTCATCCAAAAATTTGCAAAACTCTTCCAGTTACAACAGGCCAGCTTTAGTAAAAACGAGTCTATTCTAATAAGTTTAGAATAAGCTAACAATTAATAATATGGTTTGTCTAGATGAGGAGAAATTAAGCCTATTGTTTGCAGATAAACTCAGAAAACACATGTATATTTATCTGTATCGTACTTATAATTTACATATTCATTTTATTTTTATTATAAAAATTACTAAGCTCAGAAACCGGAGTGGCGGGCTGAACCTGATTTTCAAGAAATGTGTATTTCAGTGATTAAAGTAAACATTTGTCTTAATTTCTCCTGAACAAGACAACAGAAAAGTTCCACAGTTAACTTATTCTACAGCTAGTAGAAATGATAAGCTTTTTCTAAATTTTACACGTTGAAGTTATGAAGAACGTCTGCAAAATCGGGGATTAAATATTTTGCCGAATATTTGAATTGGTGTTTTTTTACTGTTTTAGAGCCTGTAATTGGTCATTAAATTTAGATATTGTAATACAATTGATGTTTTTCTATAGTATGTTTTTCCTTTATTTCTAGGTATGTCCTTACTTATATGTAGCTAGATGTGCAATAATCTTTAAAACGAGCGAATTTCTAGGATATACACATTTCCATTCTATATGAAATCATTTGAAAACGGTTATAGATGGAACAGGGTTGCTGTAGATATTTACGACCCACATGCACTCAGCTATTACAAATCTGAGTTTTTCGGTATGGTAAGGAAACACCTTCTGTTGTAACAAAGTACATCATTGTCTTTAGAAAAAACATGTCTCCACAAGAAGTGAGGGTATTTTTTATGGCCTTTAAATAAATCTGCACGTAATGGACGACGAGTTAGAACCACGAATTCGTTCATACAGCAGTTAATAATGTGATAACCGTGAAAAATTCAAATGGACGAGAATGAACAAAATTCCTGAGAAGCATCTCAAAGTGAGTCTGAATAGCATAAACGTAACGAGACAACAACAAAACATGAAGATCCATCATCTTATACTGACAGACCTGATTTTCTTTTCAGAAATATTATTACACTAGCTGAAGTACTCGTCCTCGACGGGTTAGGGAATGCAAATTTCCAAAAAGCAAGAACTGAAACGTGCGTATCCTCTTACCTATAACATCTTATGTGTGTTTTTTACAAAGTTTTTATTTACGTTATTGTCTTCAGCATTGTAGGAGTACACAAAATGGATGCAGTATGTTGCCAAAGTAAAGAAAGCGAAGTTATAATTTTTGTGTATTGTTAAAATATTATAGGTTAGAGAGTAACTAAGTAATAACATGTTATTCGCTTTAGTCGTAATTATGGGATGCGCGAACGAATATTTACGCATATTGAAATTATTTTCGCAAAATCTCAAAATTTAATCAACATTTTTGAAAAATTGGAAGCCTAGAATTTAAGTTGAGTGACAATCTATCATGTCACCCAAATTCGTTTCATTCCCTACAGTCTTTATTTCGTGATGCTGGAACAAATTTTCAGCATTTTAAAAATTCAACGCCTATAAATTAAGATTAGCAACTACCTATCATATCACTAAATTTCGTATCATTCGTATTAGTCATTATTACGTGATGTTTGAAGAAATATAAACGTAGTTTGGGAGAATTTTCACAAAATCTCAAAATCTAATAAAAATGTTTAAAAAATCGGACTCCTATAGTTTTTCTTGAGCAACTGTCTATCGTGTGACCAAATTTCATATCATTCGCGTTAGTCGTTATTACGTAATGCGGGAACAAAGATTCACTCAGTTATAAACGATTTTCACAAAATCTCGAAATCGGATCGATTTTTTAAAAATTAGATGCTTATAGTTTAAGGTGAGAGACCACCTATCATTTCACCAAATATCATTTTTTCACTTTTGCAGTTATTACGTGATGTGCGAACAAAAATTTACGGACGCTTGAAACGATTTTCGCAAAATCTCAAAATCTAATCAAGATTTTTTAAAAATTCGACGCCTATGTTTTAAGTTGAGTGACACCTATCATGACACCCAATTTCAAATCATTCGCTTCAGCCGTTTTTACGTGATGCTTAAACAAAAAAAGCGTCACGGACAGAATGACAGAACGACAGAATTACAGAATGACAGAACGACAGAATGACAGACAGACAAACTTTTTTTTGAGGGTCGCATCGGATTCCCGGGTGCTTGAAACGGATAGAAATCGCAAAATTTTTGAATTCCAAAAAATGTACAGACAAAAGTCTAATTTTATTTATATAGATATTGATGATGATTCACTAACAATTGATATTGCTGATCACATTATTTTTAAACCATTTAATTGTGTTAGAGAAGCTGTTATAGAACAATAGAACAATGTTGAGTTTGAAACGATGTATTTCAATTTATTCATTCTATATTGCCTATGGGAAAAAGGCAGGGCTATGCTACCCAGTCCTGAAACCTGTTGACACAGATTATCGGAAAAACCAGTCAAATATATATATATATATATATATATATATATATATATATATATATATATATATATATTAATACAACGTTATAAAGTGGTTCACATTCGCAATTCCATCTACTAATGGTCAGTTTTAGAGAGTGCTGCAAGGCCAATTAAATTCTTCGAAATGTTTTCTAATAATAATAATTCTCCAAAGAGTTTGAACTTTCTCAGCTTAGACATGAGAAATGATTTCTCGTGGAACCTAGACTTTCCAAAATGTGAATAGTACAATTCTCTTAAGTAAAAAAAAAAAAAAATTGAATTATTCTTCGAGAATTCGCAATTAAGTTTTTTTTAAATATTGTTAATATGAAATAATTTAGCATAAATTGCACCAATTTTTCATTACTTTTAAAAATAAATAAAGTAAATCATCAATCGCACATAATTCAAAAGAACGAGGAGAAGAAGATACATAAATCCTTTAATTTGAAAATTATTAGTAAGGATTTTCTGATTAAAAAACCCGAGCGAGATAGTTTTTTGAAAACAAAATTTAAACGTAATTAAAGTATTATCTGAATTTGCATTTCCATTTAAACATTTAATGATTCTCAGTAAAATGAAATATAATTAGATATTTCTAAATTTAATAAGAATGAAATATGTTTCATTAATTGCATTACTAAAATGAAATTTAATATTCTTTAAGCTTCAAAATATTGAATTAGAAATTTATTATAAAACCATTAAGAACACGTATCTTTTGCAAAACACGTATTTTCGTATTAAATATTTTTAAATGTTTACCAGTGTATGTCAAATTTTACTATTCGGATATTTTTTGCGATGCAATGCATTCCAAAAAGACAATCACTGCGAACAAAAACTTTTTTCGAACTGCAAATAGTTTTTTTGTTTCCAATGGCAAGTGTTCAGGAAAACTGACATAAAAAAAACATAAATAGAAATGAGAAATCCATCAACTTTTTTCTGGCTATCTAGTAACGTTCTCAGAGGGAAACTGAGGGTAGAGCGTGGCAGTAACCAAGGTGATTCATGTCCATTTCAGCTTTGGAGTCCCATAGTTGGCAAAAAGAGTCAACTTAATCTTGTGTAGATGTTTGCAATTAGCTTTTAATTTTTTAGCAATTAGTTCTTTTACTGTATAAAAATTATACATATACAGTCAAAAGGCGTAATCGTAAATTCTATTCTATTTGTTTTAAACAAGCACATAACTAAATATTAATAGCACTAGCCGCCTTTGGCGTCGATGGCCGCTTCGCTGACAAAATGTCCAACCTAGAGATCACTGGCCGCTTCGCGACTTGCTTGTGCAAACTACATCACACGGTCCTCTTCGAAACCGAAATTTCCAAACGGCGGGTCGTCCGTAGGCTAGTAATTATAAATTTACGACAAAAGCAAAATAAACATCCCCAAATTAACCTAAATAAAATCTATGAAATTCAAAATGTTGAAATCAAAATCCATCTGGTTAAACGAATTCAAACTTAAACGCTAATCTAAAACACTCAATTAAACACTTAAAGGTCAAACAAACGCTTATGGATTTATGACAAAAAAATGTCCCACAACATTCGAAATAAAAGTTATGATCCAACAACGTTGAAATCAAAATCCATCCGGTTAAATCAATTCAAAATAAACGGTTACAACAAAAACAAAATAAACAATTTTAAACACTCAAACACTTTTAAAACACGATTTAACAAAATGTCAGGCCGTTAACATTTAAGAAATCTCCGGTGAGAGCAATGAAAAATAAAAGCGTGACTTCCAAAAATAATCACAATATACGTTTACGTTGCCGATTTCTGAAAAAAGAATTCCTACAAATAGGTGTTTAAGTGTTCTGCCAAGTCTGAAAGCCTTGTTTGTGCAAGCAAAATTTTAAGCAATCTAAATAAATTTGTCCAATGTCTATCAACATTTTTCGGTTAAATAGAACTTTAATAAGGAGTATGACTTTGCTATTATGTCATCTAATCGATCTACGCCTGAGATTATGTTCTGTGATTTTTTTTTCAAGATTTCAGGAATTAATCATTTCCTTTCATTTTGTGTTTACTTCTTCAAGACGTGATACTTCGTTAGATATTTAAATTTGGAAAAAGCAGCAAGTTTAAGAAAAGTAAATTGTTTAGACATCTTTCGAACTGCATAAAAAATGTAGCTTTTAGTTAGAGATAAAAATGTTGTTTTTATCAAAATTTCAACATGCGACAGATGCGCGGGGCGATGAGTCGAACCCAGAGGGTGTTACGAACTGGAGTTTTATTATTTAGATATTCAATTGAGAAGGATTGCTGGTATTATTACTTTTAGTTTGTTTAAAAGTTATATTAATTCAGGGCATAGATTTCTTCGGAACTTAGAAATCGGAAACCTGTCCAACTTTCGGAGTACTTTGGTCTAATTATTTTGATTGGGCTCAAAAAACTATTTGACTCCTGATTAATTAGACCTTTATTGACTAACCTATCTAATTGTCTCCCAATAACCACCATCCTGTAATCGTTTCTAAGATCTTAAATAAAAGTTTTGTTATTCTGCAGTATTCTGTCTTACAATTATTTCGCAAAGTGACGTTTGCTTGGATTATTTGTTCGACTCTACAACGCTCTCCCAATAAACTTTATCGCTTCTAAAATTTAACCTTAGAAAATAATTTAAATCGCCCCAACAAAGTTCAACATCATGGGGTCCTCTTCTAATTAAGTGTTCCGTTCTTTTAAGAATTTATTGGGAATTTTTTTCTGCATAAAAATTAACAGAAATGTTCAAAATTTTAATTGCAGTATTGTCTATTTTCTCTTCACTGTTACTTGATCAGGGAATAACAGCAATAAAATAAAATACATTTTTGTTTAAAAAAGTTTTCTTACGAGTAATTACACCAAAAAATCATATAGGACATCATTTATTTAGTGTGTAAATAAATTTACACAAAACCTTTATTCTTCTTTTATACACCAATTCTTAGTTCTGAACTTATTTATGAAAGTTCATTTATATATTTTTAAAAGAAAATTCATGCTGGCAAAGAATTATGTATCAGTATTATAAATCATAAATAAATTTTTGAGAAAGTTTGAACACCAAAAGACTTTAACTTACATAATCTGAACGCTTGGGGTTATAAATTTTGTCACGTGTAAATATCGCGGAGAAACATTTTGGAAATCTTAAGCATGTTTGCAAAAGAGATTAACTATATCACTCATTACTTCATTTTAAATGCAAGATACGTCCAGAAACTGCAAGCATGAAAATGGACAGATTTTGTTTAATCATGATAAATGGTTTTGAAAGGCTAACCAAATGAAAATGAATCTCTTTGAATTTCTTTTCTTTTTCTTTATTTTTTTAGAGCCGATTGAAGGGTTAATTTTTTCCCAATTAAATTTATATTTCACTACTCTGAGTGAATATTTAACGGAAATAAGCTGTAGTACATATTTATTGCAAGAATTTATCTCATAAACAGACTTTTGATACTTCCATAAGATTAAAAATATAATTATGGAATGAAGCAATTCTTTACTGCGAAGATTCGAAAAAGCAAAACATAATAAAAACCTACAAAATTATAATGCAGTTATATGTATGGTACATGCGTGCATTAAAAAATATCGATTACTTTTTTAACTTATTTAAAACATAATTTGTACAAAAATATTTATACATTTTTGTAACATCTATCACGTGTATTTGTACATTTACAAGCTGCAACATATGCAATAACTTCTCTTATAGGTTTTTATAGGTTTTATGGGAAAATTCTCACGTGTATTTTTACGTACTTTTATAATCTCAGAAATGTAAAAGCGCTTCCTTCTCATGCACAAGCATTCATGCATTTGGAGTTCGTTATACATATGATAAGACATGTCTTTACCTTATGGGTAAGTCTGTACCATTTGCTATATTTAATCTAGAGTTCTTTTATTCTCTTGGAATAACTCTTATAAGTAAATGATACAAGCTTACAGATATTCGTTGACATAAGTTACACAATCGATTTTGTTTTTTAAAATGATTTTGGAGATCTAAATGTCTTTCAGATATAAGTTCGTATATATGATATATATGTAGCGGAAGGTGATCTAAAAAGGTCCCAGCGGTTAAAACGATCCACATGCCATCCACATACTTTTCTTCCATGCACGTAGCGCTATCTACCGGTTGATACATAAAATAGTTGTGCCAAGTCAAGAAGAAGAAAGGGCGGTATTAAACCGATCACAGTATTTGGCGTCTAAATAGAAGTCTTAGAAAAAATGGGTTTTATAACATTTGTCATAAGGTAAGCACTAACTTTCCTATATATTTAGATAAAAGTCCTTCATGTTCAGAAATACGGCTTGGTTTACTGAATGGAGTACATATTTTAGATTAAATTTAGTTTATATCCAGTGTAACAAATGCCTAGGTGGGCGAATGATCGGTGGGATACCTGAGAATGGTGATCATGTGTATTTTTGGGAATTGTGCTCAAATATTTCGAGTTTTTGAAGTGGGGGAAAAACATTATTTAATTTATAACTGCGTTTACTGTAGGTAAAAGTTTTTGAATTATAATTTTCAAAAATTTCATATTACTGTTTGTGATACTTTTTTTCACCAAATAAATTATTTGTGCTGTTCGATTTTAAAACTTATTTTATTTCATTATGTTTAGTCCTAATTACTTTTACATCTTTTTATTTTGCCGATAATAACAATTTCTATTCAATTTTAAACGAAGGGACCATTTTCCCTTTTTAGTTGAGGATAAAATGATTCTTTAGATACTTTTTGAAAATTGTACTTTTTTAATTACTCAGTTTGTGTTGGAAATGTTACTGAAATATGCTTATAACTCAAAATATACTGTAAAACATACTAGCAAAATGCCCAAGTTTCATTTAGACATTTATGGATACAAGTTTTCTCCTTACGGGAATCATTTTAGGCCTACTTCCCTTACATATTAATTAATAATTTTAATATTTATTTTAAGAAAAATAAATAAATTGAATAATTTGCTGATTAATTATTTAACTTTAACTAATATTATAGCGCTTCCTAATATTTTGCTTCGATATATATGAAACGGAATTTTAAAAGAAACAAGCCAAAAAAAGTTGCTATAAAGCATATGCACCTCTTCTAATTACACTAACAACATAATTTCCCAGAATATACTCATAATTTAGCGATAAATGACATGCGATGAAGATGAAACTTTGCCAGATAATTAGCGAAATTCCTTACATAAAGGAAAATAATTAACGAATTCAAAAAACATTACCGTAGGCCCTGAATTACTGGATAAAACTTACCGGTCAGAAACATGGATATTTTTTTTGCCATTCCAATTAAATAAAGTTTCATATTTTAAGAGTTATAAAAGTAAAGAAAAATTACCCATCGAACAGGAAAATTTGCTCACTATTAGAGAGTAATGCAAGCAACAATCCAAAACGTATGTATGTATAATATTAGCAGATTGAAGAGTAAGGATTTGAGGTACACTTTAGGCGTAAATAGTGTATGATGTGGAAAATGATTATGAAAAGATACATTTTTTAGTCATTGGCTATTTCTGGTTACGAATTTTGAAAACATGCGACTTCGTTGTGTTACTTATGAAAGCATTGATCCCCCCCCACGCATGAAAAAATTTTATAAAACTGACAGACTTGGATTCCAGATAAACACTGTATTACTGAAGGGGAAAAAAAGTAAAATGAGAATTTTTTTTTTTTTTAACAATGCAATTTCCTTTACTCCAGGAATTTCTGTCGACGTATTTCTGCGGGCTTATTTTCGTGGACTGATTTGTCTCGGCGCGTTTGCACCGCATTTTGCAATACGGTTGCAAGATAGTGCGGGGAAGAGAGATAAAATTCTGAAATTGGCCACGTTGTGCGGTTTCTGATGATTTATCGCGAAGTTTTGCATACAAAAATAAGTCCCCAAAACTGAACCTAGCTTAAAGATGCCTCCTGTATCTGGCAAGAAACTGCAAATGTTGCAGTTTATTACAAAGGAGAAGTATTGTTATAATATGCCTGACCAAGACGATAAAATAGTTTTAGCAAGCAATTTTAATATAGACTTCAATTCCGAAAAAGTGTTTTATGGAACAAGAAAGACAAATACGATGCATTCATGGTTTATGATAAACGTTCCAAACAGTATTTATAAAAGTATCATATAGTTAGAAGTATGACTGACGGAGATTGTTAAATAGTTTTGGAGGACGATTTTAATACAGATTATTTCATTCTAAATATGATTTTATGGAACAAGGAAGACAAACAAGGTACTCTCATGGATTTTGATGCACATTTCAAACAGTATTTAGATGAAGTATAGTTCGAATATGTTTTGTGAAGATTTTTAAAATATTTCTAGTAGGCGATTTTAATATAGATTTTGATTGCAAAGAAGTGTTTTATGGAACAAGTAAGAAAAATACGGCATAGTCATTAACAGTGTTAAACTTTCCAATCAATGGAATAAGGAAAGAAAATGCGCACAACGCGTGTATTAGGGTACGCGTTTAATTCAAAGCACATTAGTACCTATTTAAACTATGGAAGCACTTGAGATACTTTCTTTTCTTTTCCTTTTTTTTTTTTTTTTTTTTTTTTTTTTTGGAAAAAATACAGCTTCTTTAAATGATTATTAATTTTACTTTTAAATATATATTTTTGGGCATTTGTAGGAAACATTTATATTCATTAAAAATTTTGCTAACAGTATTTGGTAATATAATTTTAGCTAATTGTATACCCATCCACAGCACTAAACCTTAAATATGCAGAAAAAGATATTTTATAATTCTTACTTTTTTCCGGCAAAAGGCTGTTTAGAACTTTCTAGCTTGTAATTAAGAAAGAACTCGAAATCTGAAGGATGCATTATAGTTTTTCTAATGTTTTTTGAGACACAAAAATAGAACATGATTTCAATAAGCAGATTAAGTCTAAACTTATTATTCTAAATTCATTTATTAAACTTCATAAGCGTAAAAAAATTTCCTCATAATGTCTGAAGACATAGACTAACAAAGAAATATCTTTCAAAAACAATTTGTGTTTTTGATCAAAGAGAAGTATCTACTCACTTTACTCAACTACACATTTCACAAAAAAATACGAAATTAAACCGTGGCTATTAGTAAAATATTCCGTAATACATTAATTTATAACTGAATACAAGAACATAAAATGTAGTTCTTAGACGTTTATTATCATTTAAATTTAGTTTTTCTGTTGTTAAAATAAATGAAACATGCAGATTATTTTTTCAAAGATGAATTTAAAAAATATTGAATTAATTTTACACTAACCCTTGGTCATAAAATGATGATATCAATCTTTTAAAATAAATTAAGACACTTTTAACAAAGTACAGATTTTGGATCGCTGTATAGAACGCAGCTAAATATAGCAATATTCTGTAGAATTTAATTCTAAATAAACTCGGTTTGTCTGTTTGCGACACAGTGTATTGAATGGAGTTTTTTCTCTATGGAAAAGCTGCTGTTTATTGTTGCAGTCTCAAGGGTGTAAATACCATCCATCATTTAGTTTCAAAACCTTTCAACAGATCATTTTTCTGAAGAATTTTAAAGTTATCAGTTGCAAAACAAAAATTGTTAAAACAGTGTTCTTATAGTTTCAAAGAAAATTAGATAAGTTTTCAAGAGATATTTTATATTAAAGAGAAATAAAAAATGCAGCATTTATTTTTTCTTCCATCAAAGAAACATTTTGGTAGAAAAAAATATTTTGTAAAAGACTGAAGACTTGGAATTTAAAATATTACTATTTCATGAAGTTGATATAAAATAATGAATCTATTGTACTATGGTTATCTATAAAATGTGTGTTTACGCGACAACTTTGTTCTTATTATTCAGAAGCTTTCTTTAGACAATATGCTATGTATGATCTATAATAAGTATATGCACGCTTAAACCCAAAGAGCGAATAAACGATACACTGCGGAGCGATCTGTTTCCTTGAAAACCGACCGATTTTTCCGCGAAAGGGCTCTTTACGTAGTCCTTTTTCTGAGAATCCTCTCCTTGCGTCCTTTCTTTTCCGAGAATTTCCCCTCACGCTCACTGTTATATTCCGCTCCGTTTTTCCAAAATCTAATGTTACAGAAGTATGTATAAATGAGTGTACTTTATATATTCCCAATTTTCCCTTATATTTTTCACACTCTAAATACTTAAATAAGCGATAATGGATGAAATATACACATTTGAAACATAAATTGAAGGATTCTAAATGTGATTTTTCTCTTGTGTGCTTCAGCTTCACAGAAAAAGCAATGTACTTTTAAGTACTTGTAACTTATGACACACACTTCAAGAAAATTGCCATGAAACATTATCATTTAAAATATTAAAATTTTAATAAAACATCTTTATGCTTTTATCCTCAGCACTATAATGCAAAATAATTATCTATTATTCAGAATTGTAGATAAAAAGTTCTTCTTTCCTTCATAAAGAATGTATTCACACCATAAATCTTTTTTTATTTACATCTTTTTCTCATTAGGAAGCCGAAAGAAACATCTCACATATAGTGAGATATCCATTAAGAGTTACTTATTGTCTAACGAGGACGCTGCCTCAGACAAGCATAGATGTTATTAAATATTCAAGAGTAGTTTGTGTTTTGGTCGTATATAAGAAATACCATTTTACATTAAGTCTTTCATTCTAAAATGTCTTAAATACTTAGCTATTTTAATAACCTCTTAGCTGTTTTAACTAAACCTAACTATTAATAAACAGATAATAAATTCTGAGTGACTATAAAAAATGTCCCGGTACAATAGTAATAGGTCCCAGTACATATGTCCAATGGTACACCATATAAAATTAATTTAGAAAGTTTTCAACGAACCATACATACATAAGTATGGAAATTATTAGAATAATTGTGAAATTTGCAATAAAATCGTATTATATAAAAAATAATATATTACTGAAAATATTGGTACATTTAATATTTAGTATATACACACCTTTCTTATTAAGATTCGATAAGTTTTGCCATACTTTACGATCTTTTGTCAATTAGGTTGTGTTTCCTTGTTACGGTGTAAAATTTAGTAGTCTTTCTATTAGACCATTCTTCATTCTGATGCAGCATTTGTTTAATTTTTTCTTTACAATGGCCCAAGGATTATCTATTGGGTTCATATCTGGACCGTTTTCAGACCAAGGAAGAGTTTTTATATTTTTTCATTTAAAAATGTGGTCACAGACTTTGCTTCATAGGTAGGAGCTCCATCATGCATGAATATGAAGTCTCCATTTGAAAGCCAGTCTTTTAATTGTTGAATTAGTCTTTGCTCAAGCATTTTTATACTAATACTGGCTCATTACGCCTTCTACAGTCTATAAACGTCCAGTATCATTAACCGACATTACAGTACAACATTTACTTTGATAAAATGTCTGACAGATTGTGTTATGCATCTTTGGGAAAATTCTTCACTGGTACTTCTCCTTGCATATTATCTGCTTTCTTCAGATATCGTAAACGTTGATTAATTAGAAAAACATACCTAAGATATAAAAAAATGCAAGTATGTAACTTGTTTAGATATATTCTTATAAAGACATTTTTAATCAAATTTATAAAGAGTTCTGTATCTTTAGTCAGTATCCAAAAAACATGATTTCAGGGAAAAGAAATTAACAACTTGAATTCTGCTGATTAATTAAAGGAACATTAATATTTCTCACTTTGATTTGGTCATTTGCGAATTTTTCTGGCACAACTGTTGCCCAAATATCTTCTTTTCCGTAGCAGCTGTGATTTTAGCCTTTTTTCGAGGATGACGATCACTGAGTCCAACTGAAGAGTTTTAAATGGATACAAGAATCCCCCTTCATTTGCTCCATACGCTTGCAGAGAGATTTTTAGTCCATTTCTCTTCTATAAGATTTACCTATTTGAATTAGTTTCCCATCAGTTATTACAGTGAATTTACATTTCCTTCCATATTTCTCTACTCTAGAATTTCCATATTCACATTAGAAGTCCTAAGATCTTTTTATTCTACACACAGATACTTTAGAATTTTTTGCTTTTTTAGCGATTTCGTGTTGTAATACTGATTTTCTTGCATGGGGCACTTTACCACAGCCAGTTTTTTAGGAGAAATAGCGCTTGCTTTACCCATAATCACGTAATAATCCTCTGAGAAACGTAAAAAAAAAACTACCAATTATGCACTAATCACAGCTGAGAAAAGTATTGTTTTAACAATAAAACAGAAAGAATATTGTCAAATAATAGCTGCTAATAAAAACTGGTAAAAATAAATAAACATTTTGCACATAGCAGATATTGGTTTGACAACGTCGTTATGTAAATGTGTATGTGCATGTCTGTGTACGTTTACGTATTTTCAATGTAGTAATTGAAGCATAATATACGATTGTACAGACTGTACATTAGTATAGTCTGCAGGGATTAGTGTCAAAAAATATTTTATTCAGTATAACAGTTATAATTTTGTGAACTTATAGGAATGAAAAGAAAACCCGCATATAGTGTTTTGCAATCTTTACAAGCAAAGCAAATTTGAGAAAATGATTAGATGCACTTAGAGGGAAAAAAGTAAAATGCAAAAATAAGAATCAATTAATGCTAATGTATGAGAATAGAGAAATATAAAGGGTAATAATAATGAGGATACTAATAGTTAAACTACTTACAATGCAAGTGATAAAAGGAATATTAGATACAATATTTAAAACATTCTAAATAATATTTAATATTTATCTTTTAAAAATATGTATTTAATTATATGCGGTCTTTAACACATTATTCATGCACGTTTTAATCACAAATGATGAAACACAGAAATTAATTTTAGCTACATAATTACAAATGCAACCTCTAACCTTTTAAAACTTAGGATTTCGTGTTTCTCAAAACTCGTTTTATAACATGAATGGAAATTTAAACATATAACATTTCTAAAGTATTTTTAATGAAAGAAGTAGAATTATACGATATATTTTTACTAGATAATGCTCACTAGGGATTCTGTAAATAACTTTTTTTTCAAAAATAAATATTTATTTCATGAAAATTCAGCTAGGGATAACCATTTTGTATAATAGACGGTCGTTTTACCAAAATATATAAAAAAAATAGCTTGACCAAATGTGCGTTAAAAAATATGAACTACATAGTTTTTATACATATAAAAGGAGTTGGTTTTGAAAATTTAAAAAATTAAAAAAATAAAAAAAAAACTTGCAACCCTAAAAGTAGTTTCAATTAGTATAAGTGTAAAAGTACCCCAAAATTGTACAACAGAAAGCTCTGGCTTTAAATTTCCGGTTCATCTCAGAAGAAAAAGTAATTTGGGAGATAATCATTGCTTTAAATAAAATAAGTATTTCTCCGCTAATGAATAAATTGTTCACTTTAAGTATCCTGTGAATAACATTTCAGTCATAAACATGTATCACGAATAGAAATTTCAGCATGTGTTGCAAATGGCTTTTATGAAAATGAATTCATCGAACTTTTACACCAAACACAAATCAAACGCGATTTTAGAACACCAAATGTTTGAATACCAGAGTAATGATTCTCTTTATAGCAAATAATTTTTAATGATCCTTCTATTTATGAATGTAATGGACATTCGTTGGGAAATGATTTATTGTGCAAGTTGAATACCGCAATGAAACGTAATTTGGAATAATTTGCGGTGTTATAAAATACTATTAATTTAATGGCCTTCGAAATGACCGATTTCGGGGACTTCGATTGCAGTACGCTTTGCGGAGATAAGGGTACTTTAAATTTACTACACGCAGGTACTCAGGCATACGTAAAACTGTTATTAATGTATAACTTAATGTGATTATGTTTTGTACTAAACTAGTAATCTCATTATTTGAAGGAATGCAAATTTCTGAACATTTATAACATCTCAACCTTTGATGTCCTCTAAAATTCATGCACGCGAGGAAAAGAAAATATCACCTACCGACAATAATTTATTCGGAAATGATTATTTGATACATTGGTGATGAAATATTTTCAAAAATTGATTAAATGTTTGCCTACCTTTGTAAAGCGCATAGAAATGAAAAGTATGTGTGTATCTTTCATGAAGAGTACAAAACTCGTATGAATATCCGACATACTGCATGCATTCTAAGCAAGTTTTGTGGTTATGTCACTGAAAATGGTTGCCGGCCGAAGTGTGAAGGTCTCGAGTTCGGGTTCCTTCGGGCTGCTGTCAATGAAACGCTCTGTAGTTTTGGTAGGGTTTCTCCAGATGCAGCGTGGTTAAGCGTTAGAACTCCTTAGAAAATCCTCCTTCCAAGGCACCCCCATCCTTCGCAGATCGCCCCAGTGTAGCGTTGCCATAATCACAAACAACTAAAACAGTTTTTTTTTAAATTTCATGCAATACCGTGGATTTTTTTGAAAACAAGCAAATGATGAAGGTTTTCGGAAATTTGAGAAACTTTTAAGTAAGGCATGAGCATAAACATGATAAGTTGTCCTATTTATTATATATCAACCAGTAGATTGATTGCTGGAACCCTATACTACACGCGGTAGATTGCGATGTTATATGAAAAATGATGTTCAAGAAGGTACTATATTTTGCTGCAAAATATTCTCTGCGAGCAAATGTTCAGTAATATAGCTCGGAAAATAGCTTTGGATAGAGTTTTCTGCTCTGTTATGCTGTTGCAAGTGGAAATACCATGAAATTCTCAAGCAAGATTCCCAAGCTACAATACAATGAGAATTGACCGCTTATTTTTGTCGTACCACTCATTGCAGAACAATGTGCACTTTGTGATTTTTCAAGAGCATTTTATATAAGCTCTCAAACATTTTAACCCACTTGTGTTTTCAGCGTTGTTGTTCCGCATAATATATACTAAAACAATTGTAGTTTGTTGCAATCTGGTGAATTTTTAACTAAGAGTGTTTTGCCCATCTGTTTAATAGGTTAATTTTCCTAGATGGCGTGTCGGATATAATGGAATGCTAGGTAATATGGTAATGAATTTCATGCCATCAACTGAAGATCTGGAAAAAAAAGATGTTGAATTTATTTTCTGTCACGAAAAATTCGTCGGAGATCAAACAGGAGAAATATGCATTCGGAGCTTCATCTGTTCTCTGTGGGCTCTCCTTGACTGTACTAGAACAGAGAAAGACTATTATGTCTCCAACTTTTGCATCTACGCTGAAGGAAGAAATGATTTAAAAACATGGTTTTACAGTTTAAGTACTATTTTATCAAGTATAATTAGTTTTTCAGCTGTTTATACTTATTTAATATCACCTGTCTATTTCATACTAACCTCCATTTAAAGTCTTGTTTTTAGGAAATTTTTCTGAAACAACAAAATAAAAAGCGTTTTTCTTTGCAAGCTATATTTCATTAGAATTAGTTATGGTATGTACTCATGATGATTTTTGTGATTTTATTCAAAAACCTGTAAAGTTATATTTAGAAATTAAACGGTATTCTATAATAACCTAATATTCTCCATATTTCTAAAACTTCTTAAAATTCTAAATAAAATAAGAATATTTTGTCACAGTGAAATTTAAATTCATTTCTATTCTTACTCAATAAATCAAATAAAAGAAGTATACTATAAGAATTTGCTATCAAATTGTCTAATATTATTTTGTAGAATAAGAGACAATGGAAATATTTTCTTTTGTTTAAAAGGGTTTTCATTTTACTGATATCTTATTTAAATTCTCCTGAGTATTGTTCATCACAGTGTGAATTCCCTAAAATAAAATGCAGGGTTTCGGTTTATATACATTCCTTTAGTTTTTACTGCGTGTTTCTGGTTTCTTTATTTCCATCGATATTTCTATATACACTTTTGTGCTGTTGCTCCAACTTTACAACACATTTGTCAATCTATTTTCGTTAAAATTAATGTTGTTACAATTTTTTTTGAGAGTGAGAAATAAGGTTATTTAAAAAAAATTGAAATGCTTAGAAACACATGCAATGTCTGCATTCAGATTCATATGATATTAAACTAGCAATATACATATACTTCTTTTCATACTGATTTCGTGCATATTCCCTGAAAGATGATGGCGTGTTTTCATTTTTTGAACTCTGAAGGGATGTATATATACTATATAAAATTGTTTAATATAAAACAAAATGTACCAAAAATCAGTCGTTGAAAGGTAGTTAAAGTAGTTAAACAATTTTTTTTTAATATAATTAAAAGTTCATGCCCGTTGTCGCAATTGTGAGAGCATTTTGGTACCATTCCGCTTCTAATAGTACTGAGGCTGAATATATGAGGCTATTATTTCAAACTTTCATCCTTCTAAAATTCGGCAAAGTGGGTACTTCTCTTGCTTGTTAGGATGTTTGTCAAGGTAATCATGTAGCCTGTTATTATCGTTACAAACACAAGGAACCATAGTCGAGAAAACGTAGCCTTTTTATAGTTGACATTCATGGCTTTAAAGAATGTACTAATAGTTTTGCTTTGTTAAAATTTAAAAAATATATACAATTAATGTTTCATAAAATCTTTAAAGGAAAATATACGTATATTTAATAACTAAAACCAATTTTTGAGAAACACAGTTTTATTAATTAAGATTCTGTAAATCTACAATTTAGGAATTATTTTCATAATTGACTTTGCTTCAATACATTTGTTTTTCAGAGTTCTGAAGCATTTTGACTCTGAAACTGAATTCTAATTTTCACATCTTTTACTATTACTGCTACAGCTACAACTACTACTACTACTTTCACGGCAATATAGATAAAGAAGACTAATAGATAAATAATTAAAGCAACCTTTTTGAGACACTCTCTATTTATAATATTGTAATTGCTAAAGTACAGAAATCAGCTATTCTTCATGCAGCAAATATGAAGTTTACATTCGTTGAGAATTCCTTGTTACTGGTGAAATTGAATCATTTCTTATGCTACCTATTTCATCTACTAATTACCAAGATAATATGCACATAACCTACTAAGCACTCGTTAAAGTAACGTAAAATATTTTCTGGAAGAACAGAGATGTTTCAGGGCACTTCAATTAACATTAGTTTTTTAAAATATATTTTTCGATATCTTTCAAAAGTAATACAGCCAAGAAATGAGCAAAATAATTAAATTAAATTAACACTACAAAGTTTCAAAATGTTTAAAATACTATAACTAAGGAAGGGATTTTACAAATGATATATTTAAGTTACACTTACTGACTAGTACAATTTACAGGTTGATCACAGTTTGAATTACATCAATTGTTTTTAGTGGCAAGCACGGCTAATTGCCGTACAATTATCTTTGCTGTCTAATTTTCTGAAATCCTTCCCAGTGCCACGGGACTGTTTTATTATTGTTTGGCCTAGACATTTAAGACTAAGCCTATAAATTTGAAATGGAGTTGGGAAATGAAATATGAGAAGCGAACATTTAAACTTATGATAGCGAGAACGTTAATGCACAAATAACCTTGGTAAAACATAGAAAATTCTTGATTCAATACGTGAACGAAGCGAATTAGTTAACCTGCAGATTGTTACATAATGTGCAATGAAGGTTTTCGAGCCATATTAGTAGCATATATATGTGTATCCATGCGTGTTTGTATATTAATAATTAATTTTAACCCCTAATTGCATGAATTTTAAACGCGTTCGCTGCCGAATATGTGATATTCAGTAGTGTAAGCTGAATTTCCCCGGTCAATTTTGTGAATAACTAATAAATATTTCGAAAAACATGCAGTTTGAAAGAAATATAATATTCTTTATTATTCATATCATGAATCTTTTATTATAATTAACTATATTTTATATGCAAGTTTTCCTTAAGAAATATGACTCGTATTCTAATCCGGTAAAATACGCGTTTTGAACATACGATGTAGATATCTATCGCTATGCAATTAATGTTAAGGGAATATCAATGTCGGTAATCAATACAACATAATACGTTGTTGCAGAAAATTCAGATAATTTAAGGTAGAAACAACAGCAATGTAACACATACAAAAAAGGAAAACAAGAAAAAAATGAATTCAGATTGCTACTTCTTATTTTACATAGCTATTATAATATTGGTGAAAATGCATATAAATGAATGCTTAAAATATACATATATATGGATTGTTCGAGGTCCATCCATCACTGTAGCAGTCAAACTTTTGATAGATGATGTATCTTTCTTATTTTAAGTCAAAACTGTTTGTAATATAAAATTTAGTTTTGACAGTTTTGGCTTCTTCAGAATCTTTTGTCTTTTGAAAAAGGATAAAATTTTGTGTAAACAGCAAGTTTTTTCTTAAATGTTTACCTCTCGAAATAAAGGAGTGCATTTTTCATTTTAATATTAATACAAAGAAAGGAAGAAAACTTATGTGCGATTCACGATGTTACGAAATTGAATCCTATATTTAAGTATTTAGAAAACTGAAAGCAGTCTTCAGACGCTCTTAAGACTACACAAACTTAGAACTATTTCATTCTATACAGGGCGTTTCCTTACAGTACCGTCAAACTCAAAATGGTAGTACCTGAGCTCATGTGGAGAATAAATCAATACAGTAATCCTGTCCTATCTCTAATCGTTTTGCAGTTATTGCTGATATAATGAAAATCTCCGAATCCTAAAATATTCTTGATTATGATATTACAAAAAAAGCTACAAAAAATAAAGCCAAATGAAGAGAGAATGATATGGATTCTATCAGAAACATGAATTGTATTAGAATGAATTTAATGACAAATTACAGGAGCTGAAACAGTGAAAAAATAAAAAATCAAATTTTCCAGTTAAAACAGGCAAAATTTAGTAAAAACGAGTCCATTCTTATAATTTTAGAATAAGCTAACAATTAATAATATGGTTTGTCTAGATGAGGAGAAATTAAGCCTCTTGTTTGCAGATAAACACAGAAAACACATGTATTTTTATTTGTATCGTACTTATAATTTACTCATTGATTTTATTTTCATTATAAAAATTACGAAGCTCAAGAGCCGGAGTCACGGACAGAACCTAATTTTGAAGGAATGTGTATTTCAGCGATTAAAGCAAACATTTGGGTTAATTTCTCCTAAACTTGACAACAGAAAAGATCCATAGTGAGCTTATTCTACAGCTATTCGAAATGATAAGTTTTTATAAATTAATCCGTTGAAGCTAAGAAGAACGTCTGCAGAATCGCGGATTAAATATTTTGCCGAATATTTGAATTGGTGTTTTTTACTGTTTTAGAGCCTGTAATTGGTCATTAAATTTAGATATTGTAATACAATTGATGTTCTTTTAATAGTATGTTTTTCCTTTATTTCTAAATATGTCCTTACTTTTGAGTAGTCAGATGTGCAGTAATATTTTAAACGAGCGAATTTGTAGGATATACAGATTTGCATTCTATATGTAATAATTTGAAATCGGTTACATATGGGACATGGTTGCTGTGTAGATTTACGACCCACATGCATTCAGCTATTACTATTCGGAGTTTTCTGGTATAGTAAGGTGTTATACCGGAGTCACGGTATAGTAAAGTGCTCTACCGGAACACTTTCTGTAGTCACAAAGGACATCCTTGTCTTTAGAACAAATACGTCTCCACAAGAAGTGAGGCTATTTTTTATAGCCTTATGAACACTTTCGGTAGTTACACTTTCTATACGAGTCCGGTATAGTAAGGTGCTATACCGGAGCACTTTCTGTAGTCACAAAGGACATCCTTGTCTTTAGAACAAATACGTCTCCACAAGAAGTGAGGCTATTTTTTATGGCCGTATGAACACTTTCGGTAGTTACACTTACTATACCGGAGTCCGGTATAGTAAGGTGCTATACCGGAACACTTTCTGTAGTCACAAAGGACATCCTTGTCTTTAGAAAAAATACGTCTCCACAAGAAGTGAGGCTATTTTTATGGCCTTATGAACACTTTCGGTAGTTTCACTTTCTATACCGGAGTCCGGTATAGTAAGGTGCTATTCCGGAACACTTTCTGTAGTCACAAAGGACATCCTTGTCTTTAGAACAAATACGTCTCCACAAGACGTGAGGCTATTTTTTATGGCCTCATGAACACTTTCTGTAGTCACACTTACTATGCCGGAGTCCGGTATAGTAAGGTGCTATACCGGAACACTTTCTGTAGTCACAAAAGACATCCTTGTCTTTAGAAAAAATACGTCTCCACAAGAAGTGAGGCTATTTTTATGGCCTTTAAAGAATTTTGAACGTAATGGACGACGAGTGAGAACCAGACACTCGTTCATACAGCAGCTAATAAGTTCATAACCGAGAAACATTCAAATGAACGAGAATGAACAAAATTCCTGAGAAGCAACTCAAAATGAGTCTGAATATCATAAACGTAACGAGACATTAACAAAAGATGAAGATTCACCATCTTATACTGACAGACCTTATTTTCTTTTCAGAATTATTATTACACATGCATGATGATTCATTAACAATTAACATTCGTAATCACATTATAGTTGAAAGATATTCCTTAAAGTAAAAAAAATTAACTGTGTTGGAGATGCTGTTTTAGAAAAATGTTGAATCTGAAAACGTCGTACGTTCACTCCAACGAGAATTCAAGTGCAAAGCTAATTTTATACTTTGTGAATAAGTGTAGTTTCTCGGAAAACGCACAACTCGAAAAATGTAATGGGTTATAAATATTTACAACATAATTCATTTTTAAACAGAGCAATGCATTAAATATGAAACTGACAGAGGAGTTTCCGTTTATACTCGATTATTTTCTTGAGAGGTGCTCATAAGAAGAATTCTTCCATTTCACAAATGAAATTCAATTTCAAAATCAAAAATTAAAGCCAAACTTTCATTGCATTTTTAAATTTTGTAAAAAAATAAATCCAATAATTTTATTTTAAGATAATGAATCAAATCTACTTGAATAATATATATTATCATTAATTGTGCAAATATTGATGTCAATGTAACGTTTGAATAATAAATTGTGTTGATCATTGTTATAAATCAGAAGCAACATTCGAATGTCATTTTTACGGTGATTTGAATATTCGAAATACGAAAACTTACATGATCTTATTATTTGCGTAGTTTAAATAAATTATTAATGATTTATAAACTCTTATGCATCAGGTATCACGTAATTGCTTAATTTACTTTAAACGCACGATAGATGACTATTAGAAATGGCAATTCTGCCTCAGTAACAGGAATTCCAGTTTCCAGCTCACAGAGATAGCTAAATTATAATTAAAGGAACAAATAGTTGTTCTACTCGCTTAATAGTCTTTAAATATTGCAAATGCTTTATTCAAACACGCTATGTAGCGGCATTTTCTCGTAGGAATTTTGAATATGTTACTAAGCATTTCTACGGATTCAAAATGAATGTAACTAAATAAGGTATTAGAGTTGTAATGCTTCAGTGTAATCCGTATTTTAGTGGAAAAAAGGTTTCTTGATTGCAATGGTTTAACTCTTTTTTAATCACATAAAATATATTTATAGGAAAAAAGATACAAATTTAATCAAAACAAAGTAAACAACAACAACAAAAAAAATCATTATTTGAGGATTTTCGTTTAAAACAACGCATAAACAAAAACACTATTTCATCTTTTCAATCATATTTCGGTCAAGAACATTCGCTTTTAAGTTTAAAGGCAAACATTATTCGAAACTTTAAATAATCCACCACCACAGATAAAAATTAATGAAGTTTTGGAGTACATATAAAAAAAAAAAGAAAAAAATCCTTTTGAAACTCCAGCAACTTTTAGACAAGAGGCTTAAACTGTCAAAACTGAACTCTAGGTTACATATATTTCAAACTTGAAATAACGCAGATACATCATTTGTCAAGTGTTTGTCTACCAGGGTGATCGATGGCCTCCGCAGCAAAAAGCATTAAAAAGAGAAAACTGTCTATGCGGATTCTTTAGAGCTAAAATGATTTTATTTTTTACTTAAATATTAAAAAACAATTTCGCATGAAAATTCTAATTCAAAATGCTGTAAAATTGTGTTAGAACTATTACATGTATAAAGAATTTTCTTTGATGTTCTTCTTTTCTGAAAAAGGGAAGTATTATTATGCGCTTAAAGTTCTTATTTAAAGTTAAAAGAATTATACAATTTTTTTTCGATGGTTGCATGTCTTATAATGTAATTTTCGGTAGTCATTCTAATACACTTTAAATTATGTAAAGTATTATAAAGTATTTTACGTTTAAGAAACATTTTAATATTTTCGTAATTAAGAAAATAACAATTTATTCATATTTTCTTAGAATTGGCTCAGCTTTTATTAATTTTTATTATTATTATTTTTTCAAATTGTGGTTTCTAATTCTTGTTTCTAGCTGTTATATCTTAATGCGAGGTATGCCTTATTTCCAGTATATTTTGTATTTTACTTATTAATTATATCTATATCTATATATATATATATATATATATATATTATATATATATATATATATATATATATATATATATATATATATATTCATTTTAATATTAATACAAAGAAAGGAAGAAAACTTATGTGCGATTCACGATGTTACGTAATTGAATCCTATATTTAAGTATTTAGAAAACTGAAAGCTATATATATATATATATATGTATATATATATATGTATATATATATATGTATATATATATATATATATATATATATATATATATATATATATATATATATATATATATATATATATATATATATATATATATATATAAATATATATATATATATGTATATATATATATATATATATATATATATATATATATATATATATATATATATATATATATATATATATATATATATATATAATGTAAATTAGTTAAACGTACGTTATATGGAACTCAGTAATAATCAATGATCAATCATGTCTTCCGTAAAATAAATTATTCAAATCTAGCGAGTTAAATCATAAACTGTAAGAACCACAAGTGGTATCATACCGACATAATATACGTTTCAGAACAATCATAAATAAATATGAATTTAAATGTAATGGAAGTCGTACTTACTATCTAGCTCTCTCATCAGGCGCCACCTATAACCTATTATTATGTGGTTGCAATATTATAAATGCTAAAAGATGAGTATCACTCCGTAATGAGTATAACTAAAATGTACCACTACGGAAAAAAAGAAACACTTGCTCTTTAATTGGCCGTCGTTTGTCGTACAGTAAAGTTATATATGCCATTCGTTTGCAAATAACGTATACTTTAGTATATTGCATAAGGGGCCGTCTTCATATTTAATTCTGCATCAACTTCGTGTTTTTTTCAATGGCAGCATACAACTTCATTAAACGAAAGAAAACCTTCAAATTACCTTAAATATAAATTTTCACGAATTTTCTGCAATAATTTCCGGAGATTTTGTGATTTTTTTTTCTATTTTAAGGGACTTTCTGCAAATTGAGAAACGCTATTTGTAGATTGCGAACTTTTCGCCTTTCATTAATTTCGCTCGCGAGAGTTAAAAGAAATAAATAATATTTTCACGGAAAATACTATTTCTAGTTTTAAAGATTTTTGTACTAAGAATATCAGGTGTAGAATTTAGAATATTAAGTCAGTGGTCCAATCGACCCGTGAGTCCAAATCTTCCTTGATTCGTACACATGATTTAAAGGGAAAATGGAAAACGACTGCTCACGATTTTGAAAATCTTTCTAATTTTTAAATTGTTATTGAGTATTTCTCTTGAAGGTTCTCTTAGACAGGCGAAACGTTGCCAGGAGTGAGAGGCTATTCTCTGCTCTTCTCACTACAATCATGAATGTTAATTATCTACGGTCGAACTTGAAGAATGGTTTCATGATTGAAATCATTAGTTTGAATTTCATCTAAAAAATGCAATTACTTTTTTGTCGACCCAATATTATCAGTGTGTTTGTTATTTCACATTCTTCATTTAATATTATCGTCTGCAATGTGCAATATTCTTATAAGACTTTTGGCAGTACTTCAATTTATAGTCAGATGAAAATTTAGGCAGAAACAAACGGGATTTTGAATGTTTGTATAATGTTTGATAAAGTTTGCGGAAGTCCAAATACCTGATGACAATATTAAAAAATGTCAAATTCATGCCTAGAATGTTGAGAATGTTATTTTTTTCAGAAATAGGACGTTGATTTGGTAGACATACGTGTAATGCACCTAATTATATACATGGAAAACATTTTATTAAGTGGGATATGGTGGCGAACGCAACAATAGACGATTTATAAAATCACCATAAACTGTAAAAACCTCTAAATTATTTGCTTCAAAATTTGATATTTTTTAATAACGCTATCTTTTACTGTTTCTGCACAAAAGAAATCTAATTTACATTTATTTTACGCAATTTAAAAAAATGTCACTTATTCAATTTATATATGGTCCCTTAAATCGTAAGCAGTCGCGCCTGCCTTTGTAACTTAAGCACTCGCGTGCGGTAAATCTTACACCGTATTGTCTACTTTATATTTTTGACTAAAAACGTTTCTCTCTATTCTAAAAAAAAAGTAAAGGCCGCTGTCGCCGCTGTCAGAGCTTGTTGACCTCTCTTCTCCTAAGCCGTGGGATTTGATTTCGAGAAACATGTTCCCGAACGCTGAAAACTTCGAGTAACCTGATAAGGTGACTTAAATTTAGAAAATCGAATTATTTTAGAAGATATTAATAAAAAACTGAAAAAATAAAACATAATGGTTGCCAGATTTAGCATAAAACATTCATTCCTTTGCAACAAAACAATTCCAATTATGTAGAATCACATGAAATTGTCAAACATGAAGTAGAATTACATCCATTTTACGCCAAATTAAAAAGCATATGAAATAAGTAACTCAAAATGTGTTACACAAAGTTGACAATTTTCAAATAATAAGTTCGCTTAGACAAGAGGAGTTTAGAATTAGCGATTATTCGTTTTTCCAAAACAGAATAATATCTTGAAAGATTTCTAATATCTTGCAAATGAAAAATAATTAAAATGCTGATTATTTTAAAGCCGGTTCGGTCCACCTGGATTATTTGCTACCAGTAGAAATATTGGGCGGCGTTAACTATGCCATTATAGCCGTTATAGTACACTTTGGATATTTGCCAGCGCGGTGAGATGGTATAATTCATGGTGCTGAGTACGCCAATCTGCAAGGAATTATGTTAATGAAAATATGGCTAACGGTTTTCCGGGAACCTTAAATGAACAGTAATTATAGGTTGTGAGCATGTGTAAATCACTAAATAATGAAAAGTCGCAATGTGTGGCAAGCTATCCTGCCTGTTCCGTAGTTTTTATCAAAGAAAACATATGAATTACTGTTTTCTTAGAGCTAATTTTTAACTATACATGTACGCAAGTCGCCAAATTATGAAAATTGACCATAATTGGCTAATACGCAAGGCGTACCATGGGTTTCACATAATTACAAATAGTGGGAGGTTTAATTTTTTAGGTTCCAAGCAACATGCTAGAACCAAGCAATGTGTGGCTCGTTAACATTCTATCTTATCCAACGTTTGGGTTTTGTTTGTTGAAATTATGTCTTTTTAACGAATAAGTCTTTTTATTGGCCAAATGCCTCATAGTAAATGCGAGCGTAGCAAGTCTAGGGGCCTTGGCCCCTAGTGAAAACAAAAATGTGGAGTTTAATACGTCAAATACGTAAAATACGTCAGTTCTATTACGTTTTATGGGAGGAAATCGTGCTTTTATATTTATTTAGAATTGTCTAGCACTTCCTTTAAAAGTGCTTTCCGAGAAGAAAATTTCATATGATATGCTTTATAGCTGAAAACATTAATTAGTTTATTAATATGATATTAATTTCACCTAATAGCCTTTTGTAAATACATACCAGTAGTGTAACGTGAATTTATATTTAATTTACATTTAGTTTATATTTAGTTTACGTTAACAACGTAATGAATCATTCTTAGTCGCGCAGGAGTATTTAATCCGAAAGTGGAATTTTCTTCCCTTCCGGATAACAAAGAAATGGCATTATTTCACACACCCCAACTAGACCTTGACCTTGAAAGGTAGAAGATGGGGTAAACTTGTTCTCAAAAAATTTCTCAAATTTTATGAAGAAAAAATGTCGCTGGGGTGAGATTTACCCCAGCGCGCCCGCCTACGGGTTAACATTAGGAAATAACACATTTTTGAAATATAAATTAAACTACTGAGTGTAAAAATTTGAAATTTTGCACAGCCACGTAAAATCAATTTTTGCATCTATTTCAATCAAAATTTGGCTAGGCTGATATTCATAATTGTTTAACATTAATTAATAACTCATAATTAATATTGATATTTCATTAAAAAATATAATAATAGTAAATTATGCTTGGATCGTTTAGTTCTAATAGTACGAATAAAAGTCAGCTTCTTATTATCAATATTATATGAGATATGAATTAAAGTATGAAAAAATATTTTAACATAGGGGGAGGGGGATTTTGAGTGCTCATAACTCACTCATTTCAGTTCAAATATATTGAAAATGGGTAACCGGGGCTAAATGAGCTAAATTTTTGAAATATGAAGTGAAATCTAAGGGTTGCTGTTGGAAAAAAAACGTTAGCGCGAATTTTAATATGGAGACGGCCCCTCATGCAATTTTTAAGCATTGCAAATTAAAGTGCACGTCAATCGTAAACGATTGGTATATTAACTGTTCTGTACGACGAACAATGACTGAATAAAGTACAAGTTGGCCTTTTTTTCCGCAGATGTACATTGGACAAAATGATTTTTTAAGTTCGATGTTTGAATATGTTGCCCAAACTTATTTTTGAAGAGAGTTACAAAATTTAAGACTAAAATTGTGTAGCTAGAATATGTAACAAATATTATATATAAACGGTTTGTTTATGTGTAATGTTTATTTGTGTCCCTCTGGAATAACTAACGTAAAACTATAGCATCATTCGCATTTAACTTTACATCACATATTCAGATTTTCAGTTTTAATAATTATTAAAGCTGCTGGAATTCAAGTAAGTTGTATGTTTCGCATAAAAATTCCTCTACAATGCATTAGATAACATTAAATTATACTTTCAGTAATTGCAACTGAAATGTTGCATTTAAAATGGTATTTGCGAAATGTTGAAGTGTTACTATAAGTTTGTGTAGTCTGATAATAAACAGTGGATAATGCGCCATGTTTTCCCATGGAGGTAGCTTACAAATCTCAGTTTTGATTTGAGTGTTTTAATGTATTTTTTATATTCCCTTGGAAACTGTATGAAATTTGTAGTTCTTCATTTTTTCTTTCCTTTGTTGACTTTTCAACTGTGGAGAATGTTTTTCTAAGTTCTTATTAAGCGGTAGCAAGGTAGCTAAACAAATCCGTAGTTTCGTGTTGTCATAGAGATGCACTGTACTTTGAACTGGGTTTCCAACATCGTAGTAAAAAAAATAAAAATAAAACTGCTTGCATCATTGTTATGTTTTCATACAGTTTTTTTAAGGTTTGTAATTAAGCGAGTTGAGATTGTGTGGTTTCATTTGCAAATATGTACGTAAATGAAATTCAAAATTTTGTAAATAAATGTGAAATAGTTAAAAGAAACTTTATATTTTCCTGATTAACTAAGCCGTATCATTGCAGTATTAAACATTATTTTAAATCTGACGTCGACAACGAAGCTTTTAACTGGTGGCAGTGTACCCAAGTGTGACAGTCCACAATGTAACAGTGTGTTTTTCGTTCACAAAATACACTGTCGGTTATAACCGTTCTTCAATAATAAAGCTACAAGTTTTTCCTTATCTTAGGATTTCATGAATAGTTGTGGCATTCGCCTTTTGCCCCTGGAAGAACATACTGTTTCATGCATTTCTGTCGAGAAAGTTTGCTGTCCTTAGGAATCACTATTTCTAATAAAATAGTCTTGCACTATAGCTATAGCAAATATGTGATTGTACGTAATATAGAAAAATATAAATAGATTTCTAATTCCAGGGTACTACATTTAAATTTGAATTGAGAACGTGTTTAGTATGACCCAATTTCAATTGGGTTAAAAAAGAGAATGGAAAAAAAAAACCGAACACGAAACTCGTGGCTGTAAATCTCTAAAGATAGAACCCAATTATTTTTTCTCCACTGGATGAGATTATTTTTTAAATAAAAAACTTATTTTTTTAGATAAATATTCAGTAAAGCGCATTGAGAAATGTCCTCACATCAAAGCAAGTGAAGCACTAAACGAAAAAAAAAATTAACATTGGTGTAGAAACACATAAATTATTAAACTATAAATATGCATTAACATAGATTATTTCAATGGCAAATTAACTCGTGTTATCGGTTAAATTAGAATTTTATAAACTATTAACGAATATGTTTTCAAATAATTATATTTATAGTATATAATTCATAAAATAATTTAAAAATGTGTTCCATCATATTAATATCTTAACCAGTTTTTCCTCAAAACACTAGATTGATTTACATTGTACAAACATTAATCAATATTCACCTGTTAAATTTTGAACCTTGGAACTACAGTTACATTTTATTCAACTGGAATACTTTTATTTTATACAACTTTCAATTTTCCAGACGAATGTAAAATAACGAATATCCTTGAGAAATCTGAAAAGCCCGATAAGAATAAATTACTGATTCTTAGAGAAAATAGATATCCAGAATTTGTAAAATGTCGCAAAGAGCAAAAAGAAAATTCGCGTTGTTAGGAATTGCATGAAATAGAAAATTTGGAATCCCGTTTACATTAGATGTTAGAAATACTTTTCCATAATTAATACTGGATATTTCAAAGTTAGTAATATTAAATAGATCTACGTAATATGTTAAAAATTTAAGGGGTTGTACATCAAAAAGTAAATTTATAAGAAGTTGAAAGCTGTATGAGATCTAGGATTGTAGTTTTATACACCCTAACAAAAATGGTTTCGAGTAAAAGCTACATTTTCTATTAAATTTTGTTATTAGTTAACCAGTCTTTAGAAAGCTATTATTATATACCAGTGCGTGAGTAATTTTTAACAAACACCTGTATCTTATTTTTAAAACTGACATTAATAATTTCATTTACGCTCGAAATTTTTTTTGAGAAGGTGAAAGTAAAAAAAATCCGTTAAAACATTTAAAACATTTACTGTAATACAAAATATGTAATAAAATGTTATTTGTTGGTACTTAATGTAAAGGCATTGCAGCTATTTCACGATTCGACTATATCCAACCAGTGAATCACAGCAGTCGTAAATTAGACTTCTGACCATAAACGACAATCATGTAGATGTAGTGGATGTGCAAAATAGACGTGTGGATGTGACAGATCCGTTGGAACTAATTAGCAGAGTGCACAACTTGTGCTCCAGGGTAAATGAAGCTCAACTTGGATTAATATTGTAAAGTTTATTCTAATTCTATACAAGATAATGACTTTTGAGACAGTTTTGTGGAAATGGATTAAAAGATATGTGCACTAAATGATGCAAATTTTATATTCTAAAAAGATGATTAAATATATATTAAAATTCTCATGCCAGCATCATATGTATAAAATATTACTATTCACAAAAAATACATACATTTTTTAATGTGAAAGTTTTATATTTCTTTTTAAACTGAATTTTTAAAGCTTATTAATAAGTTATTCCCTTTAGCTGTGGAGTACCCAGGAATTCATTTCGGGGTGTGCATATCGCTATTAATATGAAAGAAGTAAAGTACCACTTGGTGAAATATAAAGAATATGCTATTATGGGCGCTCATATAGGGATAGGTATAGGGGTTCGAGTCCACCTCCCCCCCCCCCTTTCGCAGCCACCGGTATAGTAAACAATTTTATAGCATACTGAAATCTTTCAAATTAATTAAGTTTTCATGTGTTTGAAAACTCAAGATGAGCTCATCAAAATACATGGAGAGCACAAATTAACGCCCATGTATAATTTTCTTGTTTCTCTCATTTAAACCTGATCAAGAATAAATATAATTTTTATAAGTTATTAAAGGTTACAAAATTGAAGATCATGGGAAAAAGTAGTAAAGATACCATAAGAAAAAATTTCGTATTTACCAGAATCGGCGGAATCCAACATCGTTGAAAATTCGATAAAAGTCATTTAATGATTGAAAAAACAGCCACAATTTATAGAATGGTCAAAAAGAAACGTTTATTATAAAACGAAAATTTTCATACATATTATTTTCTGCAAGTTTATGGTTATTCTCCCTGTTTGTTTTTGAAAATATTTAATACTTATTCACTTACAAATATATATTTTTATACATGTATAATAGAGATCATTTAATTACATTTCAAATTTACTCTTTCTTAAGTAGTTTTTTAAACATTTCATAGTGAAAAGCGATGCTTTAATAGTACATGTTGTCACAGGCAAAGGGACTAAAGCTTTAAAAAGATTATGGATATCGGGTACAGCTTACAGCTTTCTGAGTATAAAATTGTTAGAACAATATGAAACAGTAACCACCATGTTGCAGAAATTTCACACTGAAAAAGCTCAAGAAGAGAAAATGATATATTTCATGGCTTACAAGATATTCAAATTTGTCAGATGCTCCGAAGAAACAAATTATTTGAAGGATCCTCGAGCGAGTTTGTTTTTAGCAGGAAGACAAACCACAGCAGTAAAAAAATGAAATCTATCTATCTATCTTATCTTTATATATATACATATATATATATATATATATATATATATATATATATATATATATATATATATATATATATATATATATCTGTGTTTGTATAAGGAGGAAGTGTCATCTGTAAACTCAACTACGGAGATTAACGTTAATATACCCCTTAATACGGAGTTAACGCAAGTTTACTTATTGTTCAGTTAATAGTTATGTGCCCTTTGAATAAAAGCCATATATAACAAACACATTCTATACGCGCGAGTTCACTAACATGATATATTGTGCTTTAATCGATATTATAGTATCAAATTTCTAATTTTTGTAATTCGTAAAATTATTTTTTGTTTCAACGTGTGGGTACTTGCGGATTAGGCATTGTCCACTACAATTGACCGAAGGTATTGTGGTCGTTTTATTATGGGGATCGCATTGGGCGTCCAGCGTTATCCACTACGAAGGGGCGGATAAATAACATCCATTTCATGTCCAAGCCGGGATTCTAACCTGGACCCAAGGCTTGATAGAATGGTTTTTAAGCTACTACACAACCTTAATGGGCGGCGAAATTCACGATATGATAGCATGCTTTGGCAATTGACGCCATCAAAATTTACAGTATTTTTACAAAATCTAGTCAAAATCTTATGAATCTTCAACATTTATAGTTTGAGCTGCACCAAATATCACAATACGAAATTTCATTTGCTTTCATTGCAATCACATTGACATCATAGGGCCAAGTTCCACTCTCAAAGCCACGGCTTGAATTAATGACAGACTTAGGCAATTAATTTTTTTTTGTCTAAGAACAACAAAAACTCGTATGGAATCTTCAGTACTTTAATTCTCTTGTTCAGAAGACAGTAGCTTATATAGTATTTTATACTCGTATAAAACATCACACTCTGCAATCTCTAGGAGTCATAATGTATCACAAGTTTAGAATTTACTTTCATACGTTTCAAACTTCTCAGAGTTTATCAAGCTCAAGCAAGTTTCATTTGTGACGCCGCTTTTATAAATGTCGTAAGAGAAATTTCGATTCATTCGCCTCGTTCACGCACTTAGTTTTTAACGTAGCAATTTTGAAAATTCAACGGCTTATAAAGAAAAAAAAAATCTTCTCATATAGGGTTTTGGAGTATTGTTACCCTATGTTAAAATGTCAGTGACGGTAATACGACAGAGTCATCCACCGGAAATAGAAATGAGCGAGAATCTTTAAAGGTATTAGAGGAGACTTTAAGCCACTAAAGAAACCATCTAATGTTATACGCACAAACTGCTTTTTTAAGAATAATTGTTATTTTTAAAGAACTTTTTTTAAGAAGCTTTAATTTGTTCCATTATTTCCTAGGTTAGTTATTCTTAACTTATGAATTGGGTAAGTGGATAGACACTATAGGAGATGGCCGTAGTTCGAAATCTCCGGGTTCCAGTCTAGCGCTTGTCCATCGATATAATATTATGTAATTTTGAGCAGTTTTTGAAGATGTAACGTGACTACGCGTTAGAACCCTTTAACACCAGAACCGTGGGGAGGGTCATTTTGACCCAAAACCAGATTTGATTCTTTTTTTTTCTAAAAGTTACAAACTGAAATTTTTAAAAAATCGTGACTTTTTCTAACTTTATGCTATTAATTACCTGTAAAAAATTTAAGCTCGTAACTTTTATCTGTTTTTTGTTTTTGATATGTATACCTGATATCGCGGAATGGGTCATTTTGACCCAAAACTTCCCACGAGTCTGGAATCCGAATTTCAATTTAAATAAACGTCAATATCATTCATAAAATGAACGGTAATGACATAATAAATGGTATAATAGTATACCATTATGTCATTTTTATTGCAACGTGAATTTTACAAGTTGGGTCAATTTGACCCATACCGCGGTTTTAGGTATACTTATCTCAAGAGATGCGGTTCTAATAAGAATTATAGCAAGAATGTTTTTGCGCTTTTAATGTAATATTAACCTTAATACGAATGTGAAGATTGAACTTATGTCATTAATGTTGAAATATTATTGTTGCATTGCAACGTGAATTCTGCAAGTTGGGCCAATTTGACCCAGCCCGCGGTTTTAGGTGTACCTGAAACACCGCGGTTCTAGGGTTCAAAAAGCAACGCCCAGCGCAAACTTTCCCGTTGCACTTTTTTCGCATTGGACTATGTTTTTTATGTTTGAAATATTTTAATTGCCTTTGTTAATAATAATAATCTCTTATTGTGAAAATGTTATTCAACTTTTTATTACCTCCCTTTTTAAATTCTCTATTCGCAAAAGAAAATTGTTTAAATTTCTTCCCCATCGCTCAACATTTAATAATCATTCATTAAAATAATAATAATACACATTGCTCAAAATAATAGCACTTCACACCGTGGAGTATTCGTATCAAAATCCTGGCCAAAAAGCGAAAATTTTAAATTTGTTTAAAAACAGTAATATATATGTTTTTGGATAGCCTCATAACTGATGCAACATTAGATACATGTTTTTCGGCCATAATCCATACCCAAAAGATGCAACACTCGGTTTAAAAGCAAGTTTCTTCATTTACGGCAAGAGATTTCAGCGTTTTCTATTACTTCGTCATGCATTTTTTACGGGCTCTTTAAATTAATTTACTGGTTAGATACTTAGTATAATTGAAGTAAAATATATGCATTTTAATTATATGAATCTATTACCTAGAAAAAATAATATGACTTTATTAAAAAAAATGTCAAACTTTTTTTTTTCAAAAATCCACATTTCAAGAAGCTTTTTGAAGGGGTGTCGCGGCTTGTCGCGCTTAATTTCAACTATAATCGTAATTATTACAGTATTGAGTGTCTATTCCAAGAACAAAATGTTCCCCCAACATCCACCATTTAAAAAAAATTATTTATATAGCACCATTTTTATTTTTACAGGGATTAATTACAGGGATTACAATTTTACGACGGGTGATCGCAAAAGGGATACAAACATACGCGCTTGTATTTCTCATAAACTATCAATTATGTGCCAGTGTTTAGATAAAGGTATATAAAGTTTCATTTCAGTTAAGATTTAACATCAGAATTTTAAATTCAGTATGTAATTTCTTATTTTTCTGATGTAAATTGGCTATAAGAAAAAAATTTCTACATATTCCAAAATTGCCCTTTCTTAGTCCTGTAAATAGTCCCATCTATTTAGAGCTTAGTTTTCCATTTATGTCGTAAATTGTGTCCAAAGCAAAAACTCCCCATTTTTGGTTCTGAAAGGTTTGCAACTGTGACTTCGGGTCATGAAAGTGTGAATGTGTAAACAGAAACACGTGCTAGCTCTTTAACTCATTTTGAAGTGCTGGCTTGAAATAAATTGCTTTCTCCTCCAGTTTGAAATGAGATTTTATGGATTTGCAACGAGGCTTCTTTTAAGCAGTGTTCTTTTAGCTGCTCTAGACAAAGGCCAAGCAAAAAGAACAAGCCTTATAACAGTGAGACCCTACAACTTCTCCTCCCAGAGGGGTCCGATGGTGGTCTCTCTCTCTCTCTCTCTCTCTCTCTCAAAAAAAAAAAAAGTGACTCTAAATGAAGACGAATATCACAGTTCAAAAGAATCGAAATGAAAAAGTTAATCTTCAGATGTCATTAGAAAACTAAGATCTCTATAGTAACTACATTTAGAAAAATCTAAAAATTTTTATGATAAAAATTGATGCATTGATAAGTAGTATTATATTTAAAAGTATTATTATAAGTAAAATGCATTACATTTGTATATTTTTATTGTGGTTAAGGCACAGCTACACGGCTATTTGCCTAACGAGAAGTTTGCCTTGGGGAGGTGGCTTTTTAAGGGGTTCTAATTACTATTCACGTGACATCTGGAGAAAATCGCCCAAAACACCAGACCGTTAGATCGACAGCCTCCTGGTTATTACATTTATAAGTGGTATTATACAATAGCAGTACTTCCCAGTACGGGACACACCCCGGACAAGACATTTGTTAGAAACGAACTTCGAGTCGTTTGGAGATATATCACCAAATTTGGTGACTATAATTTAAGAAGTATATAATACTAAAAAGTCAGTCAAAAGTCAACAGTAATGATTTTAACGTTGAAACACGTGAAAAATATTTTTGGCCAGGATTTTGACACAAATACTCCACTGTGCGTTGTTCACACATTTTTAGAACGATTTTGGGGCCATTTAATTAATGTTTAAAATGTAAAGACTATTTCTTTAAATGTTCGATCTGATAGCAATTTTTCTGGACTATAATCGTGATTTCCATGATACAAGAGCTTTTCGTAAAATTTCCAGGGGTATTGCTTTCCATTCCTCTTCCACTACGTTCCAGAGTCCATCTATCTTGGTGGGTTTGCGTTTAGAAAGAGCTCTTTTTAACAGACCAAAGGCACAATAGTCCATAGGTGAAAAGTCAGGAGACTTCGCAGGAATATGTTGAAAAGGTATATAAGCAATACCTGTATCAGTCTTCATTTTTTCAAGGAATGCATTGGTAGTTTTCGAAGTATGACTTGTGTTGAGCCACATATCTCGGCAAAAGCTGGTGAACATTATGTTTTTTAGCTTTTTTAAGTTGTAAATCTTGGTTTATTATGTTATTTATTGTTGTTACAGATGTATATAAAGACTTTGAAATTGATCTCTGTGTTGGCGGATTTTCTTTTGTTACCATCGAGTTCACTTTAGAAACGTTTGAAACAGTACGTACCTTTTTCGGATGTTCGCTTGGAGTCTTCTTTCCATGTAGAAACAATGATTGACGGTTTTTACCTTGCCGATTAATAATGTTGCTTATTTTGCACTTAGAAATTTTAATACCATGCATTTCACAACCTTTTTTAAATTATGGAATAAGAATATTTCTCTTCGGAAAGGGCAAAAACACATCCTTCATTCCACAGCTTGTTTACATATGACATTTTGAAAGAAGAATAAATTTAAAAGTAGCAGAGGATATTTCTCATTTCAAATAATAAGCTGCTGCCAAAAATTCTTATTCTGAAACATTTACTTTTATTTTTATTTATCGAAATCGTTCTAAAAATGTGTAAACACCCTCTGTAATAATTGTAACTAACGAAAAGTCATTGCTGCTTTAATGTTTCAGTTCAGGAATGGCACATACCCTGTGAGGCGCCTCTCTGTAACCAATATAGTGCCACTGCAGGTGCATCAGCCCTAAACATATATACATTCTTGCGATTTTTCCTTCTCTGCGAAAGGGCTTCGAGAATTTTCGAGAAATTTGACATGTAACATTTATTGAATTGGTCTAACGTGTTTGTAACGCTCGTTCAGGTTGGCCTGAATGTTGGCTGCCGCCAACGGTGTGTCATTTCGATTTCATGGAGATGTATATAAATATGCTTCCAAAACTTGCAATCATTTTTAAGTGCTCCTTGTAATTTTTAATGGAATGTACTAAAGAGTGCTTATATATAGTTTTTACGAAGAAGTAAATGAAAATATTTCTTGTAAAGATATAATTCAACAGTGAGATTTCTTCATTCGAGTGAAATTTTTCTTCACCGTGCCTTCATGTTTGTATTTTTGTGTGGTCTTTTTAAGAAAAAAAAAGACGGGTGCTACCTAAAATGGATTTACCACCTCAACGACTTCAACGTGTGTGATATGATATTTGATGAGCATTAGAATCGCATTTTGATTCTTCAAATTAATTTTTAAAGGTGTAAAAGAGGATGAGATGAAATCGGGTTCGACCCTATCTTTGAGTTGGTGCTATCGTTTTTGCAGGGCGCTATAAGTTTTGAGTCTTCGCCTTCCTTACTTCCGATTCGTATTTCACAAGTCTGTTTTCAGATAATTATCACAAATATAGATCAGCGCTATGTTTTCAAGATTTCGTCGGTAACATAAAAATAAATACAACCCAATTTCAACAGTATACACCACTCCAAAGCAGTTAGTCTTCGAGTGCCTTTGCCTTAATACACAATAACATTCACATAGCTTTTCAGTAACATTAATAATAGTTCCTACGTTCTATGATTGCTTCAGGCAAAATTAGTCCTATTAAAAGATATCAAAAATAAATAATAATTTATAATAGGAATGACAGAAAATAAACTGTCAGGCTAATGACTGCCCATTAATTTGTATAAAAAAAAAACTAAGACAGCATTTAAGAGTAAATCAAGATTGGACTGAGCTAATCTTGAGTTTAGTAGCCACCTGTAGAAGATATAAATATTAGTGGCAATTTTTGTGTGGAAATGAGTTAAATGATATGCATTCATTCGCATTAAATCTACAGGGTGAGGCTGAAAAAGTGGCTACAGGAGCAAAGTTCGTCATAGAAAGGTAGGTCGGAACACATGCGGTGAGAAATTAAACAGTAGTTTTCCACTGGCACATTTAAAGAATTAATACAAGAATGAGAGCAGATAATTCAAAAAACATTGTCTTAACAGCAAAGAAAATGATTTACATTCTCAAAGAAATTGCCCAAAAGACCATCCGCCAGCTGTAATGCAGACTTCTCACCTAAGGGATAGGGACTGCCGAAATCCCTAACTAAATCATACACAATGATGATCCATGAAAAAAAAATGCCTTTGTATGCAAAGACCGACCTTTTCGTACCACTTATAACGCCATCTTTCGCCGTTCAAGTTTCCATGTTAAAAACGACCTAGCGGCTAGCCGTTTGAGTTCCGCCCCTACTTTCTGTGGTAAAATTTGCTCGTGTAGCTCACCCTATAAATTCCTGGCCACTTTTTCACACTCACCCTGTATATATTCTCAAAAAAAATATTTGAATGGAAGTAAAAATTTCCATGTCAGAATTATATATAAAGTATTGCTATTCATAAAAATGTTAATACTGCTATTGACTGAGATACGGAAAAAAATGTAAAATACAGAAAATGATAATAATGATAAGAATAGTAATAATAATAACTTAATTAATCAATTATTCTCAACCTTGTTGGTTGTAAAATTATAATATAGTAAAATAGTAATTAATTTTTCGTTTTGAATGTATTTTTGTGTTAAATTTAATATAAAAATTTATCACCCTTTTCCTGCAATGAATTCTATTAACGGATAAAAATATGATGCTATTAAAAGCATCGACCTTAAAAAGATAGAAGTAAGCTTATGAGTATCTGAACTGTGAACGTCGTCTTTGCATTTAATATGCTCTTTCCGTGAGTTTGACGATAATTTTTTAATATATTTTCATTAATGTATAAAAATTACCGTAAATAAAAAAGTCCTTTGCAGTAAATTAAGAAAAATTTCCTCCTCTAATTAAATCTTTAATGATCATTTGAATTAAATTTGCACGCATTCTAAAATTAATGACCGAACATAAAAAGTCTTAAATTATTAACAAGAATTAATTACTCGTTCATCAAAATTGCAGTTTTTATTAAATGCATCTGAATATGAAACATGTGAATACTTACATACAAGTATCTTTTAAATATAGATCTATATTTTTATGCGATACTTACACGCACGCACACATATGTGTGAGTGTTAGTATGCATATTAAGATTATATAACATGTTCTTAAAAGCCCATAAACATTTTAAAATATCGTTTAAAAAAGAACAAAGAATAATAAAATGTTTCGCAAAAATATGCAAATATTTGTCACACTGATGATGTCAGGTGAATGTACAGAATTCTCGAATGAATGCATTTACCGTAACATGCATTCGTACCTATATATTCTATCTAAATGCATAAAAAGGCTTCTCTGTCTATATGCCTGTTTGTTCAGTACAAACACTTAGATCGACCTTAGAGTTGGATCAAATTCGGCACTCAGGCTAAATAGAAGATACATCCAATACTGAGTGAGAAAAAAAAAAATTGGATTTTTATTTTTCTCGCTTTTCTTTTCTTTTTATTCTTTTATCTAATGCTTTGCCTGTTTTCGAAGTTTTTTCATATTTCTTTTGCTCTGGCTGAATTTTTACCCTATGAATGCACTTTTTAATCATCAGAGTGTGCATATAATGCTTTGCTGAATGAGCTGTGTTTTATAATAGTAATTAAATGTTATCTTTTATATGAATTTTTAATGCATCATAAAAAAATGTGATTATATGCGACTGTTTACCTTTTTGATCTGATTCCAAATTATTTATGGAAGGGATGTTCTAAAAGGTTGTTAATCATTAGGTTTGAACTTTTCTTCTTCTAATAAAAAGATCAAAAAGTAATGATAGTTTATATTTTTTCGCAATTTTTATGAAATATTTATTCATTTATTCGGTATAAATCATACGGAAATAGAAACGATTCAAATTATAACACGCTGAAAATTCTGAACAATTTTAGTTCATTTTAGTAGTAATGGCTTGGTAAACTCGCACATTTCCATCTGACGTAATAGAAAACTTTAAAAATAAGCCTTTTTAAAATATTTTCCAACGTAGTTGAAAAGTATTAAAAGAATTAAAAAATTTTCGGTTTGTCAGTCTGTCCGTGCTTTAGCTAACATAAATGCGCAACGATTGTTACGAAATGTATTTTTTTACTAGGAAGCCCTGACTCGGGGCCATCCTGATTCTACCGGGCCTGATTGTGCACTACGAAAGAGGCCTACGGACGTTTCCTCATTGGTTAGATCCGGCCGTTAGATGACGTATCTAAGTTCTGGAACCAACAAGTGAGCACCCCTAGGCCTCTTTGGGTGACTCATCGTAGTGCGCAAGCAGGCCCGGTAGAATCACGATGGCCCCACCTGACTTCTGCTCCCAACTGGCCAGAATCGCTATGGGAATCTTTTGAGATTACTAAGTGATCCTAGTTTGCTTTCAATGCAAATTTCGTTGCGCTTTCAAGATCGCTGGTTCGCGGCACAGCATTCAAAGAAACATTTTGAGAAGTAGCATCGGCTAAAAGAAAATAGTCTTTTCCGTTGCGTATTTTTAAAATTTGAATAACAATAGTTAACCCAAAGTTAAAAAAAATTATATATTAAACTTTGCTTTGTTTTCCTCTGAAGAGTTATGTTGTACATAGACATGTAATCAGTAGACAGCTTATTCTATGGCCAATACATATGTAGAGCAGTAACATGGATTCACCACGTGACTATTGGACTGATGCAGCCCGCTTGAGACAGGTATTGCTCTTTTGGCACTTTTATGGGAAAAAAATAATCCTTAAGAGCTGTGGTTTTTGATCCTGGGCATCTATTACTGTAGACAGCGCATCCTACAGCGCTGATATGCAGCACAGTAATAAGGATGTGCCACGTGACTATTTGTCTGAGATGATGGTATTCTTGTGCACACGCCTGGTTGCCAGATGCGCCGTCTATTGCATTAGATGTCTATAAAGTTGCAGTTACAACGACCTTCTTTATGGGATTTCACGTGAAAAATCCTCAGTTGATCATCCGAACGGTGTAAAATTTTATACCGGACAAAGAAACACGATTTCACAGCTGTGCATTAAGACAGCTATCTCCTTTGCGGCTTTTAAGCTACCACATCCGATTTTGCAAATCCATTCATTTATTTATTATATTTAAATGAAAGCTCCATTACGAGTAATTTCATTTATATGTGTGGTCGAAAAATAGGCAACTTTCTCATGCGAAGAACAGATATTCAGCTAGTGTTATAAAAGGTTTCCCAGGATTAGTGGGAAGAACTTTAAAACGATGTAGGGCAAATAGTAAGTATTCAGAATCACATAGTAATGTGGGATCCGAAACCCTATTTTCCCTTATCTGTTAATAATCAATTTTGCTGACGCGCTTGTCTAATCTCAACCAAATTTAATAGACAATGGACTAATTTTCCATCAAATGAAACAGAATTTTTAAACTATTAGTTTTAGTCACCTGTTTTCTTCGATGATGCATTAGTTTTTGGTGAACAAGTTTCAGAAAGCTGACTATTATTTCAGCACTGGTTCCAAAGTGATTATTAACAGCTACACGAAGACAACGCTGCCGACCCCGCATCGCTGTGTAATTCTGCATCTTTATTACGTGCCGTAAACTCCATAAGGTTTCTACAAATCATCCTGGGACACCCTGCAAACAATGTTAGTGTGGGTATATTGTTCAAGTTTCTGGAAAATAAATAATCACTTTTCAGCATTTTAGGGGACAGTTAACCCATTCGAGGCATGGAATCACTAAAAAGTGCTCTACAAAAACATTTTGTTGAAAAAACTATTACAGATTAAAATTATTTTTGCAGGGTGATACTAGTCAATACTGTTTTGTATTATAAAAATGAAAAATAAATAGAATACAGTTTATTTACTATTTAAAAACGCAAAAATATAGCAAAACTTTGATGTATTCAAAATTGCAGTAATGCGCTCCGCGCAAGCTAACAACAAAAGTTTTCAATATTTTTCATGTCAAATTAAATAAAATACTTTTACGAATGATATGAGCTACAATCATTAAGATACTTAAAATTAAAAGAACAATACTTAATTTTAATTAGGAAAAAATCAAAATTCTTTCATTATTGCGGCTTTCTTGTTTATAAAAATTTTTCTTATTTTATAATTATGATTATTGTTCATTTTACGCATGTCAAAGCTATTTAGAATTTCTGAAACTTTTAAGGTACTATTTTGACGAGTTCCAAAGATATGTTGCGCGGAATGATAAAATTTGCTACTTTGAGAAATAAACATTTGAAGATTAAATTTGCAAGTAGTTTCCTTTATATCTCATTAAATGTTTTCGCTATATCTCAATGAAATTAATGTCGTATGATTGAAATCTTGGTATTAAACATTCCGCAATGAAATAAACTATAATTTAGGATTAAAAAAACAAAAATCGATTGTCCGTATTTCAGTGAGCTGTCCCTTTTACCAAATAAACAAAAATTGTTTTAAAAAATACTAAATGAATGATTTAGGCATTTACATCTTTATTAAAATTTAAAAGTTGCTTAAAGCATAAATTTAGTTTATAGTACATCACTTTTTCAATACATTATTTTTTACTACCCTTTTCATTAAAAAAAGAGAAAGAACAACGTATCGTTAAGTTTCTTGGCTGCTTAGTTTGATGAGGAAACCATCGATTCTACTTATAGCTCGTCACCCTTTTGTATGAACACTTTTTTCCCATCAGGAAAAAAAAAATGACGGTTCATTAATTCGTTTTTTTCCCCTTATTTTGCATCTAATGACCATCTAAAAATTTCCTATATATTTTAATTGGACAGGCCTTGCTATTACACACGCTTTTAGTAAAATGTCATGGGTGTGATTTATTATTTTACACAGCATATATCTTTCAGCATCGAGTTGGTTGATTTTCAGATAACATGATAGAAGTAGGCCATGCTTGTTATTATAATGTAAAATCACTTTTTAATGAACTAGTTTTTGTAATATGTGGAAATGACTACCCATAGTATATTTTTTAATCAGTGATAGATGTAAAGTTATGGGGGGCAGTAACAGCTTTTAATAATTCTAACAGCGGTCTTATTTTTTTTCTTCGAAATATTTCATATAGAGTTTATTGTAGATATCTTTTAAATTTTTCTTTCCATTAAAATCAAGTAAATTAGATAAATTATGTCAATTATAATATCTGTAGAACATTCCTCAATCATACGAAAGTTTGAAGTATATATCATGCTTTACCAAGTTTTATGGAAATATGTTTTTCATAGATACTTGTTAAAACATGATATATACTTCATTTCACCATATATACTTCATACATCATATATACTTCATACTACGGAAATATACACATGATATATTTCCATATTTTTTTGTATATTTTGTAGATTTTAGTAGGCCAACATGAAACTTCTTTGAAGAATGTCATTGATTTGTTACATTTAGATTAACAAAAATCTGTGAACACGTTTCCTCAAAGTCCTACTCAAGGAGCTTTGGCATGTCTTTCCTATGTATCGTTCTAATAATTTTCTCGTCCTTCAAAAAGTGTGAAACTGCGTATACGAAATATTGTAACAATACGCTTACGAAATATTGTAACAATAGATTAAACCTGTTGTGAACTAATAGTATTTAAGTTCACAATAGGTTTAGGTTCAGGTTTAGGTTTAGGTTCACAACAGGTAACAGGTTTAGGTTCACAACAGGTCAAGTTTCACAACAGGTTTAGCCTCGTCAGGGGGGGGCAGACCCCCCCCCCTGAAGAGGCTCTAACAGCCGAGTTTTTAATGACTATGTCATTCTATCTCTCACCACAGTTTATTGAAAACTGTCCCAAAAAAGCGACATAAAAATACGACATAATTTAACACATATTTAATTTTTATTAGTTCACGACAACTTTAATCTATTGTTACAATCTTGCGTAAGTAGTAGAATATGCATCATATGTACTTTTCTATAAATAGGTTACACTCATAAAAATTTCAACATAGTGTTACCGGACGAAATACACGAAAGATGAGAGATAAAATGACATAGTCAATGAATATCGTTTTAATATGGCAATAATGAAACTAAAAAATTAGGGATGTTCAGGGGGGTCTCACCTTGACGAGCCTCGAACAGCCGAGTTTTATATGTACTTCTTTTATAGAGCGAAAAGGAGTCTATCATTACAATTGAGCATTGGGGCAGTGCACATTTAAGTGGCACTTTCTACAGCAGTATATTTAGATTATCCACTGTACATTAACTTGAACGAGAGTAAAATTTAAATGGACGATGAGTGGAGTTGTTTGAACATAATTTGAGTAATAATACAGTTTCCTTTACTTAGCAAATGGAAGACTCTCAACGTGACTGTCTGCACGATAATATCAAATTTACGTGCAAGTGACTCATAACGATATGAAGTTACAGTGAATTTTAAATAGTAATACTCAGTGCTTATGGGTTTGAATTTTAAAACAAACATGAGTATGTGTATCTAGTTAATAAAAAAATATTAAAAAGTAATTTTCTTGTTTAGGAAAAAAACTTTTATATCAGTTTAACCAATTTTAGTGTATTTTTAGTTAGTCATAATGTATGATAATCAACAATTTTGCATAAAAATCAATAAATTTTCTTTCGACGACAAATCTCTCATCCTAAGCTCTCAGATGAAAGGATATACAGATTTAAAATTGTATAATTGCTTGTTGAGCTTCATGAACACGTTTAAGTAAACTCTACGTTACTTATCTGTTATGTAGTTTTATTATTTTAAGTAGTTACCAGACTTTTATTATATACATACATAGTTAAGCAAAATATATCAGTAAACAATTGGTTTTCAGCTGAATGAAAATGTTTCTTTACATTTAATGCTTTAATGCCGAAATGTCCATTGTGCATAGCATCAAAAATTTCTACAATTACTAATGTGTCCAGTTTTCAAGAAAACATTAAAAAATGAAGTGGCACATTTAAAAATTATATGCCTGATAAAAAAATCATATTTACCTGCAAAAAGCATATTTAATTTTCCATAAAAACTATCTTTAATAACATTTTATTTTCTCTTCATCATCTCAACTTTACAACAGCATTCTAGCATTGCATTTAGTCTCTGTGTTGCATTAAAAATAATCAAACTCAAATCATTTGCATAGTGCCAAAGAAGAGTTCATTTTTTCAAGAGTGAATTTCATTTATCAAGAGCATAAAAAAATATGAAAGGTAATTAATCTTCGCATATTTCGTTAAAGTTGAAGAAACAGGAACATGAATATATTTTATGCCTTTCTATTAATCATAATGCTGAGTTATATGAAAAATGCTATCATTTGTCCCGGACGTTAGGAGAGAAAATTACACGTAATTGCAGGCATATTCTTGCTAAATGGAGTTTCTTTAGCTCTATGTGCTTGTTATAGATTAACAGAAGGAGAATGAATCATTGAGATAATTTGCCGCTGTGCGATACTGTAGGTACTATTTTTCGAATATTACGTAGTGTTTTTCGTATATTCAGCGTATAGATTGCGTGAACATAAAAGCAAAATGATAAGATATACATAATATTTAATGAAAGTATTAACCTTTTGCGATATTTTTTTATTATGAAAAGTAGTTTTTACAAAGAAAAATGTACTTTCATATTTTCATAGACTGTTCTTACCGATTTTTAAATAAATACGTTTGTGTAGCACCATGCCTTCTCGCAGCTGATGATCTCAGAGTGCAGATAAACCAGTTTATTACGCACAAAACAATTTACACGGCGTTGAAAGGTTATTTTTGATAGATATCTCAAGAAAAATTAGCTAATGAAATACCATATTCAAACTTTGAACAACAGAAATTAAAAAACAATGCCATCCTATAACTGCGATTTTTCTTCTGCGCAAGTCTTACGTAAACACGCACAACAAACACTGACAGGAAAATAACAATTAAACGGGCCAATATGTATGACACAGCAACATGCATATAAGTTACATGAGTATTTACGGTGGTTACACTTGTAAATACTTAACTACTATACAAACATTTGTAACTAACTATAAATTGTCTCTTTTACTAAAATAAAATTTCGATTTCAATGTTTGCATGAGAACCTCCAAACAGAATTTCATATAAATTTGATATCTATTACACGAAGGAAAAATGTGGCATTTTTCCATAACACGTTATAAAAGACTCGTATAACACGGTGAACAAATGATATAGATGTTTATGTATTACCTTTTAACACTGTTAACATTGCAATGCTGATCGTGCCATGCAACGAAACAATCTACCTTGTTATACAGGTGTCTACTCTAATTAAAACATGAAAAATGTGACGCTTTATCACCAGATTTTTTAGGTTTTTTTACCGAATTTTAAATATTTTTGCACCTCGTGAGCGAATAACAAAAATAATTTAACTGACTTATCTTTGCGTGAAAGAGTCTTTTTAAATTACACAAAGAATGAAAAGGAAGAATTAAAACAAATATTAAAAAAATAATAATAGTGTTTTCTGCCCGTCGAGCAACTTTATTTCATCGTGCTATTACTTCTTCTCTTTTTAAGACTATGCTTACGAATAATTTTAGTTTTTGTTTCATTTAATGGTATTCCTTCGCATAGAATTCCAGCAAGATATTCATATTTGATGCTAAATAAATTTAATACATTACTACAAAAGTATATTTAAAATAACAATTTGAGTGGCTAGAATTTGTCAAAAACATTTATTTGCATTTTTTAATCTATTAGACTTCTTCTTAGAAAGCATGAATCATACTTTAAACTATTAATTATAAGATTTTGTCAAGATCTTAGCAGTTTCATTATAATTATAGATGTGAATTAATAAGAAATTATGTTTACAAATTATTAGTTGTTCCGGAGGAAAATAATTACAAGTCTTCAATGAATATGTTAATTATAGTACAGTATTTTAAATAAAACAATTTTGAGTCATGCTCATGAACTTTTAGCGTAGATTCGCAAATAATGCGATATTAGAAATGCATTTTTTGCAAGTTAACTATATCTACTATTATCTTTAATTAAAATTTTACAATAATATACCACGCAGCGCGAAATATACAATTATGATAGTTAAAGCAAAGAGCAAATTTGTTCTAGTATATTCTTCCTCTGTTTTAAGCATTAGTCGATGAAATATATTTATTTTGCTGCTTATCATAATAATATTCTAAACTTTCTACTAAAAGAAATACATATATTGTTTAATCTTTTTTTTTATTACAATGTACAAAAAAGTTGCTTTTTCTGGACTTCACATTTAAAAAAAACTTTTCATTTAATATTCATTAAAAGCAAACACAAAGAAAAATAAAGAGTAACCATGCAAATATGATAAAAAGTATACAGATCTCAGTGCTGTTATAATCATCTTCTTTACAGGGGAATTATTTTCTGAAAAAAAGAAAAATGAAAAAACAATTTATGAAGTGTAACACGGGCAGTCAAAAAGTTCTCGGAAAACACCCACCATTATTTTGTTGCAAAGGCTATTCATGACTGTCTGTATGATGGGAGTGTAGTTCAAGGTGTTCTTAGGAGTGTGTGGTGATCAGTTAGCGCGATGTCGAAGTTCAAGCAAAGGGCGAACATTAACTTCGTGTGCAGATTGGGGACAATGAAGGTATGGTGCACCATGAATTTGTACCAGCTGCACAAACTCTTAACGGTCTTTTTGCGTGCAAGTTTTGAAAAGACCGCCGGTGGAAATCCGAAGAAAACGTCCAGCCAAATGGCAAGGAGGATAGTCACTGAATCACGACAACTCCATCCCTCCCACACATCGATTGCTGTGCAAACATGGTTCCCAGAACAGAACATTCCACTCCTTCACCAGCCTCCCTACTCACCGAATTTAGCACCGTCGGATTTCCGGCTCTTCTTCAAGGTCAAAATGGGTCTCAAAGGTAACCATTTTGACACCGTAGAAGACATCAAAGCCAACGTGACGGCTGAACTTAGGAAGATACCTAAACAGGACTTTCAGCATTTTTTCCAGCATAGCAGGAGCGGTGGATCAAGAGGGTGTATTCTGGAGATGCCCACTTTGAAGACGATTAAGTACGTGTGCATGTGCATTGTGGTAATAAAGAGTTACACCACAATTCCAGTAATTTTTTAACTGCCCGTGTATTTCGGCTCGCATCCTGCCGGTCTACCGTTTTAGTGTAACGAGTAATGGTGCATGCTGAAATAATTCTACAGGACTGGCAAAGAGTAAATCATCAGTATATTAAAAGACAGCATTAGATTTTATGGACTGATATCATACTATTTTAAATATTTCAAATCAGCACACCTAAAAAAATAATAATAAATACAGATTTCTAAAGAAAAGTAAGACCAACACTGTTGAATTTATAAGCAATTGAATGCCGATAATTATCATATCTCTAAAATTTAGATTGTAAGTATGTGATTTTTAGGTTCTAACTTTGTTAATTTATGTTATATTTGTTAATTATGATTTCATATCAAATTCCTTCATTATTTAAAAGTTTAATGAGCCAAATTTAATAAGAAGAAATGATCATTTTTTCGAGATTTACAAAACCATCAGGATTTATATAATTCAGCACAAAAATATCGATACAATGATTTAAAAATAATATAAAAACATTAATAAAATTTTAAATTCAATCTTTGTTTATTTCATTTTATTTAGGGGACAATGGACGTTAAGATTCAAAATTTTCAATTTTGAATTTTTACTTGTAATCATATGGAAAGTTGTTTAACATAATAGTTTGCATCTATATTAAAACTAAAAATTAAAAAAATATATATTTTTTTTAAAATGAAAAATTGGTATTCTTTTGAAAGAAATACGCCTTCTATATTTTTATTTAAAATGTCCCATGCGCATTCCAAATTAATAAAAATCTATCATTTTTTAAATATACCCTTCAATATATGTATGAATACATCTGTGCATTCATTATTATGTGGGATAAAGGTAAGCTATAGAAAAAAATAAATTGTTGTGAGACGTAGCTTTTTTTCGAATTTCCATCCTATTGTTACATTTAAATTCCTATATCTCTATTAAATAACCTTTGCTCGAAAATTTAATGCACAACTATGTTTATATATACATGAAGAGTGTACTGTAAAAATACAGCTTTTTATTAATTTTTAATGCGCGTGTGATATTTTGAAAAAATACTGAATGTGCATTTTTTTCTCAAAGATATTAAAAAAAAAGATTTATTTATTTTTTTTAGTATTAATGTAAATGTAAATCTTTGTTTTAAACAACTTTACGTATGATTTGAGGTTAAAAATTAAGAAATGAGAGTTTTCAATTTTAAGGTCCCTTGTCCCCTTAGATACCTTTACATTATATCGTCCATCTTCTTTCAAAACATTAATTGTAATGAAAGTTAAACTTTTTCAATTTACCTTCGTCAGTCATCCAAAGAGGTAAAAAATAAAATATTGGTTGGCTGTAAACTTATACAACGTTTTATAGAACCTTGTTTTTGTAATAACGGTTTCAACTCCCATCGGTCACCCTCTACATATAACTGAGTGAAATATCTTATTTTTGTTGTTAAAATTGCTATTGGAATTTGCTCTGTAAACATAATAGCGTAGGAAAAATCTCTCATTTTTAATGGGAACTGGCATTTTAAAATAAGTGAGAGCAAGATGTACCATTGATCAAAGTTTAATATTGAGCAAAAGTATTTGAAAACGAGTAATTGTTATTAAATAGTTCAGTAAGTTTTAGGAAGCTGCAATATTTAACTCCCGATTTATTTCGCAGGAATGTGCAAGAAGAAATAAAATGAACAAAAATAAATGTATAGATACATGCAAAGCCTTCTATTCTAAATGATATACAAACAAGGAATGAAACTAGTTTTTAACTTAGTTAAACACCGTATACTATTTATTAAAATAAATTTTGCCCTAGAATATTTCGTATACGCTAAAAATAAACAATGCCAATACTTCCTTTCCGCATTATATTTAGGTAAAGCGTCGAATAAAAAATCATCGATTTTTTGTGGTGAATGGATTGCACAATTTTAATATGTTAAAGTTCAAACATTGCTTTTAGAGTACATAATATAACTTTATTACAGTGAATTCATGTTATATTTTTTCATTTTCGTTACACCTTTTTTTCTAAAAAATACAAATCAAAACACATCAAAAATGTGTTTTTTCGCTAAGTAATTTATATCCTATTTGCAATGAATTATTATGAGAAAAATCTTAGAATCGAAACATATATATGCCTTCCTCTGGTAATATAAAAACTTCAGTATGCTTTTAAAAGTGCCTAAAATGCATTTTGATACTCTGCTATGAATAGTTCTGAAGGTAACGGCCGGCGTATGTATTTAAAAATTATCAATACATGAGTAACACATAGGTTATATCTTCGTATCGCCATATTCAGTTTTTTAGTTAAATGAGACTTACTGGCCCACTCAGCTCGAAAACAGATTAATTATACGTGACGTTTTCATCGTAAAACAAATAAATTACGTAGTTATGGAAAACAAGTCTTAAAATAGTAATCAAAATTAAATAAAAGTCAAATGTTTTAAGAAATTACGAAGTTAAAAATTGGTATGTTTATAACCTCAGGAAATTGAAAGAACTCACCTACTGAGTCTTTTCACCAGTGTTGCGATTTCTACTGGACCGCCATTTGTTTCTTTGTAATAAAGTTTTGGGAATATCGACATGAGTTTGAGCAAATGTGACACTTATTTTCCTTTCCCTATTTTTTTTCTTTTTTCTTTTTTTTTAATCAAGGACATTTGAGATTCGAACTAGAGTTCATGAAAGAGATATTCAATTTGAGTACAATGATTCAGTTAAAGAGGTTTAATATAATTATTAAGTTAACTAATTTAATTATTAAAAACATACTAGCGTAGGAAAAATCTCTCATTTTTAATGGGAACTGGCATTTTAAAAATAAGTGAGAGCAAGATGTACCATTGATCAAAGTTTAATATTGAGCAAAAGTGTTTGAAAACGAGTAATTGTTATTAAATAGTTCAGTAAGTTTTAGGAAGCTGCAATATTTAACTCCCGATTTATTTCGCAGGAATGTGCAAGAAGAAATAAATGGAACAAAAATAAATGTCTAGGCACATGCTAAGCCTTCTATTCTAAATGATGTACAGACATAACTTAAATTAATTATTAAGTTTGGAATAATTTCCAAAAATTTCATTTTTCGAATCTTTCGTATCCCATTAGTGTTTAAGAAATAAATGCTTTTTTAAAAACATTTTGCGGTAATGTTTTTAGATAAGTTTCTTATGAAATGTATGGAAAAAAAATAACTTTTAATCATTAAAAAATGCTTTTTAATTAGAAGTATAAAGTAATTTGTTTTCCGTATAACACTCTCATGAAACAATTGAAACACCAAGTACGACTTACTCTTCCAATCCTAGAACAGGATCATTAAAAATGTCACTCAATACATTTCAAATTTTATACTAGTTTTTTTAGATTATAAAATAAGTATTAATTGCTTTTATAGAGTTCTCTATTCTAGAAAATCTGTTCAATTTTTCGCTTTGATTTTTACACTCGTTTTTGCATTTGGTGTTATTTTGTTAAAATATTTTAGGAGTATTTAAGTAGATTGTTCAATTTAAATTTTATTTCAAAGGAACCATCAAATAGTCGTTAAAGAATGATGCTAGCACACCTTGTGTCTGCGTTCGATTGCCAGCTTCAACTTGGTTGTTAACTTGTCCATCCCTACAAAGAAATTAAAGCTAGGCGCCCACTAGGCACTACCACTGTAAAATGGCCAATAATTTGGATCTTGGTAAAGGCGAATGCTTGATGAGCAGGTGCCCGCACTTAGAAGAGAAAAAATAGATAAAATGTTTAATTTAGTACGTACACGATATTGTTCCTAAAGATTTGCATTAAATATTCATACAACGTATTCTATATTAACCGAAATTTATTATATATTTCATAACAAAAGTTTTAACTAATACATAACTAAATTAGGAACTCTAAAATTCGACGCTTCATATTAATATCTCGCCACTTTCTAAGAAGTATTTTATTACTCACTGTAATATATTCTAACATAGATCAAGTGTTTTTGAAATAGAGCCAAACTTTGAAAATTAATGTTCGACAAGTGAAAAGCATTGAACGCTTCTTCATAATTGTTTTCGGATAAAATGTTGCTCAGATATTTTACTAGATTATAATATGAGAATGCTCCTAGCTTAAAATAATGTGTTAGTGTGAAAAAAAAAACTTATGTTTTGAGTGAAAATCCGTACCTTTAAAATTATTTAGTATTTTTTATTGCGATAGTTCTATTAAATAAGCATATTTTGCGATGAACAATTTCTTCATTGCTGAGTACTGATATAAACTAGAGCCTACATTTGCTTCATATTAAATGTATAAGTGTTGTTCTGATGTGGATTATTTTAGTAAAAGAAGTCAAATATTTCAAGTATACCAAAATAAGCTAAAACTTTTATCTACCTTTATCTTATATATAAAAATGAAATTCTGTTTGTTTGTTTGTTTGTTTGTTTGTTATACAAATCCACAAAAATGGACCTATCGGCCTGAAATTTAGCACAGATATGTAAAATAATATAGAATAAATCGTAGTCCACTTTAAAACTTTGAAAGTCCACTCGTTCCCGGAATTTAAGAGATTTTTTATGCTCTTCACGCAAAAATCTTTCCGTAATTGTAACCCCTGTAGTGAAAAAATGTGTGAAATAAGGATCGTGGTTGCCATGTGTGGCGATTTTGCCGAATAAAATGTTTTAAATTCTCAAAGTAAAAATAAAAGAATAATAATGATTTTTTTTTGTTAGTTTATATTCGTAAGGTTATTTTTTTTAATTATAATATCGTGTGCATGGGAAATCAGAGCAGGAATGAAATGCTTTACACGCAAAACAATAAGAATTGAAGATTTCCGAGGCTAATGTGTAAATTTTTTTAGTTTGGCGAAAAAATAAAATGGCTGAAATATGGATTTTGAGTAAGTGAGTTCTAGCGGTTTGCACAGTTTTCGGCTTGGCGCAATTTATTAAGAGCTTAAGGAAATAGATTTTTGAAAACAAGTGCAAAGGTTTTATTAGAATACAGCGTTAAATTTTAATGATCCGTGAAGAAATAATGCAGTTATTAAGGGATTTCAAGCGATCTAACTTCAGAATTCTCGCCAATTGAGTACATTGATTTAAGTTGGGGGAATTCCGCCAAATTTCAGAAATTGAAATCTTCTCATTTAGTACATCGGGAGTAACGATGAAAAAAACACATTATAGTTGATAATTTAAAAAAAAATCGGCTGTATTAAGGGATTCCAATTTTCAAATATTGCACAGATATGTAAAATAATATAGAATAAATCATAGTCCACTTTAAAACTTTGAAAGTTCACACGTTCCCGGAATTTAAGAGATTTTTTATGTTCTCCAAGCAAAAAGCTTTCCGTAATTGTAGCCCCTGTAGTGAAAAAAGTGTGAAATAAGGATCGTGGTTGCCATTTGTGGCGATTTTGCCGAATAATATGTTTTAAATTCTCAAAATAAAAATAAAAGAATAATAATGATTTTTTTTTTCTTAGTTTATATTTGTAAGATTATTATTTTTTTATTATAATATCGTGTGCATGGGAAATCGGAGCAGGTATGAAATGTTTTATACGCAAAACAATAAGAATTGAAGATTTCCGAGGCTAATATGTAAGATTTTTTAGTTTGGCGAAAAAATAAAATGGCTCGAATGCAGAGTTTGAGAAAGTGAGTTCTAGCGGTTTGCACAGTTTTCGGCTTGGCGCAATTTATTGAGAGCTTAAGGAAATAGATTTTTGAAAACAAGTGCAAAGGTTTTATTAGAATACAGCGTTAAATTTTAATAATCCGTGAAGAAATAATGCAGTTATTAAGGGATTTCAAGCGATCTAACTTCAGAATTCTCGCCAATTGAGTACAGTGATTTAAGTTGGGGGAATTCCGCCAAATTTCAGAAAATTGAAATCTTCTCATTTAGTACATCGGAGTAACGATGAATAAAAAACACGTTATAATTGATAATTTAAAAAAATTCGGCTGTATTAAGGGATTCCATTTTTCAAGTAAATGCGTGTTTTACTTTTTGGCGGTCGAACCATTTCCCGTATTGATTGCTGCTAAGTCAATGCTTAGAATGATTCCCTGAAAAAACTCTTGCAAAATGGCGTATGTTGGCACTTTCGCGAGGCTTAGATTTGAAACTGGATTTTACTTGAGACTGGTATATATAATAACACTGGTTATAGATAAAAATGAATGTTGGTATGTGTTTATGAGGTTGAAAAACTCCAGCACCGTTGAGCACCGTTGCACGATGAAACGTTGTTCACCTAAGTCTTTTATGATGGAGAAGGTTTTTATGCTATCCGTTTTCCTTAACTTGCCACTTGGTGCCACAGCACAACGTTGAATTCTATTCCGTTTAGCCGTTTGCTATGCGAATATCGTCCAACCGATTTCGATGAAAGTTTGTATACGCGAATATTAGAACACGGAGAATATTTTTCACTATCCATTTTGCTGTAACTTGCCGCTAAATGGCGCTGCAAAGCATCAACTTCTATACCGTTCGACTGATCGGCATAAAATTTTTTATACTTACACATTTGAGCACGAAGAATATATTCTAACTGCGTTCCTTTTGATGTTACTCACCACTAGATGACACTGCAATGCATTATTATTTTAACTAGCCACTAGATGACGCTGCAGCAGGCCAAATTCTTGACCATTCAAACGGTCGCTATGAAGATCAGTATACATAGCTATTTGAAGAATGAGAATATTTTGGCGTTATCCATTTTGCTATAACTCGCCACTTGACGGCGCTGTAGCAAATCATTACTTTAATTAACTACTAGATGGCCCTGCAGTGTATCACTTCTTGACTGTGCAAATGATCGTTATGAAAATTGGTATACATAGATAGTTGAACACGGTCGCTATGAAAATCAGTATACATAGCTATTTGAACAATGAGAATATTTTGGTGTTATCCATTTTGCTATAACTCGCCACTTGACGGCGCTGCAGCAAATCATGAATGATCGCTATGAAAATAGGTATACATAGATATTTGAACACGGGGAAGAGTTTGGCGATATCCATTTTCCTATAACTTGCCACCAGATGTCGCGTCAACACATGAACTTCAGGACTGTCCAGCCGATAGTCATGAAAATTCGTATACATCGATATCTGAATGCGAAAAATATTTTCGCCGTATCCGTTTTGCTAAAACTCACCACTAGATTGCGCTACGCCGCATGGCCTTTCTGCACCGTACAAACGATTGCCTTTCAATTCGGTATGCATGATTATTGGACACAATATAACGCGATATCCACTTTGCTATATCTGTTTATTACAATGAATAGTAATCACCACAAATCGTAATATCAAAAAGTCCATTTATTCCCGTGCGAAGAACGGGTACTTCAGCTAGTAATAAATAAATTTTCTTTAGACTTGTGTTTATACGGGAATACAAGATTTACGCTCGAAAATATTAACTGCACATTTTTTTCCTTAATCAATCTAAATAATATAAAAATGTCCTTCGTTCGTTAATGAAGTTAGATTTATACATTCAAAAATGAATGATTTTAACTGAAAATTATTGACAAAAATATTCTTGTTTTTAGAACTTTGAAAGACTTACTTTATTTTGCCACGTTCGAAAAAGATTTTTCAAAATTATAAATAAGTATAGATGAATGGGCGCATCTGTATTATTAGAAAAATTGTTCATAGATTTTTCATAAAATTTTTTATTCTTTTATATATTTTTTCATAATTCATTTTTTCCCGCTTTCAGATTTTATAATTTTCCCTTTAAAGTACTGATTGTTATTAGACGAAAACTAGATCGTCTCGTTTCCTATAGCAATTACAAAACTCTTTCTCGTCTGCGCGAAATCTCTTTATACTTAAGAAACAGTGCACAGCTTTAAATAGCCTCCTTGTCTTGCGTAGTAACTGCACATATCCTTTTGTGTTTCTTCTCCAACTATCCATACTTAATAAATAAAGTTGTGTATACGGAGGATATTCTCAAATTTGTGAATGTAGCAATAATAAAAGAGGGAAAAAGTTTCCGAAGGTGCTTAAAAAAAAGCAAGTTGCTTATTCCTTTTTTTTCCTTGAAATATTTTGAGCTCTCACATAAAGAAATCAAAACGGAATGTATTTTAAATGGCATCCCGACATAGACTTACAGATGTTTCTACAAATCATATGTTAAGAAAGAAGGGTGAAAAGTATCATCGATTAGAAAATTATTTCTTTTTCAAAATAGAGAGTGTAGGTTCATTAACGAATGACATTTTCCTCCTTGAGTTGCTTCAATGTCATATATTTAGAATTGAATAATTCATTCAGGTGGAATTAATAAATATATAAACTGAATCAAACAAACAATCTTCTTTTACTAAACTTTTGAAACACAATATATATATATATATATATACACTCTATAAAAAAAATCGACGCACCAAGAAACAATCATCCGATTGCTTTGAAATTTCGCATGCATAAATGTTTTGAACAGATATGCAAAAGATTCAAATTTGGTGTCCAATGAATGAATAGTTTGATCTCTAGCGCATCGGAACTGCGCATCCAGCAGACGTATATAAGGAGCAGTTCTTCAACGGTTGTTAAAACTTTCGGTTTGATTACGATTCAGATGACCTTTCAACATCCCAAAAAATGCCTCGCTGCAGGATTCGTGCTCATTACGAGCAACTGACAGTGTTTGACAGAGGTCGTATCATTGGATTGAAAGAGGCCGGTTGGACTAATCGGAGAATCGCTCGTCATTTGAGTCGAAGCGATGCGACGATTCGAAGATTCTGGCAAGGATGGGTGGAAAATGGCAGAGTGCAGCGTCAGGATGATAGCGGTCGACCTAGGGCTACAACAGATCGTGAGGACAGAGTGATGGTCCGATCAACTGTCACAGCACCTTCTTCATCTCTATCAACAATCAGACGTTCAACCCAAACACCAGTGTCCATCATGACCATTCACAGACAGTTGAGAGAGCGAAATCTACGCTCGCGCCGACCGTTACGCCACCTGCCACTCACGCCTGCACACTGCCGAGCCAGATTACAGTGGTGCAGGGCTCTATCAGGTTGGAATGATGCCGACTGGGGGCGTATAGTCTTTATCGACGAATCCCGCTTCCAACTGTGTCCTGACGATCATCGAAGACGTGTTTGGAGACGCACAGGGCAGAGGGGGGATCCTGCTTTCACTCTTGCACACCAGACCGGCCCTCAACAAGGCATTATGGTCTGGGGTGCCATTTCCTTTGACAGCAGGACCCCTTTGGTCGTCACTAGAGGTACACCTACTGCACAGCGGTACGTAGACAACATCCTAAGACCTGTTTTGCTACCGTTTCTTTTGCAGTGCCCTGGGCTGGTTTTTCAGCAGGACAATGCCAGACCACATACGGCTAGTGTTGCTCTAAACTGTCTGCAAGCTTGTCAAACTCTTCCTTGCCCTGCCAGATCGCCAGATCTCTCTCCCATCGAGCATGTCTGGGATATGATGGGAAGGCGATTGCATCTGGCACGGAGTGTTGATGACCTCGTTCGACAATTGGAGCGAATTTGGCAGGAAATACCGCAGGAGACCATCTGGGAGCTTTATCGGTCTATGCCACGCCGTGTGGCAGTTTGTATCCAGTCTAGCGGCGGGTCAACACCTTATTGAACTATTTACTGTAACTCTGAAATAAATTATTCAATTGTTCTGAAATTTTAATCATTTACTATTCTGTACATCGTCTTCCTATCCACCAATTTTCTTCTCAATCGGACACCTCCTTCTTGGTGCGTCGATTTATTTGTTATAGAGCGTATATATATATATATATATATATATATATATATATATATATATATATATATACATGATGATATGATGATCAGTGGTATGCTAGCCCGCAATCAGCCATAGAGGAAAATGAAATAAAAACAATAGGCAAAGAAAAAATATCTCAAAACTATTTCTTAAACTTTTACCAATTCCAGTATTAACCGCCCACTAATTAAGCTCATTTTGCTATGCCTTAAAATTCACTCAAGAGGGAAGAAATGTTTCTTCATAAATAATCTGCATTTTTCATAAATAATTACCCCATATATATCACGATCACGCGAAAGTCAGAAGAATCTTGAAGTAAATTGTTATTAAAGTAATTGAATTCCCTTGACTTTTAATTAACGTTAAATATCTTTCTTTCTCGCTGCAACATGAAAAAGTACTAAAATAATTTCTCTCGATTTAATTGAACCTTGTTAGAAGTTTATCTAGTTTTCCGCCAGCGATTTAATTTTCTGTAAACTAGGAAATTATTTAAAGGTTTTCAAATATTGTGAACTAAACTTAAATGACACTAATGCCATGAGAGATAATTTTATATTAAAATTTTCAGATGTTGGGCATTTTAGCTAAATAATCAATTAGTAGATGAAAATTATAATCGTTAATTCGCTTCCTGCAGAACACCTTACACAAATGCAATAAATTCCAAAGAATTTTCAATGTCAGATAATATGACAGTAATTATTAAATATAAATAATACATTACAAATGTGTTGTTAATCTTAAGAAAATAATGCGAACGGCACTTTTTTTAGTAAGTAAAATCAATATTTAAATTTATAAATTTAGCTTTCTGTATAGCGATTTAGAAGAGACTACAAAAAAATGTCCTTTATCCAAAAATCTCTTCAAAATTTATGAAATGTGATTGCATTAAATCCATGGTTTCCCCGGTAGACCCTCCGTAAATAAGCTTTTATACAAAAATTAAATAAGGCCCAAAATTTTCTAGAGTTAAGAGCTAGTAAGAAAATGATTTGTAAGTCCAGAAATGTTTGGAAAATGAACAACCAAACTCATTTCCGCACGGATAAGGTCCCACTGCTGAAGATTAATAGGAAGACCGATAGGGAAGACATTTTTTTCTTATTTATTTTTATATATAGGAAATTAAAGTGCTCGTCGATCGTAAGCGATTGGTATATGTAACTTTGCTGTACGACGAAAGGCGGCGGAATAAAGTACAAGTGGGTGGTTTTTTTTTTCCCGCTGTTGTACGTGAACCAAACTAGAGACCTGCACGGGCCGGCCCGACCCGTGAAAGCCTGGCCTGGCCCGGCCCGCGGGGCAGGTACGGGTACGGGAATAATAAATCTGTTGTCAACGGGCCGGGCCAGAGTCGTGTCTAGTTTTTTTTTCCTTTTTTCTTTTTTTTTTTTGCCTAACCTTCCTGCAACCAGTTAAAAAAAAGTTTTTTAGGAATTGGCTTCTGTAGGTAATAAATTTTGGAATCGTAGGGCTATTATACTCTGTTTACTTTGGAAGACTTATGTGGGAAACTATTCAAATTTTGTTGCACTTAGAAAAAGATGCCATAACCGTTTGTTTTCCTTTTGTATACCATTAGCGGCGCCTATGATGGGGCCAGACCGAGCTGATACAGCTATGTTCCAATTCCAGGTCGACCGGAGATTTTCACATTATTCTATTATCAATTAACATCTAATTAAAAATATTCCACTTTTCAGAATATATATGCATATAAATGGTGGTTATTTTAATATTAGCATTAATTTAATGTAGTAGTTAACCTTAATAACTTTATTTAATATAAAATACCTGAAAAATATTTATTTATCGATCTATTTGCTCGTATTTACATTTTTTTAATTTCTGGAATTTTCGAATTTTTGTTCCTCAATTATGGGCCCGTACGGGCCGAGCCGGGCCGTAACATTAGTTTCAAATGTGTTACGGGCCCGGGCCGGGCCTGCAAATTCAAGAATCTTCGGGCTCGGGCAGGGCCGGGACTCAATTTTTAGGCCCGTGCGGGTCTCTAAACCAAACTACTCACTGGCTAGTCTGTTACTCCTTAATATTGATGATAGACATTCCATAAATTGCAATATATGGAATTGTATGGTATCGTTACATTCCATAAATTGCAATATACGGAATTGTATGGTATCGTTCATGAAAAAAATTATTCTATGTTATGTATAGGTGGTTCAGGGATACTTTAATCCAAAATTTTAACAAGTTGTGGTCTTAAAAGATTTTATCTACCGAAACACACCAACATAAAACATATTTCACATTGAACACTTCTAAATCATTATCAACTTAACATATCTAAAATTTATATCGATATAACAACTAACAATACTGTTAAATCAATTGCTGTTCTTTTTTTTTTTTAAAGCTTTGCACATCACAGCCAGCGAGCTCAGAACTGACGGTGAAAGTTCTCGACGCTCCCACAGTTCAAAAGATTCAGCTGAAACAGTTTATTTATCCATTTATTTATTTATTTATTTCAGAAGACTAAATTTCAGTAAATACAATTTTTTTTACGAACTCCCGTACAATTTGAGAATAGTAAATAAAAGTTGTCGCATACATTGATTAGAGGATATAGAATATTTCCGCCTATGATATTCAATTCTAATAACAGCAATTCTAATAACAGAATATCATTTTATACAGTACTAATAACAGCAAAATTACTATGCCTTTATGTAATTGTTTTGTTTAATAATTTGCTAATCTTCCAATGTGCATGTAATACACATTAAAAAAACAATATTTTACCATTATTTACTCATTCAAATTTGATTATTTTACCGTAAACGAGAGATAGCTATCAATGAAAGATCTGATACAATCTGATAAAATGTATTATAATACATTATTTTTCATTATTAATATATTAATTAAAAGTTTCTTAACTTTGGGTAAAAACGAAGCCAAATTAAAAGTGTTTTGAAACATTCTCTTTCTAGCTAAAATATTTATTGCATATTTTAAAATATAATTTAGTATTAAGTAATAATTCGTAGTTCATATTAGAAAACCCATAAAACCTCTATATCTCAGGACTTCCCTAAATAATTTTAAAATGAAGTGTAATAAAATACGATGAATATTTAAGACTTTTTTACTGGACTTGAGAAGTTCAAAATTTTGCTTTCACATTAGAGAAGTCACTTTTCTAAAGTTGTCAAATTACACATGGTTTATTGGAAATTTAATCAGTTCAAATACTAAGTAAAAAACAGGCTTACGACCGATTTATTTTTAAAATTTTAGAGTGTTTTAAAACGTACAGATGACGCACAAGACACGTACTACCATATACAATAATAAGAAAAAGTAAATCAAACATTTCCTTTGTATGAACGTCCAACAACAGTCAAAACCACCATTTATACCTTTTTCTAAGGAAAAGGTAACTGTTAATCCGTAGCCAGTTTTTTCTTTTTTTTTTGAGGGGGTGATATGCAGAGTTAAAGTTTTTTTCCTATCATTGATCACCAGATTAAAAAAAAAAATGCAATGACTAGAATTTCTGAATCAAGCGTCCATGATCATACCCCTGGCTGCACATTTGGGTACTGTAGTTTAGAATATGCATTGCTTGTATAGCCCGTGATACTTTATGATACTGTCGGTCCTAAACTTAAGCTACACAGTACACAGATACGCTCAAAATGTAATTTTTTTAAATCAAGTTTAGATGGGAGCTTATTAAATATTATAAAGTGTTGTTTCAAAGGTTTACAATTCCTTTATTTTTAAATCATTTGGAAAAGTTTTGCAAATAAACCAACAACATACATCAGTAAACGTAGTCTAAATGAATCCCGTTTACATCTCGGATGGAGCTTGAAAAAACACATTATATTTGAGTCACGCTTTGTTTATGTTAGCACAGTAAATCAAAAAACCTTGCATGCCAAAAAAGAAAAAAAAAAACACTTCTAAAAAGAAATAAATTTTGCTGCGTATAGATTTATTCTTAGTAAATCAGAATATCAGTTGAAAAAAATACATATTGAGAAAGGTACACATCTTAAACGAAAACGATTTCGTGATTCAAAGATATGATTTAAATATTTAAATGTATTTCAAGACAAGACATTAATGCAGAAGAGAAATCGAATTTTACAGTGCGTGATTTAGAAAATTCGATTTTAAAAGTTTGCGTACTTTTTTTATATGCCTCAAATCTTGAATTACAAGTTTAATTTTAATTTAAGCAATGATTTATAAAAATTACTAAGGAAATTAATTTGATGTACTCTTCCATTGATGTAATTAAATAATTTTAATTAATATAGCTTAAGTACTTTAATGTATGTGCAATGAACTGTTTTTTTTTAATTATGTCATCGAATTTTACGTGTATGGCGCATGTTATGTAATTGCTATAAGATTTCCTTCGGTCGTTTAATTAAAAAAAAATTGTAAGCAGATTTTTTCTCGCAGCATTTATAAAAACTATATAGTATGACATTTTATCAATAAAAAATGTGCAAATTAGTTTTTCTTTAAATCTTAACCTTTCTTTACTCGATTCTTTTCACATAGCCATGTTAAACATCCAAATATTCGTCTAAATCTAAATATTCATCTAAAATGAAGTAAAGCATATTAATCTAAACGGCTTACGACAAAAAAATAGATCTTGTATCAATCATATTACGAAAAGAAACACTTGAAATGCACGAATAGGTGTGCAACCACTTAATACAACGTTTTTAAGTACAGATACTTAGAGCCGTTAAACGACGCAGATTAAATATAAAAGAACGACTTTTTAGCTATTTTATTGAGCTATTTTTTTAAAGGTATACTAACATATTAAACTGAAATGACCCGCGCT
>JAWZYV010012398.1:0-160719 GCA_038373885.1 Cheiracanthium punctorium | reverse complement strand
CCGGGTGATCCAAAAGACAGGACAAACTTTAAAAATTCATTAAAAAAGAGCAAATAATGATACAAAATTGCGGTTTGCACAAATCGGTTTAGGGTATGATGGGTTTTTTTTTTAATGACAAGAAAGTCTGTAGTTCCAAATGTTACCGGTAGGTGGCGCTGACATGCACAATGGGAACCAAATTTCCAATTTAAAAAAATCCGAAATCTCTGTAATGCTTTCTATGCAAACTGCAATTTTTTATCATTACAGTTTGCTATAAGAATTTTTAAACTTTGGTGCACCCAGGATGCATCAAAAGCTAGTGAAAAGTTCAAAAATTCATTAAAAAAGAACAAATCATGATACAAAATTGCAGTTTGCATAGAACGCATTAAAGAGATTTCGGATTTTTTTAAATTGGAAATTTGGTTCCCATTGTGCTTGTCAGCGCCACCTACCGGTAACATTTGGAACTACAAACTTTCTTGTCATTAAAAAAAAAACCCATCATACCCTAAACCTATTTGTTCAAACCGCGATTTTCTATCATTATTTGCTCTTTTTTAATGAATTTTTAAAGTTTGTCCTGACTTTTGGATCACCCGGTATATATATATAACTAATAAGTAAAACACAAAACATACTATAATTAAGACATACCTTGCATGAAAATAAAAGTAAAACAGCTATTAGTAAGAATTAGAAACCACATTTTCCACATGGGCTCGGTCAGGTTCTTGACGGTGGATGCTACGTCTTTAAAGAAATTCGTCATCTGGCTGATGTCGAGAATTTGTGAGACCTCCCTCATGGCCGCAAAGAGTTCCATGATAGGAGTGATTGTGTTGTTTTGGTTCCCAACCTCTGGGGGAGGGTGGTTTTTAGGCTTGGTCGTGGTTTTCGTTATGCTCTTCTTAAAAAGGTACAGTGTTGTCCTTGGGTGGATTATAATCATGTCATGTTCATTTAATTTGATTTCTAAATTTTGTTAATTGCAGGTGTCAGCAATGGATGAGGATTGTGAATAATCCGAAAAATTTTGGAAAAACACCTGCAAAATTTAATCAGTCATATCGAGTCTGTGAAGACCATTTCAGTGCATGGTGTTTTATGAATCCCAATGATAAAACATTTTCTAAATTCAAAAACCTTTCCTACTTTTTATGCAAGTCTTCTCAAGAACTTGTATTGATGTCGTCTTTACGCCTTTCTGCAATATCTCATGGAGGTTCCTGGTCTTCCCTATTACCCAGAAAGTCTGCTAATATCCTCCACAAAGTTAGTCCGCCTTCACTGGTATCTACTTCTTTGAACTCCAGAAGCAAGTTCTCTATTTCTGAATTGTATTCCAGCCAGCCATTATCATTTGTAAATATGCCTTATTTGAAAACAGTTCCTCATTTTTTGTGCAAATTTTCTCAAGAACTAGTATTGATGTAGTCTTTACGCCTTTCTGCAATATCTGATGGAAGTTCCTGGTCATCCCTGTTCCCCAGAAACTTTGTGAACATCCTGGACAAAGTTGGTCTGCCTTTATGGATATCTCTTTTTATTACTAAAATTAAGGAAAATATTGTCTTCATTTCTGCTCAGTGTTTCACACAGCCTTTATCATTTGTAACTGTATGTTATTTTGAAGCCACGAAATGTTTTTGTGCTTAGGTAAGTATACATTTTTAAAAAATTTTAATGTGTTAGTTTCCTTTCTGAAACATATTACGGCAGCATATTTCATTGTTGTCAGAGTTGTACATGTAAAAGGTCAAAAGTACTTGTCTGCTGGGCCATTTTTCCTCTTTGGCATTTTTATCAGTCACTAGAAGAGAAAAAATAAAATTAAGGGAATATATGGGAAAAAATAAAATTAAGGAAAATATGGTTCTTCATTTCTGCTCAGTGTTTCACACAGCCTTTATCATTTGTAACTGTATGTTATTTTGAAGCATTCCGAAATGTTTTTGTACTTAGGTAAGTATACATTTAAAAAAAATTTAATCTGTTCGTTTCCTTTCTGAAACATATTACAGCAGAATATTTCATTGTTGTCAGAGTTGTAAATGTAGAACGTCGAAAGTACTTGTCTGCTGGGCCATTTTTCCTCTTTGGCAAAAGCACCAGGCACAAAAAGAGAAAAAATAAAATTAAAGGAATATATCATCTCCTAGCAATTTTTGAATGCATTGTGTTTCTAAGCAGTGCAGTTTATCTGTCTAATGATGATTCAAAAGTATTGTTGATGGGCGCAGAGGAAGACAGTGATAGAGTACACCGGTATCCCCTCCCTTTGTCAAGATTTCCAGCATATTCATTTTATTTTGAAATATGTGCGAAAATTTCCACAGACAAAGTTTTGTTAATGAGTATACCGAAGTAAAATGCCCTTAATGATGCATTAAAACTTTGCTAACTGAAAATATAATGTAAATAATTCAATTGGGATTTATATTCTTTTTCGCATACTTACTGAAAAAATAAACTGTAATATTTTTATCATGTAGCATGTTCTGATGTTTAACTTATTAAAACATCTTTCACATGTATGTTATATACAAATAAAATCACCTCTGCAAATACTTTGCTTGTGTATATCACTCTTTTACCTTTTTTGCCAATCTCATCCAGGTCCTGTGTTCCAATTTAGTACCAAAAAAAAGGGGGGGGAGGGAATTTTGAAATTCAAAGTTTAAACTAAAATTAACCCAATTTTGATATAACATCCTCTTTTATACTGAGCAACATTTCAATACCAACCTCATTAGTATTTTTTCCCAAAACTATGTGATTTAGATATAGTCATAAAGTATTATGCAATTTTTAGTTTTCCACCCATGTTTCTATTGCCATGAACAACTTGGAATAATACCTATTATTCTCATAATACATAGACTATAGTCTATGTATTAGTATGTGTATAATTATAGTACAAAATTCACATACACAATATGCACAATACCCTGGAATCGCCCATATATGAATAATCTTGACTATTGTATATTTTTCTGAGATGCTGTGTGTTAACTTCCAAATGCATCTGTGTAATATTTTATTAGGAAATGCTGTCTTTTTGGTATTTTATCATTATCAATAATAATAAAGCACAATTGTTTTATGTTGTAAAAATCTGTTTGTTGACTTTGTTGGTAATTAAAATTTTTTTGATGTATCTTAATCAATAATTTGTTATATGTATGTATTGGACATCACCTATTTATGTAAAAATGTCTGTGAATAAATATATTTTTATCAAGATTATCTGTGCTATACTTTTTGAATGAGTATAATTCTGCAGTTTTGTATTATATTTATCCCTTTTACACATATAATTGTTGGTTAAGAATACCAAAGATCCTAAATTATGGTTCATCAAGAATACCGATATAAGATTCTGAAGTAGGGTTCATGAGCTATAATTGTCTCCAGGTTGTATTTTTCCTCTTGTCTTTATTTATACGGGCACACAGCTTCCTCAACTGTTAGCAAGGCTTGTGACTGGAAATAAATGTGGATAACTAATGTTAAGTTGAGGAAAGAGATGCAGCATTATTAATGCACTTTTTGCATGATAAAATGCGAAATCCTCCTATAACATTAAATAATGTGGCCAGTTAATGTAACTGTTTAAGTCAATTATATAAGTTTAAAATGATTTTCAGGAGAAACATTTCATCAGCTACTTGACTACATTTGCTGTAGGTATGATTCAAAATCATGAGAAATCAAGATTTCATGATCTTGGATTCTCAAAAAGTGGTAATTTTCCTTGATTATCCTTACTTCTTTCTCCATAGAGGTGTGTTGTTTGGAAGTTGTAGCATTAACAATCTCCGATTTGAATATAATAAATACATCGGGGGGGGGGGATCGTCCTTCAACATGTAATAACGTATATTAAAAGTCAGTGTAATTAAAAAGCATTGAATTATATTCTATTTGTTAGATTTTTTTAAGTTATTTAAAGAAATATTTTTAATTGGAAACTAAAGTATAATTGCCTTTTTAATATCGGTGATATTTAAAAATTAGCACAAAAATGAATTTGAAAAAAAAAAAAAGTTCTCATGATTGTTGCTCATTTTTTCAAGACTACAGTTTATTATTTTTCTTATCTTATAAAATGAAGTGTCATCTTTATTTATGTAATACGCTCATTAGTATATTATTACCGCGGAAGTCTGAAGTTTGAAAGATCAGGGAAATTACTTGTTATTTGTTGTTGAAACGCGAACCGCGAACGTAAGTTGGCGTTTCAATAGCTCACTCAAGGTAGCAAGCAGACGACCAGGAACCAAAACCGATTTTTTTACCCAAATAGTTAAGACTTCATTCGCTATGAAACATAGTGGCGCTAGTAGTGACGATTGGTGCTGCCGGATTTTAACACTAAGTGAGCGTGCTTACCGTATATGTGCTTTGGTTTTAGCATATGCCTTTTTCCAATGCACATGCCAACAACCATTAAACTGTCCTCATTCAAATGACCCCGACTCAAGCCGGGTCCCCCGATTATTATGTAACATCAAAAGGTATAAACTCAAGCTTTTTGTTATCTAATTTTTTCTTTTCCAAATTGACTACTACTAATTTCTGGTTTGTTTCTATTTTGGTTATGTGTTGCTCATACTCAGTGGATTTTCAATTAATTCATGCAGCAGTTATTGCTTTTCACTTATTCGAACCGAATCCTAAGTTGAGCTTTGTGTTATTGCAAGAGTACAAGAGAGGCAGTTGCCTACGGGAAATGGGGGGGGGGGAGTTAGGGAGAGGATGCCTTAGTCGTAGTCCTTTATAAGAGGTTCTAACACATGGTCATGTTACATCTAAAGGAAACCGATCGAACCGACCAGTGATTCCCAAACTTTGTTGTCTTGTGACCGACCTTCATCCAGAATTTTCGTTTTCGAGAGCCACTGCTACACAAAGATAGCCAAAATAGCGTATATAAAATACTTTAAGTTAAAAATATTATAATATAATTTTTACTACCCTTTTATCTACCCACTTAAATTGTGTTGTGATCTGCCGGTGGGTTGCGACCAAAGTTTGGGAATCACTGCTGTAGGCCGTAGACCGACAGCTGGAACCGAATCATAGAGAACAAAAAACACTATTGTATAGTTCATTTGTGCGTGTGTCTCTATTTATATATATACCGGGTGATCCAAAAGACAGGACAAACTTTAAAAATTCATTAAAAAAGAGCAAATAATGATACAAAATTGCGGTTTGCACAAATAGGTTTAGGGTATGATGGGTTTTTTTTTAATGACAAGAAAGTCTGTAGTTCCAAATGTTACCGGTAGGTGGCGCTGACATGCACAATGGGAACCAAATTTCCAATTTAAAAAAAATCCGAAATCTCTGTAATGCTTTCTGTGCAAACTGCAAATTTTTATCATTATGTGTTCTGTTTTAATGAATTTTTAAACTTTGGTGCACCCAGGATGCATCAAAAGCTAGTGAAAAGTTCAAAAATTCATTAAAAAAGAACAAATCATGATACAAAATTGCAGTTTGCATAGAACGCATTAAAGAGATTTCGGATTTTTTTAAATTGGAAATTTGGTTCCCATTGTGCTTGTCAGCGCCACCTACCGGTAACATTTGGAACTACAAACTTTCTTGTCATTAAAAAAAACCCCATCATACCCTAAACCTATTTGTTCAAACCGCGATTTTCTATCATTATTTGCTCTTTTTTAATGAATTTTTAAAGTTTGTCCTGACTTTTGGATCACCCGGTATATATATATAACTAATAAGTAAAACACAAAACATACTATAATTAAGACATACCTTGCATGAAAATAAAAATAAAACAGCTATTAGTAAGAATTAGAAACCACATTTTCCACATGGGCTCGGTCAGGTTCTTGACGGTGGATGCTACGTCTTTAAAGAAATTCGTCATCTGGCTGATGTCGAGAATTTGTGAGACCTCCCTCATGGCCGCAAAGAGTTCCATGATAGAAGTGATTGTGTTGTTTTGGTTCCCAACCTCTGGGGGAGGGTGGGTTTTAGGCTTGGTCGTGGTTTTCGTTATGCTCTTCTTAAAAAGGTACAGTGTTGTCCTTGGGTGGATTATAATCATGTCATGTTCATTTAATTTGATTTCTAAATTTTGTTAATTGCAGGTGTCAGCAATGGATGAGGATTGTGAATAATCCGAAACATTTTGGAAAAACACCTGCAAAACTTAATCAGTCATATCGAGTCTGTGAAGACCATTTCAGTGCATGGTGTTTTATGAATCCCAATGATAAAACATTTTCTAAATTCAAAAACCTTTCCTACTTTTTATGCAAGTCTTCTCAAGAACTTGTATTGATGTCGTCTTTACGCCTTTCTGCAATATCTGATGGAGGTTCCTGGTCTTCCCTATTACCCAGAAAGTCTACTAATATCCTCCACAAAGTTAGTCCGCCTTCACTGGTATCCAATTCTTTGAACTCCAGAAGCAAGTTCTCTATTTCTGAATTGTATTCCAGCCAGCCATTATCATTTGTAAATATGCCTTATTTGAAAACAGTTCCGCATTTTTTGCGTAAATTTTCTCAAGAACTAGTATTGATGTAGTCTTTACGCCTTTCTGCAATATCTGATGGAAGTTCCTGGTCATCCCTGTTCCCCAGAAACTTTGTGAACATCCTGGACAAAGTTGGTCTGCCTTTATGCATATCTCTTTTTATTACTAAAATTAAGGAAAATATGGCTCTTCATTTCTGCTCAGTGTTTCACACAGCCTTTATCATTTGTAACTGTATGTTATTTTGAAGCCAAATGTTTTTGTGCTTAGGTAAGTATACATTTTTTAAAAATTTTAATTTGTTTCCTTTCTGAAACATATTACGGCAGCATATTTCATTGTTGTCAGAGTTGTACATGTAAAAGGTCAAAAGTACTTGTCTGCTGGGCCATTTTTCCTCTTTGGCATTTTCATCAGGCACAAGAAAATAAAATAAAATTAAGGGAATATATGGGAAAAATAAAATTAAGGAAAATATGGTTCTTCTTTTCTGCTCAGTGTTTCACACAGCCTTTATCATTTGTAACTGTATGTTATTTTGAAGCCATTTCCGAAATGTTTTTGTACTTAGGTAAGTATACATTAAAAAAAAATTAATCTGTTCGTTTCCTTTCTGAAACATATTACAGCAGAATATTTCATTGTTGTCAGAGTTGTAAATGTAGAACGTCGAAAGTACTTGTCTGCTGGGCCATTTTTCCTCTTTGGCAAAAGCACCAGGCACAAAAAGAGAAAAAATAAAATTAAAGGAATATATCATCTCCTAGCAACTTATGAATGCATTGTGTTTGTAAGCAGTGCAGTTTATCTGTCTAATGATGATTCAAAAGTATTGTTGATGGGCGCAGAGGAAGACACTGATAGAGTACACCGGTATCCCCTCCCTTTGTCAAGATTTCCAGCATATTCATTTTATTTTGAAATATGTGCGAAAATTTCCACAGACAAAAATTTGTTAATGAGTATACCGAAGTAAAATGCCCTTAATGATGCATAAAAACTTTGCAAACTGAAAATATAATGTAAATAATTCAATTGGGATTTATATTCTTTTTCGCATACTTACTGAAAAAATAAACTGTAATATTTTTATCATGTAGCATGTTCTGATGTTTAACTTATTAAAACATCTTTCACATGTATGTTATATACAAATAAAATCACCTCTGCAAATACTTTGCTTGTGTATATCACTCTTTTACCTTTTTGCCAATCTCATCCAGGTCCTGTGTTCGAATTTAGTACCAAAAAAAGGGGGGGGGAGGGAATTTTGAAATTCGAAGTTTATACTAAAATTAACCCAATTTTGATATAACATCCTCTTTTATACTGAGCAACATTTCAATACCAACCTCATTAGTATTTTTTCCCAAAACTATGTGAATTAGCAATAGTCATAAAGTATTATGCAATTTTTAGTTTTCCACCCATGTTTCTATTGCCATGAACAACTTAGAATAATAACTATTATTCTCATAATACATAGACTATAGTCTATGTATTAGTATGTGTATAATTATAGTACAAAATTCACATACACAATATGCACAATACCCTGGAATCGCCCATATATGAATAATCTTGACTATTGTATATTTTTCTGAGATGCTGTGTGTTAACTTCCAAATGCATCTGTGTAATATTTTATTAGGAAATGCTGTCTTTTTGGTATTTTATCATTATCAATAATAATAAAGCACAATTGTTTTATGTTGTAAAAATCTGTTTGTTGACTTTGTTGGTAATTAAAATTTTTTTGATGTATCTTAATCAATAATTTGTTATATGTATGTATTGGACATCACCTATTTATGTAAAAATGTCTGTGAATAAATATATTTTTATCAAGATTATCTGTGCTGTACTTTTTGAATGAGTATAATTCTGCAGTTTTGTATTATATTTATCCCTTTTACACATATAATTGTTGGTTAAGAATACCAAAGATCCTAAAGTATGGTTCATCAAGAATACCGATATAAGATTCTGAAGTAGGGTTCATCAGCTATAATTGTCTCCAGGTTGTATTTTTCCTCTTGTCTTTACTTATACGGGCACACAGCTTCCTCAACTGTTAGCAAGGCTTGTGACTGGAAATAAATGTGGATAACTAATGTTAAGTTGAGGAAAGAGATGCAGCATTATTAATGCACTTTTTGCATGATAAAATGCGAAATCCTCCTATAACATTAAATAATGTGGCCAGTTAATGTAACTGTTTAAGTCAATTACATAAGTTTAAAATTATTTTCAGGAGAAACATTTCATCAGCTACTTGACTCCATTTGCTGTAGGTATGATTCAAAATCATGAGAAATCAAGATTTCATGATCTTGGATTCTCAAAAAGTGGTAATTTTCCTTGATTATCCTTACTTCTTTCTCCAATGAGGTGTGTTTGGAAGTTGTAGCATTTACAATCTCCGATTTGAATATAATAAATACATGGGGGGGGGGATCGTCATTCAACATGTAATAACGTATATTAAAAGTGCAGTGTAATTAAAAAAGCAATTGAATTATATTCTATTTGTTAGATTTTTTCTAAGTTATTTAAAGAAATATTTTTAATTGGAAACTAAAGTATAATTGCCTTTTTAATATCGGTGATATTTAAAAATTAGCAATAAAATGAATTTAAAAAAAAAAAAAGTTTTCATGATTGTTGCTCATTTTTTCAAGACTACAGTTTATTATTTTTCTTATCTTATAAAATGAAGTGTCATCTTTATTTATGTAATACGCTCATTAGTATATTATTACCGCGGAAGTCTGAAGTTTGAAAGTGAAGAAAGATCAGGGAAATTACTTGTTATTTGTTGTTGAAACGCGAACGTAAGTTGGCGTTTCAATAGCTCACTCAAGGTAGCAAGCAGACGACCAGGAACCAAAACCGATTTTTTTACCGAAATAGTTAAGACTCCATTCGCTATGAAACATAGTGGCGCTAGTAGTGACGATTGGTGCGGCCGGATTTTAACACTAAGTGAGCGTGCTTACCGTATATGTGCTTTGGTGTTAGCATATGCCTTTTTCCAAGGCATATGCCAACAACCATTAAACTGTCCTCATTCAAATACACCCGACTCAAGCCGGGTCCCCTGATTATTATGTAACATCGAAAGATATGAAGTCAAGCTTTTTGTTATCTATTTTTTCTTTTCCAAATTGACTACTACTAATTTCTGGTTTGTTTCTATTTTGGTTATGTGTTGCTTATACTGAGTGGATTTTCAATTAATTCATGCAGCAGTTATTGCTTTTCACTTATTCGAACCGAATCCTAAGTTGAGCTTTGTGTTATTGCAAGAGTACACGAGAGGCAGTTGCTACGGAAATGGGGGGGGGAGTTAGGAGAGGTGCCTAGCGTAGTCTTTATAGAGTTCTACACATGGTCATGTACATAAGGAACCGATCGAACGACAGTGATTCCAACTTGTGTCTGTGACGACTTCCAGAATTTCATTTCGAGAGCCACTACACAAGATAGCAAAGAGGTATAAAATACTTTAGTTAAAAATTAAATAATTTTACTACCCTTTTACACCACTTAAATTGTGTGATCTGCGGTGGTTGCGACCAAAGTTGGGATCACGCTGTAGGCGTAGATCGCAGCTGGACCGATCATAGAGACAAAAACATATGTAGTTCATTGTGCGTGTGTCTGTATATATATATATATATACGGTGATCCAAAGTCAGACAACTTAAGATTCTAAAAAGAGCAATAATGATAGAAATTGCGGTTTGCACAAATCGTTAGGTAGATGGTTTTTTTTAATTACAAGAAGTCTGTAGTTCCAATGTTACTGTAGGTGCGTGACATTCACATGGGAACCAAATTTCCAATTTAAAAAAAATCCGAAATCTCTGTAATGCTTTCTGTGCAAACTGCAAATTTTTATCATTATGTGTTCTGTTTGAATGAATTTTCAAACTTTGGTGCACCCAGGATGCATCAAAAGCTAGTGAAAAGTTAAAAAATTCATTAAAAAAGAACAAATCATGATACAAAATTGCAGTTTGCATAGAACGCATTAAAGAGATTTCGGATTTTTTTAAATTGGAAATTTGGTTCTCATTGTGCTTGTCAGCCGCACCTATTGGTCACATTTGGAACTACAAACTTTCTTGTCATTAAAAAACACCCCATCATACTCTAAACCTATTTGTGCAAACCGCAATTTTCTATCATTATTTGCTCTTTTTTAATGAATTTTTAAAGTTAATCCTGACTTTTGGATCACCCGGTATATATATATATATATATACAGACACACGCACAAATGAACTATACAATAGTGTTTTTTGTTCTCTATGATTCGGTTCCAGCTGTCGATCTACGGCCTACACCAGTGATTCCGAAACTTTGGTCGCAACCCACCGGCAGCTCACAACACAATTTAAGTGGGTAGATAAAAGGGTAGTAAAAATTATATTATAATATTTTTAACTTAAAGTATTTTATATACGCTATTTTGGCTATCTTTGTGTAGTAGTGGGTCGCGAAAATGAAAATTCTGGATGAAGGTCGGTCACAGGACAACAAAGTTTGGGAATCACTGGTCGGTTCGATCGGTTTCCTTTAGATGTAACATGATCATGTGTTAGAGCCTCTTATAAAGGACTACGACTAAGGCATCGTCTCCTTAACTCCCCCCCCCCCCATTTCCCGTAGCCAACTGCCCCTCGTGTACTCTTGCAATAGCTCAACTTAGGATTCGGTTCGAATAAGTGAAAAGCAATATCTGCTGCATGAATTAATTGAAAATCCACTCAATATAAGCAACAAATAACCAACATAGAAACGAACCAGAAATTAGTAGTAGTCAATTTGAAAAAGAAAAAATAGATAACAATATGCTTGACTCCATATCTTTTGATATTACACAATAATCAGGGGACCCGGCTTGAGTCGGGTGTATTTGAATGAGGACAGTTTGATGTTTGTTGGCATATGCCTTGGAGAAAGGCGTATGCTAACACCAAAGCACATATACGGTAAGCATGATCACTTAGTGTTAAAATCCGGCCGCACCAATCGTCGCTACTAGCGCCACTTTGTTTCATAGCGAATGGAGTCTTAACTATTTCGGTAAACAAATCGGTTTTGGTTCCTGGTCGTCTGCTTGCTACCTTGAGTGAGCTATTGAAACGCGAACTTACGTTCGCGGTTCGCCTTTCAACAACAAATAACAAGTAATTTCCCTGATCTTTCTTCACTTTCAAACTTGAGACTTCCGCAGTAATAATATACTAATGACCGTATTACATAAATAAAGATGACACTTCATTTTATAAGATAAGAAAAATAATAAACTGCAGTCTTGAAAAAATGAGCAACAATCATGAGAACTTTTTTTTTTTTCAAATTCAGTTTTGTGCTAATTTTTAAATATCACCGATATTAAAAAGGCAATTATACTTTAGTTTCCAATTAAAAATATTTCTTTAAATAACTTAAATACTTATATTTTAAATAAAAAAAATTCTTTAAATAACTTAGAAAAAATCTAACAAATAGAATATAATTCAATTGCTTTTTTAATTACACTGCACTTTTAATATATGATATTACATGTTGAAGGACGATCCCCCCCCCCCAATGTATTTATTATATTCAAATCGGAGATTGTAAATGCTACAACTTCCAAACACACCTCAATGGAGAAAGAAGTAAGGATAATCAAGGAAAATTACCACTTTTTGAGAATCCAAGATCATGAAATCTTGATTTCTCATGATTTTGAATCATACCTACAGCAAATGTAGTCAAGTAGCTGATGAAATGTTTCTCCTGAAAATCATTTTAAACTTATATAATTGACTTAAACAGTTACATTAACTGGCCACATTATTTAATGTTATAGGAGGATTTCGCATTTTATCATGCAAAAAGTGCATTAATAATGCTGCATCTCTTTCCTCAACTTAACATTAGTTATCCACATTTATTTCCAGTCACAAGCCTTGCTAACAGTTGAGGAAGCTGTGTGCCCGTATAAGTAAAGACAAGAGGAAAAATACAACCTGGAGACAATTATAGCTGATGAACCCTACTTCAGAATCTTATATCGGTATTCTTGATGAACCATACTTTAGGATCTTTGGTATTCTTAACCAACAATTATATGTGTAAAAGGGATAAATATAATACAAAACTGCAGAATTATACTCATTCAAAAAGTACAGCACAGATAATCTTGATAAAAATATATTTATTCACAGACATTTTTACATAAATAGGTGATGTCCAATACATACATATAACAAATTATTGATTAAGATACATCAAAAAAATTTAATTACCAACAAAGTCAACAAACAGATTTTTACAACATAAAAAAAATTGTGCTTTATTATTATTGATAATGATAAAATACCAAAAAGACAGCATTTCCTAATAAAATATTACACAGATGCATTTGGAAGTTAACACACAGCATCTCAGAAAAATATACAATAGTCAAGATTATTCATATATGGGCGATTCCAGGGTATTGTGCATATTGTGTATGTGAATTTTGTACTATAATTATACACATACTAATACATAGACTATAGTCTATGTATTATGAGAATAATAGCCATTATTCTAAGTTGTTCATGGCAATAGAAACATGGGTGGAAAACTAAAAATTGCATAATACTTTATGACTATTGCTAAATCACATAGTTTTGGGAAAAAATACTAATGAGGTTGGTATTGAAATGTTGCTCAGTATAAAAGAGGATGTTATATCAAAATTGGGTTAATTTAAGTATAAACTTTGAATTTCAAAATTCCCCCCCCCTTTTTTTTGGTACTAAATTGGAACACAGGACCTGGATGAGATTGGCAAAAAAGGTAAAAGAGTGATATACACAAGCAAAGCATTTGCAGAGGTGATTTTATTTGTATATAACATACATGTGAAAGATGTTTTAATAAGTTAAACATCAGGACATGCCACATGATAAAAATATTACAGTTTATTTTTTCAGTAAGTATGCGAAAAAAATATAAATCCCAATTGAATTATTTACATTATATTTTCAGTTAGCAAAGTTTTAATGCATCATTAAGGGCATTTTACTTCGGTATACTCATTAACAAAACTTTGTCTGTGGAAATTTTCGCACATATTTCAAAATAAAATGAATATGCTGGAAATCTTGACAAAGGGAGGGGATACCGGTGTACTCTATCAATGTCTTCCTCTGCGCCCATCAACAATACTTTTGAATCATCATTAGACAGATAAACTCCACTGCTTACAAACACAATGCATTCAAAAGTTGCTAGGAGATGAGATATTCCTTTAATTTTATTTTTTCTCTTTTTGTGCCTGGTGCTTTTGCCAAAGAGGAAAAATGGCCCAGCAGACAAGTACTTTCGACGTTTTACATGTACAACTCTGACAACAATGAAATATGCTGCTGTAATATGTTTCAGAAAGGAAACAAATTAAAATTTTTAAAAAATGTATACTTACCTAAGCACAAAAACATTTGGCTTCAAAATAACATACAGTTACAAATGATAAAGGCTGTGTGAAACACTGAGCAGAAATGAAGAATCATATTTTCCTTAATTTTATTTTTTCCCATATATTCCCTTAATTTTATTTTTTCTCTTCTTGTGACTGATAAAAATGCCAAAGATAAAAATGCCAAAGAGGCCCCGCAGACAGGTAATTTCGACACTTTACATGTAGAACTTTGACAACAATGAAATATGCTGCTGTAATATGTTTCAGAAAGGAAACTAACAGATTAAAATTTTTTAAAAATGTATAGTTACCTAAGTACAAAAACATTTCGGAAATGGCTTCAAAATAACATACAGCTACAAATGATAAAGGTTGTGTGAAACACTGAGCAGAAAAGAAGAAATATATTTTCCTTAATTTTAGTAATAAAAAGAGATATCCATAAAGGCAGACCAACTTTGTCGAGGATGTTCACAAAGTTTCTGGGGAACAGGGATGACCAGGAACTTCCATCAGATATTGCAGAAAGGCGTAAAGACTACATCAATACTAGCTCTTGAGAAAACTTGCACAAAAAATGAGGAACTGTTTTCAAATAAGGCATATTTACAAATGATAATGGCTGGCTGGAATACAATTCAGAAATAGAGAACTTGCTTCTGGAGTTCAAAGAAATAGATACCAGTGAAGGCGGACTAACTTTGTGGAAGATATTAGCAGACTTTCTGGGTAATAGGGAAGACCAGGAACCTCCATCAGATATTGCAGAAAGGCATAAAGACGACATCAATACACATCATCCGTGCGTGTATAAGCAAGTGGATGTCCTGTGGAAGTCCAGCGGCGTAATTTTGCCTGCATGGATGGGAAGTAGAGTGCAGTGCATTGTTTATATCTTGCGTGAGAGAAGAATACGGCGTCAATACATCTTGAGAAGACTTGCATAAAAATTAGGAAATGTTTTTGAATTTAGAAAATGTTTTATCATTGGGATTCATAAAACACCATGCACTGAAATGGTCTTCACAGACTCGATATGACTGATTAAGTTTTCCAGGTGTTTTTCCAAAATGTTTCGGATTATTCACAATCCTCATCCATTGCTGACACCTGCAATTAAGAAAATTTAGAAATCAAATTAAATGAATAGGACATGATTATAATGCACCCAAAGACAACACTGTACCTTTTTAAGAAGAGCACAACGAAAACCACGACCAAGCCTAAAAACCACCCTCCCCCAGAGGTTGGGAACCAAAACAACACAATCACTCCTATCATGGAACTCTTTGCGGCCATGAGGGAGGTCTCACAAATTCTCGACTTCAGCCAGATGACGAATTTCTTTAAAGACGTAGCATCCACCGTCAAGAACCTGACCGAGCCCATAGACAAAGTGTACGCCTTGATGTACTCCTACACGAGACACTTTAACACCCATAATGATGAAGAAAATTAAACTAAATCTGCTATCGTGGAACGCCTACAGCTTACATGGCAAGATACAGGAATTCCGCGATTACCTGCCACGTTGTGACATTGACATTGCTGTTATACAAGAGACGATCCTACCACCGAACTTAACGTATAATATTCCCAACTACGTTCTGCATCCCCAGGAACGACCACTTCTACAAGGAGGCCGCATTGCAGGCGGTCTGGCTATTTACGTCAAGAGAACTATACCTCATCTCCGGGTGACTGACATTACAATGGACTGCTTGGATGCCCTGTCCATTATTATAGATGCCACCCCGAAGATCATGGTTTCGTCGGCCTACGTTCGTCATAATAAAGGTTTTCCTACCAAGGACATAAAAACATTATTTAACTACTGCGCTGCCAACATCCTGATGCGTGATTTTAATGCTCGTCATCTTGCCTGGGGCTGTAGGACGAACAACGTTTACGGAACGAGCCTTCTCAAACTGCTAATGGAGGAACATCTTCTGATGGCTTTCCCCACTACTCCTACGCATCTCTCGGATAATGGTAACTCAGTTATTGGCTTTATGATTCCATAGCTGCCAACCTTCCAAGAAAAAAATAAGGAACACAGCACGTGCTCATAAAATCAGAAATAAGGAACAAAGTGTGTGATCATGAAATGTATGATTAAATGTACAATTAAAGATCTTACATTAACAAAATTAAATTATCATGTGTAGAGAGATGATGTGCATATATAAGCATTAATTTATAAAAATAAAATATACTTAACTTAGCTCAGTTTCTACAATACACTTAAATGTTTAATGTAATAAATACTTGAAAGAATAATAAGATAAATATCATTCAATTAAATTTATTGACTTGTCTTCAGGGATAAATGATTTACCAAAAGCTAAATATGTACACAATTTTCCTTTTTTCTTATAATTTTTAAAAATTCTTACACAGAAGCTGAAAAACGGAACATTTTGGCTTAAAAACGTATTTACGGAACAAAGCTCAAAAAACGGAACGAATCCATATAAAACGGAACACTTGGCAGCTATGTGATTCACAAGAACCTGAGCCAATATCCGGACGTTGCCACGCTACATTAATTCACGTCTGACCATCTGCCTATTGTGACCAGCGTAAACATCAGTTACGATGCTTCTCTTAAAAAACTTCGTAGGATCACCGACTGGGAACTCTTCTCGAGTCACCTCATTGAAGGTCCCAATCGTCTTCCCATTATCCGAAACGCCAGCGACATTGAAGCTGAGGTTTCTTCTCTCACGCAGGATATAAACAATGCACTGCACTCTGCTTCCCATCCATGCAAGCAAAATTACGCCGCTGGACTCCACAGGACATCCGCTTGCTTATACACGCACGGAATAAAGCGAGACCTATCTTTCAACGTACCAGAAGTCCAATGGACCGTGCCACCTCCCAAAGACTCCAAGCTGAGACCCGCATCGCTATTCGCAACTTCCAGAATCAGTCTTGGGCGAATCAACTTGCCACCCTGTCTCCAGACGACTCTGCGATCTGGAAAACGTTAAAGAGCCTGACCAAAAAGAGGACTGACTTTCCTCCCATCAAGTCAAACAACTCATATGTGTTCCAGAACGCTGACATGGCTGAGGCTATTGCCAAAGTGTACTGTGACCAATTTACCAATCACGAACACTCGGATGTCGAACTTGATGATGAAGTGTCCTCAAGACTACAAGCTCGGCCAGTGACCCCCATTGCCGGAGCCTTCCCTTCGGAGATTATTAATACCATCACCAAATTAAAAATCAAGAAGTGCCCTGGACATGACGGGATTTCTAACAAGGTAATCCAAAGCCTCCCTGCCAACTGCATATGAGACTTACCAGCATAACCAACGCAATTCTTCGGCTGCAGCACTACCCTGAGACGTGGAAACGAGCGATTCTGTATCCGATCCCCAAGCCTGGACAAAACCTCTCGGATCCAAGCTCTTACCGCCCCATAAGTCTACTCTGTGGACTGGGCAAGGTTGTTTAGCGTGTCATCTTACACAGACTCTCTGCTTTCATTAACAACAACAACATCATGATTCCTGAACAATTCGGTTTCAGGAATCACCACAGCACTGCCCATCAACTACTCCGAGTTGTGGAGCAACTCTCAGAAGCCATACAAATGAAAGATAGCGTGGCCATGGTACTCTTCGACATATCAAAGGCGTTCGACAAAGTCTGGCACGTCGGACTCATTTACAAACTGTTTATTATGGACGTGCCAGACTCCCTCGTCCATTTAATAAATAATTATGTATCTGATTGTATTTTTGCTGTACGAGTAGAAGATACTGTCTCTAACTTCTACCCGGGCAGGAAATTCCCTCCTTCCCGTCTACAGGTCAGCAATACTGTACTAGAGTGGGCCGACAGCGTCACCTACCTACACCTAGGCATTGAGATTGATAGAAACCTAAGCTGGAAGAGGCACATTGCCAAAACCAGAGGCAAAATGACAACGGCCTTCCAGCGCCTCTCAAGTCTGATTTACACGAGAAAACTAAACACACAGAACAAAGTACTTCTGTACAAGACGATTGTGCGCCCCATCGCCACGTATGCTGGCCCCGTGTGGCCCTACGCGGCCAAAACCAACCTCAGAACCCTACTCACCAAAGAAAACAAATTCCTGCGTACCATTCGGTACGGTCATCACCATCTGGCAAATGACATTATTCTGAAAGACCTTTGTATGAAGTCTCTCAAATACCATCTACTCAAGCTGTCCAAGAAATTCTATAAGAACATTAGGAACATCCCTAACGAAGTCATAGCAACATTACCTGACTATGAGCCCTCGGACCCAGCATTTCGAAGACGGCCTAAAGCGGTTCTCCACGCCCTGCAGACTTAACATCCACCACGCAGCCTAGTAACCTGTCCATGGAAGTTCACCATTATTGGTGGAGGGGGGACAGGTAGGCACCCACTGCATTTTTTTTTTTTTTTTTTGAAAAAAAAAAATCTAATCTTTTTCTTGACTCTCTGTCAGAATTACTGAGGCCTCGTCGCAACTACATACATCCAAAACAAAACATACCACACACAACACACCGGAGGTAAGCGCGCTGCGCAGGTACTCCGAAAAAGTTTACTTCAGTCAGTCAGTCAGTTCAAATGAGATTTCCATGTGCTCAAGGTCTGGTATGTAGATTTATAATTGCTATTTCTAATCTGTGTTATCTTTTTGATTTCTTCTTTCCTTTAAATAGTAGGGTAGGGCCCAGATGTGTGGAGTTAATATCTCTTCTAATATGCCACACAACCGAAACCCTACTATTTAGTTTCCTCTAAATTATAATCCACTGTTTGTGGCCCCTGAAGATGGTGACAGTGGTTATAATTTCCGTTCCATTCTCAGAGCTGCCAAGTCTCCGGCTTTTTTCGGGAGATTTCCCACCACTAATTTTTACTTACAGATATATACTTAAAATAAGTCCAAATACTTTTTAATGAGAGGCTGGGCAGGCCGGATTAAAGTGCTCTCTGGCGATTTGGCATGCATCCTTTGGCAAGAGTCGTTTCTCCCGCTGTTACACACTGCACGCTAGGGGATGCCGCCCGCATGAAATTTTATCTCGCAGCTATGACAATGTTTTGACTGGTGTTGATAAGTGATTTTTAAGAGATATTAAACTTTAAAATTGGAACACATTTTAAGAAAGGCTGATCTATGCAAACGAAATAGTTTTTTTGCTCTTTTCGATTTATAAATAGAGCGCTCAACGTTGCCTTACGCTGAGGCCTGTGGAGTGATTATGGATTGATGCAATTTATGGGATCTGCATCAGTTATGTTTCATCAATTTTTCATTTCAAATAATTGCATTGCTTCCGCACTTTAACATTGAAAGACTAAAGTTAGGAAGCAACGCTAGACGCATAAGGGGACTAGTCAATTTAAACATCCTAACTATCCTAATTTAAACATTGTAAAGTAGAGAGCCTGCAGGTCATGACTTGTAAAGTTCATTTGCATGTAAACTAGATCTCTTTTTTCATTTGTGTATTACATGAAGTGTGCTTTTAAAAAAATTACAAGCAAAAAATATTCATTAGAAAAGTGTGTTTAAAATATCGGTTCTCCATCCTCTAAACCTAGCTGTGGGAATTTTCGATTAGAATAGAACGACCTCAGAATTGCTAACATTAAGATACTGTATAGGATAATTTAGGATTTTGTTTGTTTAAAAAGAAACATACAAAATATAGCAATTTTAAAAGCCAAAGTAAGGGGGAAATAAGAACGAATGAATTTTAAAAGAACAGATAATTAAGACAAAAAAATTAAAAAAATTATAATGCAATATATGGGATCTGCATCAATTATATTTCATCAATTCATTTCAAATGATGCTTTTTAACTGTCCACTGTTTCTTTTTTATTTCCGTAACATATTACCTTCAAATCTAAAATTGTAATTTTAGACTGCAATTTTAAATGCATTAAAATATATATTTAGAACAATTAATCAACAAATAAAAAAAATATATATTGCTGTTTTTCGCGGATCAACTTGCGGTGCGGGCGGCAACCCCTAGCGTGGAGTGTATAACAGCGGGAGAAACGACTCTTGCCAAAGGATGCACGCTAAATCGCCAGAGAGCACTTTAATCCGGCCTGCCCAGCCTCTCGTTACTTTTTCTCCCTCATAGTGAACTCCTGCACGACCAAACTGATCTGTAACTGATCCCGCCCCCCCCCCCAACCTCATGATAAAGTACCTCAAGACATATAACGATAATCTTTGATATAACTACAAACTGGAGATAAAGCTCTACGCTAAGGTGCTCCGAAAAACCCAGACCATCAGTTCAGTTCAGTTCATATTATTTAAAACCGCCTAAAAATTGTGGTGGGAAATCTCCCGAAAACAGCCGGAGACTTGGCAGCTCTGCATTCTATATTCATAATAATTCTTGCACTTTATTTGGCTTCAAAATGTGGTTTCTAATTCTTACTAATAGCTGTTTTATTTTTATTTTCATGCGAGGTATGTCTTAATTATAGTATGTTTTGTGTTTTACTTATTAGTTATATATATATATACCGGGTGATCCAAAAGTCAGGACAAACTATAAAAATTCATTAAAAAAGAGCAAATAATGATAGAAAATTGCGGTTTGCACAAATAGGTTTAAGGGTATGATGGGGTTTTTTTTAATGACAAGAAAGTTTGTAGTTCCAAATGTTACCGGTAGGTGGCGCTGACAAGCACAATGGGAACAAAATTTCCAATTTAAAAAAATCCGAAATATCTTTAATGCGTTCTATTCAAACTGCAATTTTGTATCATGATTTGTTCTTTTTTAATGAATTTTTTAATTTTTCACTAGCTTTTGATGCATCCTGGGTGCACCAAAGTTTAAAAATTCATTAAAACAGAACAAATAATGATAAAAATTTGCAGTTTGCATAGAAAGCATTACAGAGATTTCGGATTTTTTTTAAAATTGGAAATTTGGTTCCCATTGTGCATGTCAGCGCCACCTACCGGTAACATTTGGAACTACAAACTTTCTTGTCATTAAAAAAAAAAAACCCATCATACCCTAAACCTATTTGTGCAAACCGCAATTTTCTATCATTATTTGCTCTTTTTTAATGAATTTTTAAAGTTTGTCCTGACTTTTGGATCACCCGGTATATATATATATCTAATATATATATATACAGACACACGCACAAATGAACTATACAATAGTGTTTTTTGTTCTCTATGATTCGGTTCCAGCTGTCGATCTACGGCCTACAGCAGTGATTCCCAAACTTTGGTCGCAACCCACCGGCAGATCACAACACAATTTAAGTGGGTAGATAAAAGGGTAGTAAAAATTATATTATAATATTTTTAACTTAAAGTATTTTATATACGCTATTTTGGCTATCTTTGTGTAGTAGTGGGTCGCGAAAATGAAAATTCTGGATGAAGGTGGGTCACAGGACAACAAAGTTTGGGAATCACTGGTCGGTTCGATCGGTTTCCTTTAGATGTAACATGATCATGTGTTAGAACCTCATAAAAAGGACTACGATTAAGGCATCCTCTCCCTAACGCCCCCCCCCCCTTATTTCCCGTAGGCAACTGCCCCTCGTGTACTCTTGCAATAACACAAAGCTCAACTTAGAATTCGGTTCGAATAAGTGAAAAGCAATAACTGCTGCATGAATTAATTGAAAATCCACTCAATATAAGCAACACTTAACCAAAATAGAAACTGACCAGAAATTAGAAGTAGTTAATTTGAAAAAGAAAAAATAGAAATCTAAATGACTCGATACTCAATCTTCTGATGTTACAGAATAATCAGGGGACCCGGCTTGAGTCGAGTGTATTTGAATGAGGACAATTCGATGGTTGTTGGCATCTGCCTTAGAAACAAGGCATATGTTAACACCCATATGCATAGCCAGGCACTCTGTTTTACCGTCCCGTTCTACTCACCAGGCCTGCTCCTTGAAAAGAAGGGGTCTGGAAATGAGTCCGGTTTGTCCGCTGGAGATAAGGAATACTGAGTTAATGCCTTTAACGGTGGGATAATTCAAACTGTTTAATTACGAAAAAATTGTAAAATATCCTTTTTAAAGCAATACCACATTCATTGACTAAAAGGAAAAATGTTATTATTATAATTTTGTAATCGCCTTATTTGTTTGTTCCAACTTTCTTTTAGAAAAGTGATGGAAATCGTTAGCGAAACCTTTTGATTTGAAAATAGTTTTCTTTCTTCTGACAATATATTTATTGCACACCATTATTAAATTAAATTCAGAATAATTTAATAATTATGTATAGATAACCGAAAGAGATGGTATGAAATCTTTGCTATTGATCATGTTTCCGACTTTCCCAAAACTCGCTAATTGTAATTTTTCATTGCAAACTCTTTAATAAATATACCAATTCTGAAAAAAGCTAACTGAATAAAGCGATTTGAGTAAGTATAAATGCATTGCCTTTTAAGAAATTATTAAAAGTGAACATTAGCATAATTTTTTCTTCAAAAATTCATGTTGGAAATCCAACTCTGAAACTCTATCGGACTGAAGATGGTAGACAATTTTAAACAAAAATATTTTTGTATAGTTCATAACTGGTTGTTGAACACATTTATTTAAATGAAAACTTTCTATTTCCCTATTTTAAGAAAACTTTTTTGAACATAGTATAATAAACATAGAAAATGCTGCATATGTATATGTGTTAAAGAAACAATACAAAATATGAAAATACAATATTTATTCAACAATATTTTGAGACAACTTAGAAAATTTAAGCGTGGCATTAACATTTTTCATGCATTTTTTTAAAATCATAGTGTATTAAAAAATATTTATATGACTGTATTTTTCTAGAATAACGGAGCATAAAATAATTGAAAGAAGGTGAAAAGTTTATGACATTTGATTAATATTGAAACACGAAAATATATTTTGTCCTTGAGCAGTCATTCTTTAAAAAGCTTTCAGCTTAAACTACTCTAGATACCTTATTATATTAAGGTAAATACTCTAGATACCTGATTATATTAAGTATATACTAAATATTTCATGCTTCAGAAAATATTACAACGAAATTCTACGTTTAAGAATTTTCCCCAGAGTTCCATAACTGGCATAATTTATCGGTAATTATTGTGTGTAGTATAGCTTGTGAAGAGACACCCTGAAAAATTTCAAGTCACTTAAGAGATTTATTTTCTTCCCTAAACAAGTGGCATGAAACAATTTTTTCCCCTTCCAAAGGCAGTCCCAATTCTTTCATTTAAAAAATGATGAATTTTTAAAGCAGTATATTAACGAATCAAAATGTATGAGAGAGAATGGAACATTCAGAATGCCTTTTCCCGATGTTTTCTTTGTAATGTTGCTAACATTAAGCGTATAAAAATGATTAAATACTCATGATACGTTTAAGAATAAAATAATAAAGTATAAAATAATGAGGTAAAATCTTAAATGAGTAGTATTTTATAATAATTTTCACGTGTTACAATACAATTTTTGTGCATGAGAGCTATATCTGAATGTTGCAAACAGCCTTCAATTAGAAATTATAGGAATACATAGCATTTTTCACCATGTGCTCTAATTAAACAACACTAAAAGATATAGGATTGACTCTGCATCAAATTATAACCCTTTTAGTTTTACTTTTTCGAATAATAAACGTACAAACAGATATATTGAAAGAAATAAAATAATGAAGCACAGGAAAAGACATTACATCCTCTCTATTATTTATATTTTAAAGTACCTGGTTTTAAAATATTTAAGATTCCCCTAGACTTATAACTCGATACTTTGAAAAGCAGCTCATCTTTTGAGGATAGCTTGAGTAAGTCAAAGAAAGGCTATACTACACTTAATAAAAAAAAAAAGGTAAAGATCACTTACCTTGTAATATTAAGGCAAAATTATCCACATTTTAATGCACTTCACTTATAAATATTATTCAGATTCACACTCTGGATGCTTTTAATCACATGCTTTTAACACATACTTAGCTGCACTGAACTTCCGACTAGTACATTCTTGAATCCTAGGTAAAGCAAGCTGCACGTGGTGAGAAAACAAGACCCGTTTTGTGACGTAGGACAGTGGGGGGAAAGCACTGTAGCAGGCATAGAGAAGGAATATAGGTGGAGGGAGCAATTGTAACCCTAAACTGAAGCGTGCACACGAGTCACGTGACTCGTGGTCAAGCGGGGTGGAATTTCTCCATTTCCTTTGCTGTTCTCCATAGCTTTGTGTGAGGTCAATGGTTCTAATCCAAAAAACGGCTGCATTATTTCTCTGCATATGGATGCAATGAAAAATTCTTATAAGGAGGGCAACTGGCATTTCACAGGAAAGCTATGTTTTGCAATTTAGCCGTTTAAAATGTATGAATGTTCTTTAAAACATTAGATTGACAGTTTGGCGATTATATTAACTCGCCAAGTATTGCAGATCTGAAAGTCACGTAATTTAACTTTTAATTTCAAATTAAAATTAAAAATCAGATCAAAATAAAATTTACTCTTTATTTTCTCAGTTAATATAACAGGTTATTGTTTTAGAATGTCTATTGGCGCTGTAGTGCCTCACTCATGTTTCTTTCTTAACCTGTTCTATTCTCATAGCATTCTATTTTCTCAAAATGTCCTTATTGTTAAGGTAATTTTTTCAGACTATTAGTAACAAATTGAACTTTTTAAGCAGATGCACTGAAGCTATATTTCTCTGTTTTTGGACAAAGAATATCACAAATCATGAGGGGAGGGGGAAATACCATTTCATTATGTTAACAGAACATGAATTTCAATTAACGAATTCACTATATACGTGTATATAAATGTAAAGATATTGCTAAAAAATCAGCTGTTTAATACGTTCATATTAACTCTACTAACAATATGGTTTAAAATACTAGATCGCACCCCGCCTCCCGAAATGGAAACCTATATGCGCTACTGAATACAAACTTTGAATTTTAAATTGCTTAATATTCTGAAAAAAATGTTGTCGATGTATGCATTATTTTATTCTGCATAAATAAGTTTCTAGTCTTTTCTGCGTGACCAGCATTAAAAAAAAGATGTTTTATTAAAATTTCGGACCTTTTTTTAAAAATAAAAATTGCTAATTTGATAAATTATAACAATTGTGAAAAAAGTAGTGTTTTGTTATACGAAATGCAAAGCGATGCTGTATCCTACAAATTTTTTTCATCAAGAATTACTGTTTTTTTAAGCTTTCCTAAAGATCTACAGAGAAGACTTCTTTGGGAAACACAGTTAAAAAGAGGAGGATTTAAAGCTTTAGATTATTTGAAGCTGCATTCAAAGCATTTTACAGAAGATTGCTTTAAGAAAGCAAAATTTGGAGGAACGTGGTTGAAGAAGGATGCAATACCAACCATCTACAATTTTCCTCATCATCTCCACCGAAAAAATATTCTCATCAAGCTTGATAATGTACATTACTAGATTAACTCATTTAATAATGTACATTACTAGATTTTAATACAATGTTTCACGACAAAATCAAAATAATACAAAAAATACAACAAAATAAAATGTTTCAAAAGCCAAAGCTTCAAAGTAATTCTGCAAAACAAAATTTAAGACTAAATAATTTCAAAATAACTAGAGAGGGAGAAAATAAATAGTGCTGCAAAAACCATTTTCCCCCATTCCCTTTCTAGAAAAATAAAATGCTTGAGTTTGCGAACCAAAGGGCGATAAGCAGCCAAATCCGCTCCTTCTTCTTCTCCTACCACGCTCTTATGTTAGCTTCAACTTTCCCGGGAAAATACAATAGGAGGTTCCCTCCACCTATATCCCTTCTCTATGGTAGCAGGCCCGAGCAGAGCAGTACAATAGAGGAAGCCCTGTCAGGACACACTTATCTGAATAGACTAAATTTTCGCCCGGTACTTTGGGTCTTGATGATTAACAATTGACACACTTCCACTCACACACTGGAGATAAACGCATTGCGCAAGGTGCTCCATTAACACCCCCCCCCCCTATTCAGTCAGTCAGTCAGTCATCCTCAGCTAGCAAAAGTAAATCCTTCCTTAGCATAAAATTGTCTTTGCAGGCGGGATTGGATTGCTATAGCTACATTTGGCGATGTTTTTCTCCTAGTGTCAGAGGAAGAGGACACGTGAGGTAGTTAGGTCATAATAAGCTTTTTCGTTGAATTATAGATCACAATCAGTGATGTGGGGTGGGTGAATATCCACTGGGTAGGTAAATATTTTTTGGGTATTTACCCAAGGCCCGGGTAAATACTCAAAAACTGGGTATTTTCAACTCAGAATGGAATAACTGTTCTTAACAACATTTATGATTAATACCAATTAGATATCTATTATTGTTCCTTTTTTTTAATACAAAGTTTTTAATTTTAATTTGATTTCATTATGAGTATTTTTGTAGTTTTTTTTTAAATTTATTATTATTAAGCGTTTGATTATTTGGCATAAACTACTTTATCAGTCATACCGCATTTTTTTCACTAACTTTAATAATGGAGAATGTTTTATGGTAGTCCTTAAATTGTTTTGTGCAAGTGACAGCTTTGGCAATATTTTTAATGTGTTACATTGATTAATATATCTCATAGCTTATTTTAAGTTTACTATTATATCCCAGAACTTATTTTATGTTTATTGTTTTTTAAACTGTGATAGTTTATTATGGTTCGTTATTGAAGGGGAGAGGGGATTATATGCATCTTATGATTGATTTAATGATCACTAAAATAAAAATAACATGCAAATAGTTACAAAACTTGTAGTTATAAGTAATATGTTTAAAAACATATTTTTTTACGGTAAATTCAAACTTTTATGAATATTTCAGATTGACGAACAAAATATTTCTCTTTAAAAAATCATTAATACCAATTTTTTTATAATAAAATTTCCGTTTAAGGAATTTTTCAGAATTACAAATCTGATTTTCGGTTTCCTGAGATTCCGATTCGTAAATTCATATTTTGCTGTCTGTATAAATTTAGTATAGTTGAATTTCTCTCCTTTTTTTGCAAATTGTCAAATACACTGCTCCTTGTTATTATTCCTATTTACAATTTTATTCCAACAGTTATATTTATAGGCTATTTTTAATCAAGTATTTTTTTCAACATGTATCATGTAGCTTCTTTTCATAATTATATTTTTTGAAGTTTTATGAAATTAAAAAGTTGTAAAATGTTCCTATGTTTCTCGTTTTTCTTTTTTTTTTTACTTAACATATATATATATATATATATATATATATGTGTGTGTGTGTGTGTGAATATCCTTACCCACCAATACAAGCTTTTTTTGAACAATAGCGTTAATACAAAAATCAATACCCAGGTAAATACCCATTTTGGGTATATATCCGGGTATTTATCCTGGAAAATAAATACCCGGGTATTTTACATAACTGAATATCACACGTATTGCATTAACACGTATTTAAGCCATGTGTTTGGAATGGGCGTCATGGATTATGACACCCATTCCAAACTGTATTTAACCCTATGGGGTTTAGATGTACCCCATATCTCCGCAATTAATTTTATTTGGACTTAGAGCTGAATGTCTAGTAGATGGAAAAAACACTTAAACATTAACAACAATTTATTAAATAATAACACTAAGGAAGATACACAACAAATCCGTTCGCCGGAGAGTAAGTGAGTGTTGAAAAATGCACGCCGGCTTTTTATCCTCTTCTGCGGTTACAGGCCAGATTACAGTTAGAGTCACTAGCTGTTATAAAGTGACGGTGTTTATGAATCACAGTTGTGGCATGGAAGTCCGCCACAGTATTCCCCCCCACCCCAAGTACCGGAGGTACTGAACACACTACGTTACAGGTAACGAGGATTAAATCGTACCACTCTACCTGAACGAGTTGTTTTGTTTGGAGGGAGGGTTGGCGTGTTGCTGGTCAGTCCATCTGGGCCAGTTGGAGATTCACCGTCAGGCTCCACTGGTGGTGCTGTGCAGGGGTCCGAGTCTTCGGGCACGGTGAAGGCTGGTTTCAGCCTGTCAATACTGAATGGAGATTCCCTTCCGTTAATCGGAGGGTGAAGTGTTTGTCAGTCCTTTTCACCACTGTATAAGGGCCATTGTAGGATCGAGTCAGCGGTGCCTTTACGGCATCATTTCGCACAGAAACACTAGTGCACTTCTCTAGTGAGGGATGAACATAATGGAAGGGTTTCCCATGAGAGGACGTTGCGGTTGGAGAAAGTTTGTGCATCGTATTGCGGAGTTGTTCGAGGAAAACTGCAGGGTCTGTGTGCAACGGACTTGCTGGAAGTTGAAGGAATTCTCCTGGTAGGGATAATGTTGTGCCATACAACATCTCTGCACATGTTGCACCCAGATCCTCTTTCATTGCCGCACGAAGGCCGAGGAGTACAATTGGTAAAGTTTCAGTCCAACGTACCTTATTGTGGCACTTTAAGACTGTCTTCAGGCTGCGATGGAACCGTTCTACAATCCCGTTGCTGGATGGGTGGTAGGTAGTAGTCCGAATGCGGCGCATGCCGAGAATCTTATTCAGAGAGGAGAGCAAGAGGGACTCGAACTGTCTTCCTTGGTCCGTTGTCAAAACCAAGGGGACGCCGAATCTGGCTATCCAGTGTGTCACGAGAGTGCGAGCAGCAGTTTCGGCCGTGATGTCTTGGACGGGAATGGCTTCAGGCCAGCGAGAGAACCTGTCAATAAATGTGATCAGGTAAGAATAACCCTCAGATGGAGGCAGGGGGCCCACGATGTCCAGATGCACATGTTCGAATCTTCTCGAGACTAGGGGGAACTATTGGAGAGGACTGCGTGTGTGGCGATGGACTTTCGACTTCTGACAGTCGATGCAAGAAGTTGCGATGTCCTTTTGCATGTTGGGCCACATGAAACGTTGCTGGATGAGCTTACGAGAGGCTCTAATGCCTGGATAGGATAACCCATGGAGATCTTGGAACACTGCATAACGTAACTTGACAGGAACATATGGTCGCTCTTTTTTTGTACCGACATCACAATACAGTTTCAGGTTTGGGCTCACTTCCAGTTGCTGCAGTTGGAACGATGCGTTGGATCCAGTAAGGATGCCCGCCAACTCGTCATCAGTCGCTTGCTCCTCAGCTATGGTGGTCAGGTCGATCGCCGGTGTCTGTATGTCGTTGATTCGGGACAAGGTGTCAGCCACAATGTTGTCGGGCCCAGTGATATGTCTGATGTCGGTGCAAAATTGTGAAATGAAGTCAAGATGTGTGAGCTGCCGAGGAGAACTTGAGTCGGACATTTTTGAAAAAGCAAAAGTTAATGGTTTATGGTCCGTGTATATTGTGAAATTTCTGCCTTGCCGAAAATGCTTTAAAGCGGCATAAATTGCTAAGAGTTCTCTGTCATAGGTGCTGTACCTTTGCTCTGTGGTACTAAGTTTACGCTAAAAGAATGCAAGAGGTTGTAGTTTACTGTCATTTAAGACGTTTAAAACAGCGCCGATGGCAATGTTAGAAACATCAGTCATGAAAAATAGTTGCTGATGGGGACCATGATAAGCTAGAGTTGCTGAGTTCATGAGGTCCTGTTTACATGCTTCAAATGCCGCAGTTAAGGTTTCATCCCAGGGAACTGGGCGTTTGTCATTCTTTTTTTTTTTTTGGAATCTTTAAGCAGTTCATGCAAGGGAACTTGGGTTTTAGCTGCATACGGGATGAAACGGCGGTAGAAGTTAATCATTGCCAAAAAACGTCTTAAGTCTACAATAGTCTCGTGTTTGGGGAATTCAGCTATCGCTTGAGTTTTTTCCGGGTGTTTTTACCCCTGAAGGTGTTATAAGACACCCTAGAAAGGCTACAGAAGACTTTCCCAGAACACACTTAGCTAGGTTTAATTTTAAGCCATGCAGTTTAAGTCTGTTTAAAACATGTCGTAGATGATCATCATGCTCATTCTCATCGGACGATGCAATGAGAATATCGTCCAGGTAGGGAACACAAAAGTCGAGGCCACTTAACACCTGGTGTAGGTATCGTTGGCAAGTTTGACCGGCGTTTCGCAATCCGAATGGTGTGAAAACAAATTCAAATAACCCGAATGGAGTTGTTACTGCCGTTTTTTCGATATCTGCAGGGTTAGCGGGGAATTGGTGGTACGAGCGAGCTAAGTCCAAAGTGCTAAAAAGCTTCTTCCCGTAAAATATTTGCGTGCAGTCATGAATGTGGGGAAGAGGATAGCGGTCTGGAACGGTGATGGCGTTTAAACACCGATAGTCACCACAGGGACGCCAGCCCCCATTTGCCTTTTTCACTATGTGGAGGGGACTCCCCAAGCACTTTTTGAAGGACGCACGATTCCCTGTGCCATCAGAAACTCGAATTCATGACGAGCAGCTTTGAGAAGTTCAGGAGAAAGACGACGCGGTTTGGACGCGGTGGTCCCTTAGTCTCGATATGATGAGAAACTCTGGTGTTTGGTCGCTCTTTGGGGACATGCGAAGGGTTAGTTAGCTCCGGAAATTCAGCCAAAATTTTATCAAATTTGGAAGAGCCAAGGAAAACACCTACCGAACTGTTGTCAGGCAAAATGTGTGCCGCTTTCCCTTGCAACGAAAGCATGGTTTGAGCATCAATTATACTACTGTTCTTAGCATCAACAAGTAAATTAAATTTCTTTAAAAAATCGATGCCGATGATGGGTTGACTAACTTTAGCGATTACAAAAGACCAAGTAAAGGTTCTGCGCAAATTCAGGTCAAGCGTCAAGCGCTGAGTACCGAAGGTTGGTATTTTTGTGCCATTAGCGGCATAAAGAACCAGACCCTCATTTAATGGGGGTTGTTTAGTAGGGTGAACAGGGACAACAGAAATATCCGCACCGGTGTCAATTAAAAATTTTAATTTAGATGAAGGATCGGCCAAAAGAATCCGATTAATCTGGCAGTCGCAATTCTGGCCCAAATGCGATCGCCGACTTAGTTTCCCAGGTAATGGAATGAGCATGGCACGGAGCACTTTCTTGCCTTATGGCCAAAATTCGTGTGATAAAAACATAAATTGTTTACGTGTCTTTATAGCGTTTCATAGACACGTAGCGTATTTATACGCTACGTGTCTTTATAGCGTTTTCTGGAAGAGCTACGATCGCGGCCTCCACGCTTCGGGAACCTATCGTTAGAACGACCTTGTCTGTGCACAATGGCGGCCAGCTCGCTAACTTGCTGAGAGAGCTGTGCGATTTGAGCTTCCAGGGTAGAATTTTGTACCGGCTGGATGTTGCTTGTAGCATTAATTTGTGGCGTCGCCGATAAGTCGTGTATTTTGTGTGCCACCGTAGCCAACTGTGACAGCTCGTCGCTCAATGCACCCACAATGCTGCGTGTTGTGGTAGGAAGGCGCGCAAGCCAAAGAGGTTTTAACAGCGCTTCCCCTACTGCCTGTCCTGCGAGAGAGCGCATGCGCGCAAGTAGGTGGGATGGGCGTGAATCGCCAAGCTCTACACCCTGCAGCAAAGTGCGTATTTTGGACTCCTCACTTTCAGAGTGAGATTCTATAAGGCGTTGTTTTAGCGTTTCGTAGGGCTTATCAGCAGGAGGGTTGACAATAATATCGCTAACAGAAGTTAGGATATCGGCATCAACAGCCGCTACCACGTGGTTGAATTTGGTAGTTTCACACACATATACAGACAGAGATATCTTCGCTACTCGTACGGAAATTTTTAAAACAAATTCTGTAAAAATATGTCCTGACGATATATAGTTGGAAAAAAAACACTTACTGACTCTGCGGAGAAAGATAAGCATGCTCAGACATCACGCCGCGGCGCTAACTTGTGACGTCACACCGAATAGGTAAAGCATTTCCACTGGGTTTCTCCTCTCTCCCGCGCCCGCTGAGAGGAACTTAGCTGGGAAGTTTCCAAGCAGTCTTTCATTAAAAGGGGTTGGATGTTTTTAATTGCAAGCGTTTAATTTTGTAAATGCAGAATATAAAATATAATATACATTGCTTGGCATAGATTAAATTTACTGATGCGTGTTGCGTGATATACGCGGTATATATGGTATATATACAAAAATTTTATTAAAAGAATAAAGATGTATGCAAGGAAAATCTTTTTATGCTTAGTCTCTTACTTTTCAACTTTAATGAACTGCTTCCATACTTAAAAAACTCCAGCTTCTTGACAAGTGACCAGCTGCATTTTAGCCTTGAGGCATAATAGTAAATATTTATGCCGCAAAGGTCAAAACATAGCTAGATAAATTGACTATCTTCCTCAGATGATTTCCTAAAACTGATAATGAAACATTGAATATATATTAATAACGCAACTTAAGGGTGTTACATGTATATTTTATTTTATATTCTGCATTTACATCGGAGGGGTGGGGTGGGGGGTGCTGGATATCTCTCTTAACCCATTTTTGGCCATTGGTGCATAAATGCCCCATTACAATAAATATTTTTTATTAACACTATTTTTCACTACTTTTATTTTGCTATTTCCAAGAGTTTTGAAGACATTTATAAAATATTAGTAATTTAACTGAAGTAAACACTTTCTGTTGAGAATTTTTCAAAATACGCTGCTTTTCAACTTCAAATCGTTATTGACAAATTCGACTTTTTAAAAGTGTGTAATTATTCCCCTTGAGATTAATAATATCTTTTTATAATGGATTAAAGTCGCAAGTTTTTAAAATTGACTTAAACAAATGTCATAAAAAAACTAAATTTTTTAAATTTAAATATGCGAAAATGTAGGCCAATGATGTATGCAAGGAAAAACTTTTTATGCTTAGTGTCTTACCTTTCAACTTTAATGAAGTGTTTCCATAGTTAAAAAACTTCAGTTTCTTGAAAAGTGACCAGCTGCATTTTAGCCTTGAGGCATAACAGTAAATAATATTTATGCCCCTAAGGTCAAAACATAGCTAGATAAATTGACTACCTTCTTCAGATGATTTCCTAAAACTGATAATGAAACAATGACTATATAGATATGCACCATTTTTTTTCTTACATATTATTTTTCATGCATGAAACTTTTTTTGTATCTTAATGAGTGTAATTTAAGCATATTTTAATATTAAAAATAATATCATATTTTATAAAATTTTCATGCTTGGCCTGAAATGGATTAATTTTGACTTAAAATGTTCGCATATAAAGATGAATTAAAGAAAAGAAAGAGGAGAAAAACAGAGTTTTAAATTTTTGTAGTTGAAAAAACATGCATTAGAGAGGAAATATGAATAAATAAATTTGGCTAATAAAGTTCTATTAAGTCTATAGCTGAACCTCAAACTCATGAAATCAAGGAAAACATTCAAATATATCATGGGAGATAACAACTTTCAAAATTATCCATAAATACCTAATTGTCGACTTTCTACATATCCTATGTTTGCTATCCTATATAAAATTGTACATTTTAAAATAATACACGAAAATGAGACTATTTTCACAAATTCACAAACACAGGACCCTGGTAAGAAGATCTTCATTGAATGGTAATTTCAAAATCACAAAATTTTGAGTTAAATTTTCAGTTTCACAAAAACAGGACTGTGAAAAGTCTGGACCGACCCATGTATTATAAAATCCAGCTTCGTTAAGCACATAATAGCATAACTTAACAAGTAAAGGATAAAGCTATTAAAATAATATCAGAAATAAGGATTTATGTACTTAATATAGATATTAATTATACATATTTTCATTATGCTAATGCTAATGTTTACTACAGGACATATATTCTCAGATATATAGCGTAATGTATATATATATATATATATATACACACGTACATAATATATAAGCAGGTGTGTTTTTGTCACCAGTGAAGAAAACTACTAGCAACACTAGGAAAATCCAGATTCTTAGAACACTGGCAAAAAAAAAAAAAAAAAAAAAAAGATCTGCTGTATTTATTTTAGTTTAATGTAATATAATATAGTTCATTTTATATAAATAAGAGAAAACATTCAGTATAATTGATCAGCATAATACATTAGACGTAACTAGCAAAAGCATACAGCAATAAAAATAATCTTGCTCTATTATGCATCCTAAAAATAAACCTATTAATAAATATTAATGTGTATATAATAATTATAAATTATAAATATCTTTATGCACATGTTAATGTTTACTACAGCACATGCATTTACACAAACATAAATCTTAATAATGAATAATGTTACAAACATAAAACTCTCAGAGATAGTTGTTTTGTGTTCAATAAAAGTTTTTCAATTTTCATAAGGAGCTTTTTTAACACATTAACTTAAAGTAAACACATTAACTGAATTATCATAATTAGCAGTTTTGATGCCAAATAGATATTTCAAGTTTTAAACAAGTCTTAAAATTTCTTTTACAAAACGAAATCGGAACTGGTGCAATGCTCTAAACAATCCTTAAAATTTTGTGTTGCATTAAACTCGATACTGTACAGGCATACACTTACAAAGATTAAGATATTGTAAAACATTGTAGGAATGATGTAATTAAACTCAAAAATTAAGCCATGTGTACAGTTTGAAAACTGTATTCTACGCGATCTACACATATGTTATACACACGCAAATATACCAAGTTTAAAATAATATAAATCTGCATTTTATATACCAATTAATGAGTCAAAAGTAAATATAATAAGATTAAAACAAAACATACCTTAGAGTGTTGTGCTGGCTTAAAATCCTTTCTTAGGATCACTCTCAGCCACTTTTTTTAAAGTTTTCTTCTAGTGGAAATCCAAATGATTGTACTTTTAGGGTTCCCGAATAATTACCGCGGAACATAAGAACACGGCAAACACACACCATTTTATATCTTGCGAAATACACTAATTACATTAAAATTTACACTGAAAAATGAAGAACACATGCGAAACACGAGGCTCTAACTTCGTCGAAAAATGTTAGCACGTGCACACACTGGCTCTTTGCGAGACCCGAAAAAAGTCAGTGGGTCTAGCCATCGCTTTAGGGGGCCCCCTGGAAAATATGCCTCCGCTGTAGGGGCCCCTCGAAAACGTGCTACCGCTACTCCAATAAAACGGGTTTTCCCTAGTTAATTCGGGTTTTGCCTAGCGCTGTCAGTCAGAACGCGTTTTGCCTAGTTAATTCGGGTTTTCCCTAACGCACTCAGAACGCGTTTTCCCTAGTTCATTCGGGTTTTGACTGATTTCGGGTTTTCACTGTAACATATACAACCCTGAGTAAAAAAAAATGCCATATCTGAAAGCTACTCTTAATTTGACGAACTTTTCTAATTGGAAGTATGTTTCGATCACTTAAGGTTTAAAAAATAATCTCCTTGACATCTATTTCGAATCACCCGGTATATAATGTTACGAATTTTTGGGGCAACCCGTTGTTCTGGGTTTAAAATAGTTTAAAATTCGTATTCTAAGCGGCAAATAGTTACATTTTCTTTTTGTTGCATCAAAATCGGTCAACTAGAACGCGAGATCCATCCATCCTGGCAAGTGGACTCTTCACTAGAACTTTCTACACCTACTGGACGTTAGAACGACGAACCCAGGAAGCAAGCAGAGTATTCTGCAACAATAGTATATATAGCAGGGATGGCCAAGCTCCTTGAGAGTCCGAGCCATTATTCAAAATTTGGAATTTTTCGCGAGCCGCAATTAAATACCTATTTAAAAGGTATGCAATAAAGGTACTAATTTAATTTTTTTTAATAGAAATTATATTTATTGAAAACATATAAATAAAAGTGCAAAATATACGAGTATTGAATTTAAATTTTAAAAATTAAACACATTTATTTTACTTCTCTTGATAATTCTTTAAAATTTGGTGAATAATTTGTGACAGCACTTCTCAGTAATTCTTTGAGATGCTGGTTAGTTATTACTGATCGGTGTTTGGATCTAACGAATTTTAAAGCGGATTTAAATGATTCACATTAGTACGTTGTTCCGAGTGTTGAAATAATTCGAGAAGAAGCCATTTTTTAAATTCAGGATACTTCGATTCTGGTACAAATTTCCAAAATTCAGTAACCGGCGTCGACTTATATTTTTATTATAGAGCTTGATCTTCTTGCATCTCTATTAATTCTAATTCTCCAGATGCTTTTTGGGTCATAATTATAATGGAAATGGAAAACTCGCCTCGAATTATGTTAATTTAAAATGGATTCAGAAAAAAATCAAGAGACGATTTAGGATATTTCAAGTCTTGAAATCTATTTTGGAATTCCGTCAATATTCCTTCCAGCTTTTTTATATACTGGTTGAGTTTTACTTGTTTAATATTGGAACAATTTTTTTTATTCGAGGAAAATGACAAAATGTTTTAATTTTTAATGTCCCTTCGAAAAGTTTTAATTTAGTTTGAAAACTAAATATACACTGTGAGAGATCAGATATTATTTTATTTTCCCCCTGCAATTGTAAATTCAGTGTTTGCAAATGTTCCATGACATCAGTCAAGAACATTAGGTCTTGCAACCACTCGTCATCGCCCAATTCTGAAAAGGTTATTAGCACCAGAGTGCTATTAATTTCAACCTTGCTTTTTGTGTAGACACGATTTTGGTACAATTTTCGCGTCGAGTCACTTTTGAAATGTGTTTTTTTTTTAATGAATTGTGTGGAGTTTTTTATAAATATATTTCGAGTATAGCTAGAAAACACCTGGCGAATATTGTAAAATAGTTTTTGTAGGCGATTTTAAAATAGATTTTAATTCCGAAGAAGTGTTTTATAGAACAGCGAAGACAAATACGGCACACTGATAGATTATGATATACTTTCCAAATGATATTTATAAAGATGAAGTATAGTTTGACTATGCCAGGCGAAAATTGTTAAATAGTTTTATTAGGCGATTTCAATATAGATTTCAATTCCGAAGAAGTGTTTTATGGAACAAGGAAGGAAAATACGGTACACTCATGGATTATGATGCTCATTCCAAACAGTATTTAAAATGTCTACGGGATATAGGTGGAATACGCCTGGAGAAGATTGTAAAACAGTTTCAGTAGACGATTTTAAGATAGATTTCGATTCTATCTTAAAATCGCCCACTGAAACCGTAAGATGTGTTTTACGGTACAAGCAAGAGTTGATTCCTATTTTAACGCCCCCGCTCTCGCCAACCTAAAAAATCCCGCACTTTGGCGAGCTTTGCAGTCATGGGTCTCTACTCTCTAGGATTTATGCACAAGTTTCAACGCTCCCAAAATAACTAGATGAAAACTACCGTGAACAAATTAGCGATAAACGCACCAGTTGAGGAATTTGAAGATACTTAATTATTAAAACTACATTAATTGGCAACCCAAAATAAATAAAAATGTAACGAAATGCTTTATTTACATGTAGTTCCAAATCGCCATTTTAATTCTAAATTACGATTGCCACATAAATACAAAAAATCGACGTGGTAGCTCCATATGTTTAATGATCGTCACCAGGGCCGGACTGGCTCTCTTGGGGGCCCTCGGCTAGAGATTTAAAAGGGGCCTCTTCAGGAGCCGATTTGTCGATTTGGGAGCCCTGGGCAAAAGCTTCATTGGGGGCCCCCTCTTTGGAAAACTTTATCAAAATTAAAAATTTTAAAAGAACAATTGGGGGCCCGGGCGCTTGCCCCGAATGCCCTCCCGGAAATAAGGCCCCGCCTCTTGCTGAGGAATTTAGAGGGAATAGAATATTAGAATAGGTAATATTTGAAAATTAGGCTTACGCGTCTAAAAATCACATTTAACTATTTTAGAGATTTGGGGGACCCTGACTTTTCGGGGGCTCCCTTGCGTCGCGGGGTTTCTGGGATCCTCCGCAGTGTCACTGAGCAAAGATTGCTGGAAAATAAATAGTCAAATTACTCTTATTATAAAGTTGTATATCCACTTTTGAATGCCTCACCGGGGCCCCCTTGGGCGGAGGCCCCCGGCGATCGCCGACCAGCCGACCTGGACAGTCCGGGCCTGATCGTCACCTTGGCGAGAGTCGGGGCGTTAAAGTACGAGTCAAACCAGAAAGAGAAACACTGCATGTGATGCAGATCACATATTTAATTTTATTAATCATTTAATTTGGCTTTCTTTAATGTAATCTATCCAAAATCAAGAATTCTAAATCACTTCTGTTTTCATTTTTCTGCCATTTCGGTTTTTAAATCTGTATATTTGCTTTTCCCCGTATGCACTATTCTTAATTATTTATTCGTCTCTTCAGCCCGGTGTGCTAAAAATAGATTATATTTGCGTCCGTTTGCAAAATCAACGTACTTTTGGATTCCCCTCCTTTGGCTTGGTGCTGGCGTAAGTTATATTTTTTGTTGCCCTGCCTCATCTTTAAAATTATTTGCTCGCGATTACGTCATTTTAATTTTATTGTATTAACTTTCAGGGTTGCTCGGGAATTGGCGTTATTGATCTTAGCCAAGTTATTGTTCTCGCCAATGTGTAATTCTGTGCTGGCGTACGTAATTTTTAATTCATTCCACCTTAATTTCACTGTCTATATAGAACGTATTTTTTATTTCGCTGGGCCACCACCATCCGTTGTAATAAGTTTATATTTCAATAGTATTCTTTTTAATAAAATAGTTTTTTAGTATTTAACGTTTTTTTATTATATTGCAACTAAGTGTACCGAACCTGGATTTTCATGTGTCACAACGCAGTCGTAATAATTTAAAACAGCCAAACTAATTAACTTCTTTACATAAAATTGATTTAGAATTCTTGATTTTGGATAGATTGTATTAAAGAAAGCCAAATTAAATGATTAATAAAATTAAATATGTGATCTGCATCACACTGCACACTCTTGGATTATGATGGACATTCGAAACAATATTTAAAACGGTGAAGTATAGTTGTAATATACTTGGCAACGATTGTAAAATAGTTTTAGTAGGCGATTTTAAGATAGATTTCGATTCCAAAGATGGGTTTTATGAAACAAGTAAGCAAAATACGGCACAGTCATGAATAATGATACACTTTCCAACTTAATGGATTAAGGAAGAAAAATAGGGACGACGCATAAACTATGATACGCTTTTAATATATAGTACTTATAGTACAATAAATTGCGTATTTAGATTAGAAATAATTGCGTATTTAGATTTCGTATTTTAGATATTATTTGGTGCGAATTTAAAATCTGAAAGTGTTTCAGATTTTCTTCCTTTTTTCATATAGTTTTTTTTTTCTTTTTCTTTTAGAAAATCAGTTATCGGATCAAACAAATCTACAAATCGATTTTATGCGTTGCAGCCAGATAACCATGTAACAATGCAAAATAAATTAATGTCATTTGGAAGTTCTTCGTCCTTTAATTATTCAAGGAAATTTTTGAATTTTTGAGGATTTTTTGCATTGGTGCGAATGTAATATACAATGTGTAACACTGTTTTCGTAACATCAGGATATTTCAAATATTTTGTAACGAGATGTTCTCGGTGAATTATGCAGTGAATCGGTATGAATTGTGGAATTTGAGAATCATCTCTTAAAAGCCCAATAAGACCGATATTTTTACCCAGCATTGCCGGAGATCCATCAGTTGCGATGCATACAAGTTTATTAAGAGGTACATGAAAAATTTTTCATTATGGAATCTAATACATTTTTAATATCGGCACCGCGGATTGACTCTTGAAGTGCTCCTAAATCTAATAATTCTTCTTTAACAACGAAGTCAGAGGAAACAAAACGTATGAAAACTGCCAATTGCGGAAGATCTGTGATATATTGTGTTGATTCCTCGCGCGGGATACCAAGAGAAGGCTTTCAACAGGTTTGTTATCGAGCACAAGTAAATCTTTGGACAGTCCTGACAGAGGCGGCCCGAGGGGCATGCGGGGCTCCAGGCGAAGCGCAAGAGCGGTGCCTCTTCTCTATCATGTCTTATGAGATAGCAATAAAATGGCCCAGGAGCGGGGCCTCTATAAGCGCGGGGCCTTAGGCGATCGCCTACATTCGTACCCCCCTTGGACCGGCCCTGGCTCTGAATTGCTGCGTCAGCTGGCACTTGAGATAATAAACAACATCCCGGATGATGACTTCCAAATATACACGGACGGTAGCAAGGACAACCAGGATCGAGCTGGAAGTGGAGTTTTCTTCAAGTGCCCAAATAACACTACCCACTTAAAGTTGAGAGATCTGGATTCTTGTTCTGTTTTCCGGTCGGAACTTCTAGCTATTGAGACAATTAAAGATGACGCAAGGCTCCCGGGCTTTACCCCTATTTGGATCTTAACAGATAGCAGGAACTCTATCCAGTATCTGAGTGCATTGGGCCAAGAGTTTACGATAGAGCTGGTACAGAGAATCCTGCAGCATCTTTGTAGACTTTCTGAGGAGCGTGACATCTACTTGCAATGGATTCCGTCCCATGTGGGCCTACAGAGGAATGAGATCGCTGACTCCCTTGCAAAACTTGGTACAACTGAGCCCTTACCGGAGAATCTGAAGGTTACCTATTCGGAACTTTATTCCATCAGAAAAAGAAGTGTACAGCATGCCTGGAAATGCCCCCCAGCTCATTACTGGTACTCTGGCGATAGGCCTGGTCGTGCTCTGACCTTTAGGAGAGATAGAGGTGATCAGACGGCGTTTACTAGATTTATCAGTGGCCACATAAAGTGCATGAAATACGAGCAGCATAGAAAGGTCTTCCCTACTTGCAGTAGATGTCTCTTCTGCGCAGCTAGTCCTGACCATCTACTCGTTTGTGTGAATTTTACAAAGGAGGACTTCCTGCAATATCCCGTCTTACTTTTGGATTTTCTAAGGGTGAATTGACTCATAGACCAGTCAGGGTCAGAAACAACAACAACACATATATTCAAAATGTCCCGCAGTGGTCTGGGCACTAAACTCCGTCCCATTAGAGCACGGCAAGTGAAGCAGAATCCGGTTTGGCCAATGCTTGGGAGGCTCAAAATCCTCTCGGCTTGACTACTGTGGGACCGTTTACGCTAATGGGAGCTGGTGCATGTAAAATCTGTCGTGGTTCCAATATCCTCAAAGTTGTTAACCCTTTGAGGCGCAATCCTTTCCCAATGCTGAAAAAAGGGCAGCCGTTGCCATCGCTCGACTTAACTAGCACAGCCAGCTGTCGTCAAAAAAGGGTCTCTAGATCCGTGGCACGCGATGAACGTTTCGATCGTCCGTCATCTTGCTGGTAGTTAAGTCGAGCGATGGCAATGGCTGCCCTTTTTTCAGCATTGGGCAATCTATCCAGCTGTTCTTGTATTCTTCCATTTTTCAGCAGATGTCAGTGCTGTTAAAAATAATCGTGACAATTTTTTACGGGAAATGACGTGCTGAAAAGTAAAGAATTCTCGTGTAGCTATGTCACCCACAACTATTTTTATTGAAATCAAATCTATTCCTCGTGACTGGCAACAGTCAAAACGTTAGAGTTTGGTGTTCCCAGAGCGGGAACACTGCGCGTTAAAGGGTTGAACGATACCGCTGAGGGTGCCGATTTCAGGGGGTTGGTCCCTCCTCTGGAATTGGTTCAAATTAGGGGACCCCGGGCTGAATCCTTTCCCATCGGGGCTCTAAAAATGGAAGGGCTTGGCCAGTGCTTGGGAGGCTCAACTCCCACGGGGCACTAAAAATGGTGCTCCCTGTGCCCCCCACCTCCCTTTGGGCGGGGGGGGGGATCTGGCACCGCCGTTTGCGGTTGTCAGAGGGCATCAGAAACAACAACAACAACCTATATTCAAAATGAATACACGGCATTTACAAAACGTTTATTCATTCTGTAGATCACATACACTTTCAGAAAAATTCGTCTTTATATACACTAATTTATCCGTCATTTTTTCAACGAATAATTTCGGTATTCTATGGAAACGTAATATTTATGTGAATTCTTCTTCTCGAAATCTAAAGAAGAGAAAAAAAATTTCGTTGAATCTGAAGAAGTTTCTTCAATTGTCAGTAGAAAAGATAAATGGATATTCATCAAATAACGGAGATATTTCGGCAGCACTGCTGCGTAAAATTTCCTTGAATTGAAGAAATAATTTTTGATAGTGTGCATTTTTTTTTATTACAAGCACCTTTAAATTTAGAAACATCATCGCTTTCAAACATTAGGCTTTACTTTCACGTCGCATAAGAGCACTTGCACCTTTTTAATTACTTTTTACTTGACTAATAAAATTTAGAGAAAAAAAACTTTGCCTGAGCGGCGAGCGAGCACTCAGCCAGTTAATTACATGAAAGAAGCATTTAAATTTCAGGTAGCTAAAAAACAGACGAATTCATTATAATGTCATTTGTTAATTTAAGACACGTTAAAAAAAACTTTACCTTTAAATCCGAAAAGGTATGGGAAGGAATACAGATCAATTTTAAGGGGAATTTATACATAGAAAATTATATTAGCTTGTGTAATAAAGATGCATCTTGCTGTAGGATATTTTAAACTTATTATATGTGTTGCGAAAGTTTGCAATTCAAATGCCATCAGCAGGAAGGCAATTATGATAGTTATTAAACTTGCATTTAGAATTTTCCAAGTGAAATTTCTGCTGTTTTGTTACTAATACTGTCGCTACCGTTGTTGTTGTGTTGCTTTTAGGCAAAGCTACGCAAGAACTGTCTGCCATGGGATTGGGGGGTGTCTTGGGCGTAAAAATTTTAACCCTTTAACGCGCAGTGTTCCCTCTCTGGGAACACCAAACTCTAACGCTTTGACTGTTGCCAGTCACGAAGAATAGATTTGATTCCTATAAAAATAGTTGCGGGTGACATAGCTCCACGAGAATCCTTTACTTTTTAGCATGTCATTTCCCGTAAAAAAATAGTCACGATTCTTTTTAACAGCCCTGACATCTGCTGAAAAATGGAAGAATGCGAGAACAGCTGAATAGATTGCCCAATGCTGTAAAAAGGTCAGCCGTTGCCATCGCTTGACTTAACTACCGGCAAGATGGCGGACGATCGAAAGGTTCATCGCGTGGCACAGATCTAGAGACCCTTTTTTTCAGCATTGGGAAAGGGTTGCGCCTCAAAGGGTTAAGGGGTTCTAACACGTATTATCGTTGGAGAACTCTCTGAACGTTGTAGAACTCTCGCTATCGTAGTACACATTGAGAAAACTACGATTGTTGTTAAACTGTCCAATGTGTCTTAAAACAGTTTGAATTTATCAGTCATCGATTTAGGCAAATAAATAAATTAATAAAACTAGCCGCCAAGACCTTACTGTTCTATATAGTCAGGGCAGTGTTGGTCAAATTATCGGATTCATGCCAACGAAAGTAATGTTTCTTTGTTTTAACAGTATTTGTTATTAAATTCATTTAGGTTAGGGTTGCTACACATTTTGGATATCATCCTAAAACTTGATGGCGGCCATGGGCAAAGCCAAGTACAAACATTGCAAGGTGTATGAAAAGACATACATAATTGGTGACATTCCATAAAGTTATTATAAAATACTGTATTGGGTGATAACGTGTTGTACAAATTCCTACAGAAATGCTTCTTAATGGTAGTAGCTGCGGGGTTAATACGTTGTTACTTAAGTTAGCAAACCTGGTGTTTTATAGTACGGTTGCATTATTTAATACGTATCCTTGGTTACAAAAATATAAAAAAAAAAAACAGGAAATGGGGCTAAAATATTTTTTAGCCCATTGAAGGGAGATTTCTTTTTTTAATGTGCAATAAACGCGCATTGAAAAGATCCAAAGGATTTTGCTTTTTCGCGTATGCATTGTTATTTTGTAATATAGCTCCTGCGTGACATTCGAACCCAGTAACGAATATGCTTTCTTCACCGGACGTCATTGAAGTGTTCATTTGGAGTTTTGCACGTGTTATTGTTATTACACTGATGTTTACATCTAGTTGTTGCCACTGCCAGCATAGAAATATCGTCGATTTCGATACCGCATACATTAGCGTATTGTATAAGCGGATAAAATAACGAATGAATCCTATACTGTAGACAGGGCGTCCCATAATGATTGGGTCAAACTTTAACCCTTTAACGCCCAGTGTTCCCACTCTGGGAACACCAAACTCTGACGTTTTGACTGTCGCCAGTCACGAAGAATAGATTTGATTTCTATAAAAATAGTTGCAGGTGACATAGCTCCACGAGAATTCTTTACTTTTTAGCAGGTCATTTCCCGTAAAAAATTGTCGCGATTATTTTTAACAGCACTGACATCTGCTGAAAAATGGAAGAATGCGAGAACAGCTGGATGGATTGCCCAATGCTGAAAAAAGGGAAGCCGTTGCCATCGCTCGACTTAACTACCAGCAAGATGGCGGATGATCGAAATGTTCATCGCGTACCACAGATCTGGAGACCCTTTTTTGACGACAGCTGGCTGTGCCGCACAGCCAGCTGTCGTCAAAAAAGGGTCACCAGATCTGTGGTACGCGATGAACATTTCGATCATCCGCCATCTTGCTGGTAGTTAAGTCGAGCGATGGCAACGGCTTCCCTTTTTTCGGCATTGGGAAAGGGTTGCGCCTCAAAGGGTTAAGGGGATGGGGGGGGGGAGCATATAATAAAGTTTATACCTTATCACTGCAACAGGGAAATTTAGCTGTAGATGAACAAACAAATTACGATATAGTTAAAATTATGAATTTCTTTGTCACTGTATTGCTGTCAATGAAACAGAACTGAAAAAAAAATATTACTGCTATTGTTCTGTTATTAAATTGGAAAATCTGACATTGGAAAACTGGAACATTCGGAATATTAACTAACTAATCATGTGTTATCCTGATGCTTCAGTCAGAGAAAGGCTTAAATATACGATGGTAAAACTCTAAATACAGCCAGTAATTTTTTTTCTCTCTTTTCTTTTCTCTTCTGTTTCTTTTTCTTTTTTTCTTATTTGAGACGCTGAGGATTATAGTGAAAATTAGTGAAGTGAACTTTTACTTTAAGAATGTTTATTTTCAATTTTTAATTTGTTATAAATACTTCAATTCTTATTGAAAACAAGTTTTGCTAAAATAATCTTTGCCTGATAATGAATTCAAAATAAATAAATAAACATAAAACTGCGCATTAGAAAGATTTATAGCAGCTATAAGTTTCCTTTCAATGCGGGGAGAATTTAGTATACTTTCCTCAAACAGAAAAGGGGGAGATGGCTTCAAATGAGACTGAACTTCCCCTAACTTCAGAGGTTTATCCGGCACTGAGTGTGTGAGGGCTCAAGTATCGTCTTCGTGAATGGCTACTGAAGAAGAGAGCCAATCAGCGGACGGTATTTCATTCTTCGTAGCATCACTGAAGGGGGGAGTATCCAAACCGTCCTAGTCTAAGCCTGACTTTGCTCATTACTTTATGTGGGGAATGGTAATATATAGTTAGGGAATGATTTGTGAAAACGGTTTGAGGCGTGTTTGTGAGTGTCTAAAGTAACGGTGTGTGGGTTTGAAAAAGTCGTATATTACAGACCCTATTTCACAAAGCGAAATTTTCACTGACGCGAGGGATCTTGGAGCGCATCCCTCGCGTAAATCAAGACTCCACTCTAGTGGATATAATTGATGCGTTCTGCATAATTTATCTTTCCTGTTTTTCCTATTTAACACTTTCGAGCAAGATTGAAAAGTGTTTACGATTTCAGTTTGTCTGTCTGTCCGTACATTGATTGCATTTTACATTTGCAAATTACATTGACAAAATTACATTTGACATATTTAGCATTTACATGCATAATTAGATTTACATTGGGCCCCACCAGTAGAAGAGCGCATAGCACTCTGACTGGGAGCGGGGAAGTGCCTGGTTAAAACCCAAAGGTCAATCCCGTCAATCTAGCCGTTCGGAGTTTTCTGCGGTTTTCTCAGACCCTTACGAATGGGATCCTTCTCTCCCCCCCCCCCTATCGGCCTAGATCCCTAGCGTTGAAAATTGGCCGTGTTTCCACAAACAAACATTTATAGTGATAATGCAACATTTTTTAAAGATTATTTCCGAAATTGCGCCACATGTAAGGACCATATATTACCAAATTGGGCGCGAAAATAGTGATGTTTTGAAAAGTGTTTTATATTTGATGTGTTTGGCATAATTTATCTTTCTTGTTTTGATAATTCTGGAAATTGAAAAAAAAAAAAAAACTTTTCTGCATTTTCCAACTTTTAAGCGCGAACACAAGTAATCGGTAATCGCTCTCTCTCTTCTTTATCTCCGGAATTTCCCGTTTTATCCCAGGTGGCAGCACTTCCTCCCCCCCCTCTCCCGTCCGGCGCGCGCTTTTCGCGGAGTTTTATCCTCTCCTTCCCCGCCAGCTGCCGGGAAAATTTTCTTTTGCGCGCGGCAGAATATGAGTGCGGCGACTTTTACCACCGCTTGCTTTGCGCTGCTACTGCTAGTAGCGGCGTTCTATGGCGCGGCCGGACACGACGGAGACGGCCACTACACCAACGACTGGGTTGTCCGTATACAGGGCGGTCCAGAGAGGGTGGACCAGGTGGCGGCAGAGCTTGGATACCAAAATATGGGACAGGTGAGTGAGAAAATTTTTAACCCTTTAACGCGCAGTGTTCCCGCTCTGGGAACACCAAACTCTGACGTTTAGACTGTTTCCAGTCACGAATAATAGATTTCATTTCTATAAAAATAGTTGCGGGTGACATAGCTCCACGAGAATCCTTTACTTTTTAGCACGTCATTTCCCGTAAAAAAAAATTATCACGATTATTTTTAACAGCACTGACATCTGCTAAAAAAAGGAAGAATGCGAGAACAGCTGGATAGACTGCCCAATGCTGAAAAAAGGGCAGTCGTTGCCATCGCTAGACCTAACTACCAGCAAGATGGCGGGCAATCGAAACGTTCATCGCGTGCCACAGATCTAGAGAACCTTTTTTGACGCAGCTGGCTGTGCGACACAGCCAGCTGGCATGTCCAGTGACATGTCCAGCCAGTGTCATGTCCAGTGTCTATCACTGGACGTGATAGACACTGGACATGACACTGGACGTGACAGATGGTCACTGTCGTGACACTGGACGTGATAGGTGGACGTGACAGATGGGTAAAGTGTGAAGATTATGTCCTACCGCGCGGTTGTCGATTGGACGGTAAGGAGTTTTGGCGGTTTTCTCCAGATGTAACGTAAATGCGCATTAAAACCTATTAAAAAGTTCTCAGCCCTTACACTCCCAACAGGTAACTACCTCTAGTATAGCTTTGCCTTATTACATAACACATTCTTACAATTTTTTTACACAATTTCAAAAGTAAAAATACAATTTTTAAAAGTAGAAGCTTGTTATCGTGGAGTCCTAAAAGGCATAAAATAAAACTGTAATTCTGCACAGATATGCTAGAAAGGAATAAAAATTTCAAAACTAAGAAAACTTTTGAGAAAAATATACATATTTCTCTTTTGCAAGAGATGAAACTTTTTAAATATTCAAAATACCTTTAAAAGCATTCAATATTCCACTTGAGTTGTGTTTGCTTGTAAGTCATCCATTTAGTTATTAATATCTATTGCGAAGCTCACAAATGATTTTTAAGTATTGCACTTGTATAAATTGGGCAACTGTATATCGTTCCAACGCCATTTATTGTTCTTGTTTCTGATCAATTTTCGCAGAAAAAAAGGGTGTTGCAATTGGAAAATTTCTAATTTTTTTTCCTCTGTAACCTTGATGGTGAGACTTGCACTGTTTTAAGAAATCCCAATCGCGAGCTCATACCTTCAAATGTCAGTTGCTGAAATTTCTTTTCGATCCCGACTGATAGGCCGCTAAAAGAAAGTTTATTAAGATAGATTTTTTTTCTATAATGACCCTGTATATAAATGTTTATAGTAGTTCACTTTTCAAAGATTTTTTTGCCAATGGGCGGACATTTGCCGCAAGCCTTTGCAACTACTAAGGCCCGAACTACTGTTCTTTTTGTTATGGGGCTACCCAATGAGCGGCCAGCGATATCTCCTATGAAGGGACGGACAATTTAACACCAAGGTTGGGAATCGAACCCTTTCTGAAGGAGTGTGAAAATGGCACGTAAAGAGTTATCTACATCTTTGAAGTGCTGTCCAGGTGGTGTAGTAGCTAAAGAATCATCCTATCATGCCTTGGGTCTGGATTAAATTCCGGCTTGAGCTTGGGTGTTAACTCGTTCGTCCCTCTGTAGTTGGGTAACTTTACCCGCCTACTCAGTGCTCCCATATTATGAGGTTATCACACTAGCACAAAATCCAAGCAACTATCTGCTGGAACAACTTTTCTTCCGGAATTTTTAGGAGGAGTTAACGTTAAGGTTTGTAAAAGTAAACAAACTTTCTCCGATGCCAAATAGCATAGCTGTCAACCGTTCCATGTTTATCGAAACATTTTCCACCACTATTTTTGAAGAGTTTAATATTGAATTAAAAATATGGACTTGTTTTAAGCTTAAGATGGGAAAAAGACTAGTAACGAAAAATGTTCCCATAAAAGCAGAACTGTTGGCAGTTATACAAATAGTCATCGTGAACTCAAGTATCGCTGATTTGGCGTTTAGGCTATATTGTAACTCAGAATCTAGCATAACCCTTTCTTTCGTAGGAATGTTTACATCTGATTGGCGGGGGTTGGTTAATGATTGTGATACTTAAATTGATTACATTTATTAAAATAATGATCAAAATAATGACTAATTCGTCAATAAAATCGACTTCGAATTCCACACTCCACTTAGGCGCCGCCATACTTTTAGGCGGGGCAAGCTTCGAACCGTAGTCGATGGCGTAGCATGAAGAAATAATCCGATTGGCCGAAATTTCGGCCTACTCGGATTTTTTCGTTCCGAAAGTAAAAGTTGGAGGTTGCCGTTGTCAAGGAAACGACAAAGAAAATCGGTCTAAAAGTTGCTCGGATTTCAAACTAGTGTGATAACCCTGTTAGAATGAACGATTTTCAGACCGTTGTAGTGGCGAATGTTTAATCACCAGTGCCCATCCGCCATTTAACGAGAAAAAATTCTTTTACAGTGTCTCGCTTTTACCGTACAGTTTTATTTGTGAGGTGAAACAAAAAAAGAGGACATGCTTAGCGATACTTAATTCTATGATATTTATTTACTCATCTATTGAAAATTTTGATTTGACTCAAATTTTTACATCATTATTTATCAGCTTTTTATTATGAGATGTAACGAAAAGTAATGTCCTTTTTTTTATAAAATTTAAACAAATAAATTTGCGACAAGTATTGAATTAGAAACAAGCTGCGGCTTATTCATATTTGTTAAATTTTGAAGCGAGAATTTTATAGACAATACACATTTTTTCTTTGGGAAAAAATGGTCACGCCCCCCCCCCTTTATCCACGTTTACCCACCTTGGAGAATTTCGAAATGTTCTGAAATCGATTTTTAGGCATTCGTGTGTGTAGTATTAAGACTTTTATGGATACCTCTTTCTTCTTTGAGAACATCCAGGATGTGTGAAAAGAACATTTTGACTCCTTATAAATACAAACTGAGTTGCAAATTTTGGAAAATGGTTTCCAATATAGCCCCTGCGCTATAGAACTCACATGCGTGCCAAATTTCTTAGCTTCAGTAGTTTTGGATAGACAAAGTATTGACATATGAAAAAAGACATTACTGGACGGTACACCTATTAGGGAGTTTGTGCATATCGCTTTCACTCACGGTAACGCTAACGTAATGCCTTTGGACAATACAGCGCATGCGCACACATGAAATCCGAAACGTGGTGGGTCAAAATATTCCATATAGCGGATAGCTCTAGCGTTAACGTAGGAAGAAACGGTATGCACAAACTCCCTACTATCATCGACAGCAACAACCAATATATCATATGAGTGTGTACTTACTACCTCTGCCTCACAAAATTAAAATTGTCACATAATCCTTTACCACTTGGCGTAACGCCAAAGCGATCATGAAAAGTCAAGGATGGTACCCATAACATTCGCCGCACTGAACTGAACTGAAGTTCTGGGTTTTTCGGAGCACCTTAGCATAGAGCTTTATCTCCAGTTTGTAGTTATATGTCTTGAGGTACTTTATCATGAGGTGGGGGGGGGCCGGGGGCCCGGATCAGTTACAGATCAGTTTGGTCGTGCAGGAGTTCACTATGAGGGCGCAAAAACGAAGAGGACCGCTTTGGGGCGTTTTCGATTGCAGGGTTCGGAGGGGTCATAGTCCGGGTACTCCGCGGCTATTTCATTGGGAAGCTGGTTCAGCGTACCATAGTACCGAACAGCAAGTCTGTAAATGAACTGTCTAAGAGTTTTGATGTTCAGGTCTCTTCTAATGGCCGCGTTCTTTAGGAAATGATGCCCATTATGGATTGTGCGCAGAATTCCATTCTGCTTGCTTTCTAGTCGGTCAATTGAGGATCTTGCGGCATAAGCCCACACCGGTGCGGCGTACGTAGCAGTTGGTCTTATAAATGTCTTGTAAAGAAGCGCTTTGTTTTGCGGAGAGAGGTTCTTGTTTTTAATGATGGGGGCTAGCTTCCTGTAGGCCAGGGCCATCTTGGCTCTGGCGCTATCAATGTGAGGTCTCCAGGTGAGATTTCTGTCGATGGTGACGCCAAGGTATTTAACCTGTCCTTCCCAGTCAATCGGGGTGTTGTCGATCATAATCCTGGTCGGCTTATTCCGGTTGGAGAGGTACAAGGCCTGGCACTTGGGAATGTTCAGGAGTAACTTCCAGCCCCTGATCCAGCGGTTGATGGAGTCAAGATGAGTCTGCATGGCAGTGATGAGGGCAGAGCCAGTGTCGGCGTGGCCGACTATTGCCGCGTCATCGGCGTAGAGGGCCAGCATGGTATCTTGGTGGGTCGGAATGTCGTTAATAAAGACATTGAACAGGACGGGTCCGAGGATGGAACCCTGGGGGACTCCACTGGAAATTGGTGACGGGCTAGAGTATGCGTCTTTGACTCTAACTTGAAATCTGCGGTGGACCAGGTAGTTATTTAGTAGCTTCACTAAGGAGTCCGGGAAATGGAGCTTGACGAGTTTGTAAATTAACCCAACGTGCCAGACCTTGTCAAAGGCCTTCTGGAGGTCGAGAAGCAAGATGGCGGAATGTCGTTTCTGCTGATGCTGGATAGACAGGGCCTCGACGACACGATGCACTTGATGGACGGTAGAGTGCCCCGGCCGGAAGCCAAATTGTTCTGGGAGAAGCAGGTTACTGTCCGTGATGTGGTCGTTTACCCTGTTCAGAATCACCCGCTCTGCTATCTTACTCAAGCAGCTTAAGAGGCTAATAGGCCTATATGCAGTCGGGTTTGCCAGGTTCTGTCCAGCTTTGGGTATCGGGACTACGGTGGCAAGTTTCCAGGCCGGAGGAAAGTAACCAGTGTCCAGGATGGCATTTATAATCTTGGTGATGGCAAAGAGAGTGTTTACCGGAATGTTCTGGAGCATTTCATTTGTAATGTGGTCAGGCCCTGGCCTTTTGTTCTTCTTGGTGCGCTTGATGATGTTTATAACTTCACTCGGCGGGGCAGGGCTAATCCGATGCTGCGTAGGCTGCAGCAGGAACTCATAAACAGTCCTGTGCACATGGTAGTCCCAGCCCTGGGAGGAGAGGTTGGCAGTGTTCGTGAATTGTGTCTCGTAGCACGTAGCAAGAACTTCCGCTTTTTGCTTGTTCTGGTAGTGAAAGCTACCCTGGTGCTTCAGGGGGGGGCATGTCCGTGACCCGGCCTGTGATGCGTTTGACGGCTTTCCATATGGAGCCGTCATCAGGTGCGAGGTTAGTGATATAGCTGGTCCACTGTTCATTTCGGTATTTGAGGATTTCCTCTTTCACCGTGGCACAGAGCTGCAGGTAGCACTGCTTGTCCTCCGGGTTTCTGGTTTGATGAAACCTTTTCCTGGCCTGATTTCTTTGCCTGATGGTGGATCTGATTCTCCAGGGAAGCTTAAAGTGTTCTCTTCGAGGCACCTGCTTGGAACAGTCCCGATGTGCGGCGATGATATTGTCCGTGAGGCTGGTGATGGCCTCATCAATGTCCTGTTGGGTGCGTATGTTTTTGAAGGAGAAAGGGGAGCACCGAAGGTGCTCTGTGAAGGCTCTCCAGTCAGTAGACAAGTAGGGCCGATCCTTGAAACGTTCATGCAGCAGGCTGAGCTCAAACGTGACCGGGTAGTGATCTGAGGTGAAGCACTGAGTGACGGAGCAGGGAGGAGCAACAGAGAAGTTGTTGCTGATGGCCATGTCGATGGTAGAGAACACCGGGGTGCCCCGATGGTGTCCAACATGCGTATGGCTTGCAGGGAAGGACAGCTTAAGATGGTCTGAGATGATTAACTTCAGGAGGGAGCAGCCTCGCTTGCAATTTCTTTTGCAATTCCACGCGAAGTGGTGGGCGTTCAGATCCCCAGCGATGAAGTTTTTCTTGCACTTCTGTAGGATTGTCCTGATGTCTTGGACCGGGAAGGGCTTGGAGCAACTTACGTAGGCTGATGTGATCATGACGTCTTCTGTGAGACCAATTCGCCGCACTATCGCAAGAGTATAAGTTTATACAACGTATTTCTTTTAAATTTCGGGTTGTTAATTTTTTCTTTTTTTTTTCAGTATCGGTATTGAATTATTTAAATTGCTATAAATTTAAATTTATTGCATATAAAATATTTATGTCTTTCTTTTAAATAACAGCACGGTTTATTTTAGGAAATTATACGAATCTCTGCTTTGTTCGACAAACTTTTTTTCAGTTTACTCTAGTATATGATAAAGGTACTAATTTAAACTTGCCTATTTTGGGCGATTTTTGGCAAGCACTTCGAAAATCTTGTGCATTAAATTGGAATAAGTGTACTTAAACGAAAAGTAAATATTTTACTAAACAATTCAAATTTTGGTTAATTACTGGGCACCCTGTACATACGTACTTACACGTACAGATGTGACGTCAGGAAAAAATAGTAAAAATGTGTGCGATTGGTCGAGATGGATTGTGCATGCATTTATACGAACAAACAGGCATGCGTACGTTGAGACTTCTCTCAAAAACTCCTGAAAATAAATTTAGAGATAATTAAAGATCGATTTGTCATCAAAATATGTATACCCAAAATTTTCGCCATCACCATACTTCCTTTTACTTCACGAGGACTAAAAACTGCCAATTATGTATGTTATTTAACTTGTTCTTTTAATTCACTACTTAATTTTCTTTGAATTAGACGAATTGTAAATTGTCCAGGTTTTTAAGAGTACTTTAAATTTTTTAGCGATCGATTCAGGAAAATCGATCAAATTATAAAAAGACCGAAATAATTACTTTTTTAAGGAATTTGAAAAATCCCAATAAGTGTTGAAGAGTATATCAGAGTCACGTATCGAGAAATTCGAAGCGGCTTTAGTCCACGTATGTGCGTATGAACTCTGATCAGGTTTATAAATGCTCTGCTGGGGTCCAACGTAACGCGTATATGCAGTGATCAATTTAGAAGAGTACCCATTGGTTTTTCAAATGTGAAACACATGCAGTAACTACTCTAACCCTAAAGTATTGTTTGACCTTGCTTCAGTGTAAGACTATCGGAATTTTGGTTTTATTTGTGTGGTGAAAAGGGGAAGGGCCTTTAGCTCGAAATTCCCGTAGATTGAATGAATTAGAACAAGAAAGGAGATGAGTTGTATTACTTAATTCTGCGAGAGTGATTTATTTATACATAAATCTTGGTTCGATTCTAATATTTTTGAGTATTATTTCTCAGCTTTTTTTAAAGGTACATGTGGAAGTGTCCGTCGTCTTAAAATACTGCGTACAATTCCCGCCTTAAAGTTAATCTATCCAAGATTTTACAACAAATACTTATGGGAATGGAAGTTGCATAGACAATGGGAAAGATTAATTTTTTATAAAAAATATTACTTTTAAATTTCTGGTTGTTTGGTTTTGATTCCGTATTGCTAGTAAAATAATAAAATAGTTAGCAATTTGAATTTATTGCATGTAAACTTAACTTGCTATTTCCTAATTTTAACGATTTTAAAAGTTCGAAAATGAAATAAATATGTTCATGATGATTTCCCGTAATTTTGTACTCACTTTTACTATGCAAAACAACATAACTCTCCTCACTTTTTTTAAACATTACATGTAAATTTATTTTAAGATTCAAATTTAAACAAATTTAAAATTATATGTCAGTTATGTTACTATCCGAGTTGGGTTGTAGCTAGAGAACCATTTTAAAACCCCAAGTGTCTGGGTTCAATTCCCGACCTAATGCTAGACTAGGACTGGCTAATACCTCTCAACGACGAGTGCCGCCGTTAGAATAAAAATTCCAGTTATCTGTGTTATTCAATTTGTATTTGAAATTCACTTAGTTTTGTTTCACTCAGACTAATTATAAATCGCACAATCATAATGTACTTTCACAAAATTTACGATTGTATGTAAAATATTCAGCCTTCTTAAAGTTTTTTTAAATTTTTCGGTCGGTTATTTAGAAAGAAAAATATTTTAAAAATATTGAGGAGATAATTATTTTTTATGAAAAATAATCCATGAAACGTGTTTGTCATAAAGGTGCAGAATTTATCAGAGCCACCTTACGAGAAATCCGAAGCGACTTAATCATCTCTCGATGAATGCTGATCATGCTTATAAATGCTCTGCTGCAGTCCAACGTTACGCGCGTACATAGTGATCAATTTAAATGAGTACGCGTTGGTTTTTCAAATGTTAAACTCATGCCGGAGTTACTCTAACACTAAAGTATTGTTGTTTGAAACTTGCTAGAATGCCTGAGACTGCTTACCGTTTTCTTTGTGTAGTGAAACAAAAAAGATGAGTTGTGTTACTTAATTTTGCGATAGTCTTTTATTTATGGGAAAAAACTTCTAATATTGTATATTAACATTTATCTTCTTTTTTAAAAAGAAGATAAATGTTAATATACAATATTAAAAAAATATTGCCTGTAATATCCATATTTCGTGCACACTATTCTAAACCTAACGAAATGAACTCGTCCTAATTAATTACCAGACCTTAGGCCCTGGATTTTAAGAATGGTTTTTGGCATACAGATACATGGGTACCACACGTCGGACTAACGGAAAGAGTATTTATTTATAAAATATGTTTCTTTTAAATTTGTGGTTGTTGAAACATTTTTATTCTGTATATTAATAAATAAAAAAATTATTAGTAATATGAATTTAATGCATATAAAATAATTTATTAGTCTTTCTTTTAAATAACAGCACTGTTTATTTTAAGTAATTATTGTCTACTTAATGTGCAAGCTATTTTTCCCTGATAATATTACATTAAAGCTCTGATAAAGGTACTAAATTGAACTTAGACTTGCCTAAAGTAAATGAAAAACTTTGTAAAAAATACACATAAGATGTTACAGGTAAGTAGATACGTACGTTTCGACCAAAAATGCCTACTTGCCTACGTTTAGCAACTTCAAAAGTATGGAAATAAAATAAATAAGTTCATGATGATTTCACATAATTATAACCTCATTTTTATTGTGTAATGTAACATAACTCCCCTCACATTTTCTAAAACATTGCATGTGAATTTTTTTTTAATTCAAGTTTAAACAGGTGTTAATTAACTAATCACCCAGGTCGACACCCTCTAGATATAGAAAGCCTTACAACTGAAGCTTTGTCGTCATCACTAGATCTTATATGACGTCATCACAGTTTTAGTTTCACCAAGTATATCTGTTTTAAATTTGCGGTAAGTTTTCTCACTCATAAAACTTTTAAATGACTAAGCTCAAAAAATTAATTTTATGACATATAACAATTTTTGACCATCACTAATTGCATAATATGATACAGAAGAAGATTACAATGAATTATTTTGTATCAGAAAGGTATTTTAATTTTTATCTTTAATTTAAGATATTTTCTAATACTTGTAGCATCCACCAGAAATTTTAAACAGTTTTATTTTTTGTAGATACAACTCTGATGACGTCATTTAAGAAGAACTAGTGATGACGTCAAATCTTCAGTTAGGCTTTCTAACTGGGCAACATCTAGACGATGTTGTCCAGGTTAAGTAGTGGATAGAGATCCATTCGGAACACAGCGGTTCTGGGTTCGATTCTCGGTATTGGCATTTAGTCCTGTCTATTCACAGGAGGTAACGTTGGTCCACCTATTGTGTGCCTCCATAATAAACTGACCAGCACTTCCGCCCTAATAGTGGCTGATGCCTATAAAAAATGGTCATTTGAAATACAGCGACCACCGCTTATTCACTCAATGATTCAATGCTGTATAATCTGATCGTATCGCCAGGAACGCAAACAATTCATTAGAAAAGCACTAAAAACCGCAGTTTAATGAAATCAGCACTGACAGTTGATAAAATCAAAAAATCTGGAGTGACTCTACTCAACTTTCCGAACACTTATGATTAAGATCATTACCAACCATTTAAATATATCTTAATCGATGAACAATTCAAACATATATACCAAATTGAAGCTCAATCGAATGCGCCGTTTAAACGCTAGCGCACTTTCAAGAATTTCTCCCCATAGACCATAATGTAAAAGAAATCTTTGTCGTAGCCCTGTAGAAAAACTGTAAGACATATACACATCAAAATCAATACCGGTCTTACGATGGTAGTTTATAAAATATATACCGAATTTGGACTCAATCGAATTTTTCTTTTAAATGCTAGCGCACTTTCAAGAATTTCCCCCCATAGGCCATAATGTAAAAGAAATCTTAACACACCAAAGTCATATACACACCAAAATGAATACCGGTATTGCGACGGTGGTTTATAACATAATTTGAGCTCAAGCGAATGTCCCGTTTAGTAGCTATCGTGTTCACACACACACACACACACACACACACACACACACATTCATACATATTGTAAAAATAGCATAAATGAATTCAGAAGACCTCAAAACGTGTAAATACACCAAAATCTCGAAGTCGAATTTTTTCATGATTACAATACTTTCCTTACATTGTACATGTTCGGAAAGTAAAAATTAATATCCATCTGCAAAAATAAGCGCAAATCCTGTCAACTGTTATTGACAAGCAGTGAACTTATGAAATCTGAAATGCAACTAAAGCAATAACCTAGGAGAGAAGAGCTTGTGCTCGAGTTTGTTAACCCTGGTGTTATGCAGCAAATAATATAAAGGTATCGGACCGAACAAGTGACAAAAATGAATGCAGTTCTTTCTATACAATATTACTTAACCATACATTTTAAACCATTAAATTTACTAAGTTATTTCAGTCATCTATTGATGGTAACATCCCCTCTAAGAAATATCCTAAGGTCAAACAATGCTACCAGGAAAAGCTGCGATCTTAACACTTGATAACACATTGCGCGTCACAGTTAATACTTTAACAAGTGGCAGCAGAGTTCAACAAGTCATTACAGCATATCCAGATAAATAAAAACGCCTTATTATAGATTGTTGAAATTGGTGAAAATCATCGGAATTATTTAACACTGAATCAATCACTATCGTCGTATCATGTTTAAAAAATTGGAACTATATAACTTTTTTTAAAAATCACTATTTTAAACCTTATCGGTTATAAAAATCAGTAGTTTAATGAAATCCGTTTGGCTCAGGACAAATGTGAGTTTATTAAGCTGCGAGCTTTGCGGTTGTTTGAACCTTTCTGGTGTGTGAGAAACTGTCATGTGTGCGGTGAGACAAGAAAGTAGATGAGCAGTGTTACTAAATTTTTAGATAGTCATTCATTTATTGAAATTTTTTTACATTATTATTCATCGACTTTTTAAAAAGTTGTTGGCTGCAACGCCCGCCATCGCATATTCGACGGCACTTTTTCAACATCAAGAAGTAAATTTCTCTTAAGCATTACTCCCTTACCTTACGTAACAGGTTTCACGAAATATTAGAATTGATAGCGTGCAATATCATGGAAGTTATATACAGTAAATTTCTATAAAAAAAGAATACTTTAAAATTCTTGTTGTTAAAATTTTTGATTACATATCTTTAAAATAACATACGGTACGGTTGTAAAGTAACTTCCGTTTTGAAATAAAGAAAGAACAAGTACAGATACAGAAGAAATTTATTGCACAAAAATCTACCACCCTTACAGTATTTTTCGACATAGCTCCTGTGATTTTCCGGGCATTTGCCATAGCGTGGAATTTCTTCTTAACGGAGTTCTATTTCCGACCTCATTTTTTCATTTTACACAGTCCACTTATCTCTAGATAAAGAATTTAAGTCCGTTACCACCTTTTTCGGACACCCTGTATGTAAACTTAGGTAGAATAGAATTAAGAGTTTTGCTCGAGACATCTGACCCTTGTGTTAAAAAGTCAGTTAAAAATTCATAATTTGCCCTTTCTTCGAGACACTGAGGGGTGTTAAAATCAGACGTCGTCGTCATGATGATGTCATAAGTTGTGTCTGTCTCCCGGCTGCCACCAATCCACTCACCCACTCCATTGCGACCGCTACTTTTCTGGCAATAACTCGTTATTTCCGCAATATACCGCCGGCCATAAAAATGACCATAAAAAATATCTCACTACTTGTTATGATGCCTTCATATTTTGGAGGATTTTCATTTTATGTCTTTTGGGTAAACCGAGGGATTCATAACAAAACATGGAGCCGGAGTCTTTATAAAACTAATCAAAGCACTCCTGTACTGTAATTTACCGTATTGAAAGAGATGGAAACATTTAGGGAAAATACTTAAAAAAAACTGGAGTTTAAAACAATAAATAATAGCTATTTATAAAACACACACACATAAATGCTATTTATTGTCCTGACGGATGGGACATTTTTCTTACTATTTTAATTTGCCTACATAACTAAGTCTTTAATAATTACCATCAAATTTATTTGTTTTAAATATTTTAAAATGTTTGGAGATGTTATTTTGAATTTTTCTAAGTTGCACTAGTAGAAGATAATTTGTAAGAAATGTTTTTGTTAACAATGTTCCAACCCTCCTGACTCTCCTATATTACGTATTATTTATAATGGAAGACTCTAATTCAATTATGCAGGTACGAAAAATAATTTGAAAGTGAAACGAAGCAGTTTTTAGAAACTCCAGTTCGTAAATATAACGTAAATCAAAGGACAACCGTAGTTTAAAATTCTACTATATAGAAAATACAAAATATTAATTAAAAAAAAAACCTGATGTGGATACCGCATGACTAACTTGTACATCTATTAAATTACACATATTTTTGATGCATTTCATTTAAATCTATCTAATTTGAAAGTCAGATAACATACTACAGTAAAAATAAGGTCCAGCGATTTCTCGCAAAAATTGGGGATATCGCCAAGCTGAGTTCAGTTATGAAGAGAACCCTTTCTCCGTTCTATTCCTTTGAAATTCACCAAAGATAGCGACAGTTCGCGAGGTTTTAGGCATTGCCCAAACGATGACTGTCCATCGACCTTTATGTATTGAAAGTCTTTCGGGTGACCCTGCACATAAACTAGCCTGTCGATTGCAACCAAAAAGGGGTGCACAACTAGATATTACAATAGTTCTAAATGAAAATTTGAACACTCTGTGGCTAATCGTGTTCGAGTCATGCGAGATACGAATATACGTAGATGCGGTTATACGTACGTACAGACGTCATACCGAAGCTATTCAAAAGGGACAGTAATTATATACGTACGTACACATTTGTAAGTACAGACATTACACAGAAATTTTTCAGAATAAATTTAAGGATAATCAAAATCGATTTTTTCTTCAAAATCTTTTGACATTATCAAATTAAATCAAGAAAAGAAATCTCGTCACGTCACGTGACAGTTTGTTTTAAAGCTTATTTAATGGATGATTAAACATATTGAAATATAAAGTTTCATACTCATTTTTAACATTTTTTCAGTAAAGCTGGAAAGTGTTTATGATTTCAATTGGTCGGCTTGTCTCTATGTCTGTGCCCTAATTGTCGCAAATATAACTTCGAAATTTTTACATGTTATCCCTAAGTAACCTGTTGGAAATGGAGTACATAGATAATATTTATAGTTATTTTACAGGAATACCCCAAAAAGTTACATATTGAATAAAAAAAAAAAGAATGAACTCGGCTGTTCAAGCCTCGACAGGGGGAGATCCCCTCTGAACCCCCCTAATTTTTTAGTTTCATTATTCCCATATTAAAATGATATTAATTGACTTTGTCTGTTTATCGCTCATCTTTCGCATATTTCGCCTGGTAACCCTATGTTGAAATTTTTATGAGTGTAACCTATTTATAGAAAAATACATAGTCATTAATAGATGTGAAGCATATTCTACAGCTTACGAAATATTATAACAATAGATTAAAGCTGTTGTGAACTAATAGTATTTAAATACATGTAAAATTATGTCGCTTTATTATGTCGCCTTTTTATGTCGCATTTTTGGGACACATTTTTCAATAAAGGGTGTTGAGAGATAAAATAACATAGTCATTAAAAAAAATAAACTCGGCTGTTCACGCCTCGTCAGGGGGAGAACCCCCTGAACCCCCCTAATTTTTTAGTTTCATTATTGCCATATTAAAATGGTATTAATTGACTTTGTCATTTTATCGCTCATCTTTCGCATATTTCGCCTGGTAACTCTATGTTGAAATTTTTATGAGTGCAACCTATTTATAGAAAAATGCATGTGGAGCATATTCTACAGCTTACGAAATATTGTAACAATAGATTAAAGCTGTTGTGAACTAATAGTATTTAAATACATGTAAAATTATGTCGCTTTTTATGTCGTTTTTTTTATGTCGCATTTTTGGGACACATTTTTCAATAAAGGGTGTTGAGAGATAAAATGACATAGTCATTAATACATGTGAAGCATATTCTACAGCTTACGAAATATTATAACAATAGATTAAAGCTGTTGTGAACTAATAGTATTTAAATACATGTAAAATTATGTCGCTTTATTATGTCGCATTTTTGGGACACATTTTTCAATAAAGGGTGTTGAGAGATAAAATGACATAGTCATTAAAAAAATAAACTCGGCTGTTCAAGCCTCGTCAGGGGGAGAACCCCCTGAACCCCCCTAATTTTTTAGTTTCATTATTGCCATATTAAAATGATATTAATTGACTTTGTCATTTTATCGCTCATCTTTCGCATATTTCGCCTGGTAACTATATGTTGAAATTTTTATGAGTGTAACCTATTTATAGAAAAATACACGTGGAGCATATTCTACAGCTTACGAAATATTGTAACAATAGATTAAAGCTGTTGTGAACTAATACTGTTTAAATACATGTAAAATTATGTCGCTTTTTATGTCGTTTTTTTTATGTCGCATTTTTGGGACACATTTTTCAATAAAGGGTGTTGAGAGATAAAATGAAATATAGTCATTAATAATAATAACGATCTCATTTTTATAAAAATATTTTTTTTCTCTATCATATATTGCTGATCCCATTACCAAAGAGCATCCCAAACTGTATTTAATGTTCGCTTCCTCTTACACAGAAGAAGCAGCGTTTCTTGTGAGGGGTATCATTGACAACATCGTAAACGGGAATAAAAGAGGAAAGAAAGCGGGATCAATCTCTTTATTTTCTCCGGAAATCTAAAACAGGAGTTTCGGTAAGCTCCACCGAGGCAGCCACATACCGTCTAAGTCCCTTCAGTCCAGCGTGGGCAGTTAACGGTTCATAAACTGAATTCTGCCTTAGGCCTCTTGGCACTAAGAAACAAGTACGAAAAATCACACCAAATGTATTAAACACATTCCAACGCACACACTTCTACAGTGAAACCTTGTTAGTATAGCGGGGCCACTTAACCCTTTAACTCGCAGTGTTCCCGCTCTGGGAACATCAAACTCTGACGTTTTGACTGTTGCCAGTCACGAAGAATAGATTGGATTCCTATAAAAATAGTTGCAGATGACATAGCTCCACGAGAATCCTTTACTTTTTAGCAGGTCATTTCCCGTAAAAAAAATTGTCACGATTATTTTTAACAGCACTGATATCTGCTGAAAAATGGAAAAATGCGATAACAGCTGGATAGATTGCCCAACCCTGGAAAAAGAGCAGCCGTTGCATATCGCTCGACTTAACTACCAGCAAGATGGCGGAGGATCGAAACGTTCATCGCGTGCCACAGATCTAGAGACCCTTTTTTGACGCAGCTGGCTGTGCGGCTGCCCTTTTTTCAGCATTGGGAAAGGGTTGCGCCTCAAAGGGTTAAACAATGAGCTTTTCTCCAAGACTTTCATCAATGAAACGGAATAGAATCTGTAAACTATCAGTTTTATTTAAGTGCTTTCTGTAACTAAAAAGCGAAAAATAATTCTTAATATAGAAATAAATTAATGAACGAAAAATAGTATTATTGTGAAAAAAAGCGTGGGGTGCTTTGTGCTATATTAATTGTATCATTTTTGTATTAATCGTACCGATCGAATATTCTCAAGAACTGGTATATAGAGCACCCCACGCTTTTTTCACAATAACACTATTTTTCGTTCATTAATTTATTTCTATATTAAGAATTATTTTTCGCTTTTTAGTTAGTTAAATTTATCACTAAAGAGTGTTTTTTGGTTTTTTAAACTATATTTTTATTTCTCACTTTTTAGTTCGATTTGCTATCAACGCGTGTTTTTTTATTTTTATTTAAACTGTATGTATTTAAAATTTATTTTTAATTTTCGATATCTCTCATAAGACACTTAGGAACACTAAGTTGGAAAGTACAAACTGTGAGATAATTTATTTTCACAGTGCACCAGTGGCGTAACCAGGATTTTATTTCGGGATGGGCTGGGTATCAAATTTAAAGCTAAAGTTCAATTGTAAGCTAAGTAAAGGGTCCCATTTCTGAGGGGAGAGCTGCACCCTGAGCCCCCCCTCTGGCTACGCCCCTGCTGTGCACCAAAATATGAATCAACCTGCAGTTAAATGCTACCTTCCTCACTGAAAAGTAAAAATAGGTCTCTAATCAACAAATAAAAGCGTGTTAAAAAGAATGGCCTTAACATGTTCTTATACTCAACTCTTCCATAATGTGATGGATCACGATATTTTGTAAAAATAAAAAATATTGCCGTCACCAGGATTCGAACCGGGTTTATTGCGGTCACAACGCAATGTACTAACCACTATACGATCACGGCCACAGGAAGAGAGGTTCTCTTAAGATTGTAATCTTTGGAAGTGTACAACTTTCAATCAGGATAAGAAATGATCAAATTATTTAATCCTGGCCATCCTGATCAGGATAATGAGATAAACTTATAAAATTATTGTATTGTCACCGGTTCTTGATAAACGTACAAAGTTTGAATTAAATCTGTTCGTTTAAAGTGGGTCAAAATCGAGTCTAAAGGAGTCGGTTACAAACATACAAACATACATACAGGTGAAGCTAATAAAAGCGTGTTAAAAAATGCGTTCCTTTTCCGACAAACGGCAGTCGGGAAATTCACTGTTGCTTCAACACTGCTTCCAAAGTGATTATCAGCAGGTACACGAAGACGACATTTTCGACCCCACATTGCTGTGTGATTCCGAACCGACTGGGTCCTCTCTACTTGCCTTTACATTTTTGGCATACATAATTTAGGAACACTTTGTGTAGGAGAAATACTACACTGGTCATAGCAATTAAAAGATATTATAAGTTTTATATAAAACAACGGCATAGGAGAGTGCTGCGCCTCGAAGGTGCTCAAAATCAGACTGTTGGCATCAGAGGAAATCATACACCCTATTAAAAAAATTTTTTTTAGAAGGAAAAACCTTTTTTACTTTCCGAACGAAGGAAAGTATTGTAAGGAAAGTATTGTAATCATGAAAAAATTCGACTTCGAGATTTTGGTGTTTTTACACGTTTTGAGGGCTTCTGAATCCATTTATGCTATTTTTACGAGATGTATGTATGTGTGTGTGTGTGTGTGTGTGTGTGTGTGTGTGTGTGTGTGTGTGTGTGTGTGTGTGTGTGTGTGTGTGTGTGTGTGTGTGTGTGTGTGTGTGTGTGTGTGTATGTGTGTGTGTGTGTGTGTGTATGTGAGTGAACACGATAGCTCCTGAACGGAGCATTCGATTGAGCTCAAATTGGATATATACCTCATAAACCACCGTCGCAAGACCGGTATTGATTTTGGTGTGTATAGGACTTATAGCTTTTCTACAGGGCTACGACAAAGATTTCTTTTACATTATGGCCTATGGGGGGAATTTCTTGAAAGTGCGCTAGCGTTTAAACGATACATTCGATTGAGCTTAAATTGGGTATATATGTTATAAACTACCGTCGCAAGACCGGTATTGATTTTGGTGTGTATAGGACTTATCTTTGTAGTAGCCCTGTAGGAGAACTATTTCTTTTACATTCTGGCCTATGGGGGGTGCGCTAGCGTTTAAATGGTACCTTCGATTGAGCTGAAATTGGGTATATATCTTATAAATCCCCATCTTAAGACCGGTATTGATTTTGGTGTGTATAAGACTTATAGTTTTTCTACAGGGCTACGACAAAAATTTCTTTTATATTATGGCATAATGGCACATGGGGAGAAATTTTTGAAAGTGCACAAGCGTTTAAACGGTGCATTCGATTGAGTTTCAATTTGGTATATATGTTTGAATTATTCATCGATTAAAATTTATTTAAATGCTTGGTAATGATCTTAATCGTAAGTGTTCGGAAAGTCGAGTGGAGTCACTCCAGATTTTTTTAATTCGTTTTTTCTCACATGTACTTTTTTTCTTTTCTTTTCTTTTTTTTTTATTATTCAAAATTAAAGCATCAACTTCAGAACTGCCAAAAGTCTTAAAGAATCGTTTTGACAGTGGCAAAAAAAAAATGTCCAGATGTGTGGACCTCTGGATAGAAAAGGTTAAACAAGGAGTTCGCCAGTTTCTTTCAGATTTTAGAAGGGGGTTGCAGGGAAAGGAAGGTTCCGAACTACTGCTTTAGAATAATCAGGTCTTTAGTAAAAGATTATCCATCATAAGAAAGAGTGACGCTGGTAGGCGCAGTGTTTAGTTATTGATTTTCATCAATTTTTTTGTTCAAGTTTTAAAACAAAATTGAACTGCATCTTTACTGTGAGTTAAAAGGCAGTTTTAAGTATAGAACAGCGGCTGTGCAGACTTTTTAAAAAAATAAAATTTTAAGGCTTATCTTGTTTCGTCTATAAGTGCACGCCCCTCCTCTCCCCCCCCCCTTCGAATAAAAAAAAAGCTGCACGTTTTCAGGCTACACCATATCCCCTCCCGTATTTTTTAAATTTGATGTGGAATGGAAACAACGTCACTTTTTTTTTTTTCTTTTCCAAAACCCTCAGATGATTCAGAATTGTTTTGTTGATGCTATAGACAATCTGTTTTCGTGATTTTGAAATAATATTCTATTGAAGTACGCGGTCCCCGACACCCAATATCCCCGGTGTTTTTCGGCTCTCTTTGAACTTGACGTCATCTGCCCGTTCCCGATCTGCAAGGACAAATCAAAATAAACACTCCGACCTCATCTATTGTTTCTGTTTGTTTTTCCACCACCACCCCCCGATCAGCCGTCGCGGGCTTCATTTCCGGGCGCCCGAAAGGCATCTTCCCACGCCCCCTGGTAATCCCCCACAGGGGCTATCGTTAATGTCCTAGGATTAGCCTCTGTCCATCTGTTTTCATCTCGTTGTGTCCACCGCCGACGTAGCCACAAGCTCTCTTCTATTTTTGTTTTATTTCTCTTTCATGGCGAGAGTTATGTGTGATCCAGCGATTTGTTGTGATTGGATCCCCATGAGAAAGTTGATGAAAATAACAGATTTTTTTCAGACTTTCGAGAAAAGTTACAATGTATTTTTGGTTTCTTTGTATGCGTCTGCCAGTTCATTATCCGCCTTAACCCTTTAACGCGCAGTGATCCCGCTCTGGGAACACCAAACTCGGACGTTTTGACTGTTGCCAGTCACGTAGAATAGATTGGATTTCTATAAAAATAGTTGCGGGTGACACAGCTCCACGAGAATCTTTTCCTTTTTAGCACGTCATTTCCCGTAAAGAAATTGTCACGATTATTTTTAACAGCACTGATATCTGCTGAAAAATGGAAGAATGCGAGAACAGCTGGATAGATTGCCCAATGCTGAAAAAAGGGCAGCCGTTGCCATCGCTCGACTTAACTACCAGAAAGATGGCGGACGATCGAAACGTTCATCGCGTGCCCCAGATCTAGAGACCCTTTTTTGACGACAGTTAGCTGTGCTCGCGCACAGCCAGCTGCGTCAATAAAGGGTCTCTAGATCTGGGGCACGCGATGAACGTTTCGATCGTCCGTCATCTTGCTGGTAGTTAAGTCGAGCGATGGCAACGACTGCCCTTTTTTCAGCATTGGCAAAGGGTTGCACCTGAAAAAATTAAATAAGACATTTAATATAAGTGTTATGATAGATGTACGTACAAGGACATATATAAGGTGGGTGCAGTGGCGGAGCCAAGGCGGGATAAAAGGTCACAACTCCCCCCATGAGGAATTTTTTGCCACACAAAATGCATATTCTTCACTCCCTTACCACACATGTGTATATGGGGTCTGGACGGACACCCCCGTTAGTCTACGCAAAAACGATCATTTTTACAGCATATCCATACCTTTTTTGTATCAGTGCCTCAAAATAGTATAGGGTCAAAATATTTTTTAATATTATACAAATTTTGAAAATTCTATATTATTTTAAAATTTTTATATTAATTTCGCGAACTGAAGAATTTAATCAGTAGGAGAGAGTGGTAATAAAAGGGCTTTTTTGTTTTTTATTTTTGGAATTTTTTCTAATTATTTTCATGGACTTAAAATTACATGATGTTTGCTTCAACTTATTGGTCACATAAAACAAAAGTAATAATTTGAATAAAAATTGTTTTCGGAAAGTTATAATGAAAAAAACTGAAAGAAAAATTTTGACGCATTCAATCCCACTCATTGCTGGTAATGAGTGGGTGACTAAATGAAATTTGAGAAAAAATTAAAAATTAACCTTTTTATTATTAACACAAGAAGGCAGAATAGTAACTGTCATATATATACATAATCTAATTGTAATATATGTATATATAATATATGTACATAATATACTAATGCACATGTACAACATTGTGTCGTACATTAAAAAATTAAAAAGTTTCAAAGTTCTATAAAAGCAACCAGTGGCGTACACAGGACTTGCTCTTGAAGAGACTCCATCCAAGCTCATAAAGATTTGACACTAATCATTTCAAAAAAATATTATTTTTATTTTAATCGTGACCCCCTTTTATTGCGCTTTAGTTCTCTTAACTGCTGAAAATAAGAATTTGATAAAGTGTTCTGACATTTAAACGCCAAAAATTACATGATTTAACGAGGCAAAATTGATAACTCTTTTGGGAGATTAGGATCTAATGACAGAGATAAAAAAAAAAAAAAAAAAAATCTGGAGTGACTCCACTCGACTTTCCGAACACTTACGATTAAGATCATTACCAAGCATTTAAATAAATTTTAATCCATGAATAATTCAAACATATATACCAAATTGAAGCTCAAACGAATGTGCCGTTTAAACGCTAGCGCACTTTCAAGAATTTCCTCCCATAGGCCATAATGTAAAAGAAATCTTTGTCGTAGCCCTGTAGAAAAACTATAAATCCTATACACACCAAAATCAATGTCATACAAAACAATGTCAAATCAATGCCAATCAATCATACCGGTCTTATAATGGTGGTTTATAACATGTATACCCAATTTCAGATAAATCGAATGTATCCTTTAAACGCTAGCGCACTTTCAAGAATTTCCTCCCATAGGCCATAATGTAAAAGAAATCTTTGTCGTAGCCCTGTAGAAAAACTATAAGTCCTATACACACCAAAATCAATACCGGTCTTGCGACGGTGGTTTATAACATACCCAATTTGAGCTCAATCGAATGCCCCGTTCAGGAGCTATCGTGTTCACTCACATACACACAAACACACATGCACACACACACACACACACACACACATACATCTCGTAAAAATAGCCTAAATGAATTCAGAAGACCTCAAAACGTGTCAATACACCAAAATCTGGAAGTCGAATTTTTTCATGATTACAATACTTTCCTTAAATGGTACATGTTCGGAAAGTAAAAATCACTTTAGTGACTAAAGCTTGTAAGTAATTTATAGGTTTAATTTTCATTCTCAAACTAAAGACAGATTATTTCCAAGTGGACGAGCGAAAAAAAAAAAAATAAATTTCAACTAATTTTTGCAACAGAAAAATATTAATGGAAGTTAGAGCATAAACAAACTGCTCTTTCATTAGGAAGAAAAAGGGGGAGGGGTGAAAACTTGAAGAACTTTTTCAATCGCCTAAATGTGTACAGGAAAGTAAAGTGCTAAATGAATAGGAAAGAGTTTTATTTTCTCAATAAAATACCTGTAAAACGAGTTTCCTCATGAAAACACCTTAACGGCAAGGGGGAGGGGGGGGGCGTATTTCTTGGACCGTAAGATGCACTGCGATTTATACCGGACTAGAATTTACCAAGAATACTTCGTTAATACTCTTTTTTATTATTATTTTATTTATAAAACGTCTAAGATATTTTTAAATAAAGGTGATCAGGGGTATACATGTACTTGAATGTGAAAATTTAATGCTAGAGTGCAAAAAAAAAATTGTTGTAATGTCTGCACGACCACCAAAATGAAATCATCTGACGAGATTTTTTTCCCCTTCGACAGTTATTGAAAAGTGGTTCAAGTCAGTATGCATTTATCTTCGTATCTCTCATATTTTTTAGAATATAATTCTCGAATTTTACTTCATTATTGTGGGGGGGGCACATTTTACTAACACGAAATTGTTTTGTACGGGGCTCGTACACAAATTTAAAAACTGTAAGTTTTTTAATATTAACGATTGGAATTTTTGTTTTATCTACTAGTGTTAGTCTTTCTTCATACCTTATTTAGAACAAATTTCAGCTTCCATTGCCCTCTTATGTCTAAAAGATAAAAGAATTAAAGTGTGTTACCACCTTTTTGGGACACCCTGTATAGTGATTTAGTGCGTATTTAATAGGGAATGCAATCCCGATCCCGCACAAATATTTGCGGGACTAGTCCCGTGGGATTACGATCCTAATCCCGCGGGATTCATATCGAGAAATAAATTATTTTTTATTAAAATTTCACGCGCTTTCTCAACCAATAGACCGAAAATTTTTGAATATTCATGTCTTTCACCTATCAATAATTACAAATTTTAATTTAAAGTTTTATTTTTTAAAATTATCTTCCAATGGGAGTCTGGATCAAACATCTAAATCTAAACACCATAATCTAAATTTTTCGAAAACTTCCCAATCCCAAGTGAACTGAAATATTTCATACAAATTTATCTCTGAGTGAACAATTATTAATTAATTATAAAAAGTTTTCATTTCAGTTATTAATTTTTTTAATTCACAGTTTTAAACTAAAATTAAATCTAGACCAGGAAATGATTCATTGGATTTGTTCGATTTTGTACGTTCTTTTTTCAGCAACTAAGAAAATAACGTAAGTATGTGAATGCATTTTTCTGTAAATTCCTCAATTTTAGAAACTAACATAACTAACACTAGTATATTAAGACATAACTTACTGTATTATTCTGAAAATAATGATTATAATTTTCATATTTCTGTAAGTTATTGTATGAATTATCTCATAAGATTAATTATTATTATTAAAGTTAAGCTTCATAGTGCTTAAAATCTTACTATTTTTACTTTTCTCTGTTGAAATGAAGCCCTACCTAAATGAAATGTCAATAATCAATTTGGTTGGCGGGATCAATAAATCTCAATCCCGAAATTCCGCAAAACGAAAAACAGTGCGGGATTGCATTCCCTAGTATTTAAAATCTATTATACAAATGTGAAAGTTTGTCTGTTTGTTTGTCCGCGAACTCCTTCCACACCGTTCGATCGGCTTGAAATTTTGCATACGTATGAAAAACGACTTAGAATAGTCCTTAGTCAACTTTAAAATTCTAAAAACTCAGTCGTTCCAAGATTTTTTTTTTTGATTTTTTGATAATTTTCACCTTCAGAAAGCGTGTCGAGTTTCCGATTGTCTAAAATAGTGATCATGTGATATACCATCTATATGCTGGAGATAGATATAGATATAACAGTAAAAAAAAAAAAAATAGTTTATCATAAATGAAATGACGTCATTTCGATGTCACGAGTTTAAAAATGCATTAGAAATTTTAATATTGTGTAAAAAAATAATTATGTCACATATCATCTTTATGCTAGCGATTGACATAACTGTAAAGAAAGTGGCACATCAAAATGACGTCATTTCGATGTCAAGAGGTTAAAAATGCATTAAAAATCTTAATTAGGTTAGTTACCAAGCCTAGACAAAATATTACACCACGAGCGAAAAAATAAACTTCTGTATTATCAGATGCTGTCTTAAGTAAAATAACGTGAGTTTTGGTTTCCCTCCTCCTTCTTTCAATAATTCATGTTAAACTGCCAATGACGCAATTTTGACGTCATGAGTTTAAAAATGAGCTAGAAATCTACGTAAAAATTTACTACAATAAAAATTTAAAAGTATTTTGTTTAATGCATGAGCTAACCTTAGCGATTTTTGAGCACTATGATTTTTCAGCAACCATAATAACGAAAGAAAACTTGCAATTTTTAAAATAGTGAGAAATTCAAAAGGGGCCACAAGGTGAAAATACTAATTAACGTAAAACATAGTATTCGTTATCGGATTGACGACGGCCATCATATGTATTCCAAAAATCGCGCAAAATGTCGCCAAGTTTTGACAACTTTTGGCGGTTTATACATATTAATTATACCCTTTTTTGGCAGAATTCCAGCAACTTAACAAGTTCTTCCACAAAAGTTACGCCATTAGCAAAAAATATCTCCGAAAAATATTTGAAATACTAATTAGTTAGTTATAACCCCAGCATCTCAAAATTAACTTTAGCAAGCTCTATTGCAAGTGAGTTTCAATATTACTTCGTTTGAAAACTACTGTGTTAAATAACCAGACTAAACTAGCATGGCCAGAACGTAACATCATAAATTAAAAAATTGCGTGAAATTCTAAACTCTGCTACGCAATTTAACATCCTATTTGCAATTTGAGCTATTCTAAAAAGCGCCTCGAGATTGCACAGTTTGGTGTTTTTCACGAGACTGAACCATGGAGAATTTAAATATTTAGATTGGTACAGATTGGATATTTTGCACTACGGCGAGATGGAATATTTTGCGGTGCTAAATTTACTCCAATCTGACAAGAATTATGCTTAAAAAGATATGGAGAGGTGTTTCAATGGCAAAACCATTATAAATAATGTTTATTATTTATGCTAATGTATAAATTACTAAGAATCATCAAAGAGTACCATTGGCCAAAAGGCACCATTGGTTTCAAATATCTAAACTGGCTCTTTAAATTGAGCATTAGAGAGGCATAAACGAAGATCGATAATGTTTAATAAGTAAGAGATAGTAATAGGTAGTATTAGTAGATTTGTTAGGTTAAAATGAATTAAAGCACAGTATATCACGTTAATAAATATTTCGTGAAATTTTATTAACGTGATAACCCAATGAAATTATTAACGTGATAACCCAATGAAAAGAAGTGGTCTATTAATTATTTTTCAACGGTCTTCTTGCAACTAACTAAACTATAATCCTACTTTGCGTTAATGTATACCGTGATAGTTTCAACAAAAGGGACTGCCTACATTGTAATTTTTTTTTAAGATTTTGTTTTGTCACAGGTAGTTATTTTAGAAAAGTATTCTTTTCCTACCGTGCGAAGAATGGGCACGCAGCTAGTATGAAATATTTTTGTTTATTTATTTTTGGCCAAATACAAGAAAAAATATTTAACGGCATTTTTGCCAGTATATATCAGCTTTGCCTCTTAGACGACTAAGTTATACAGTCGGTCTGTGAGACGCAAACTGATATTAGGACACTTGTAGCATAAATAAGGAATGTTTGGGGATCGAATTTTAAGCGGTTTAACGAGAATTTTAAGATTTGAATAGAGATACTTAAATATTAAAACTGTCTTTGACACTTTCCAACATTGTTGAAAAGTGTTTAGCTGGACTGTCCGTTCGTTCGACTTCTAACTTTCTTAAATATTCATCAATTACTACAGAATTTATGTTCTTTCTATGCACTCCATTACGTACCCAATGAAAAAGAGTGTACATAGCATTTATAATTCTTTTAGCAACCCGAAGAATCCCAGTATATTCCGTTCAAAGGAAAGTGATTGTTTAAAACATATTTTAGAGATATTCATCTGTTTGAATCAAAACACAATTAATGCATGATGTAAAGGTTTACAAAATAATATCCTCCATCGAAAACAGCGTTTTATCTACATTTCTTTTACTTGGATTACTCAAAAGAATTTTATTACTTTACAATCTATGGCAGTTGAGACATTTCGATTTGTCGACTTTTCTAGAGAGAAACGTTTCATCATGATTTGATTCCGTCGATCAGTTTAAGCAATGAATCATTTTGCAACGTTTCTCCACAGAGAGGTTGCAATTGATTTAGTGGCATTTTATGATGAAATTTTGGACTTCTTCTTCTAATGGTCTAGAAGCATTTTCATTTCACTATAAAAAGAATAATAATGCACCCCGTAAATGCGTATACTTTTAAGTAATATTTCTAGTTAGTAAAGATTGATTTTATTTTATTTCAAAACTAATGGTAATGTCATTATAATTCTGTGAATGTGAACTACTGATGAATGTGTGCTACTTATAGGATAATGTTGAATTTTTTTAACAGAAAAATGAATGTAATGACCGATTTTTGAAGGTCGTCAAAAAATTTACATTTGATATTTATGCAACGCCTAAAAGGAAAGTCCCTGATGTCAAAATAAATTCTTTTAAATAAAGTTAAAATTTGTAAACAAATTACAATATTTCAGTTATAGTGCTTAGCAAAGCGCTTGTATCTCCTTGTTTGGATAGTATAAATAACTTTTGGATAGAAAGCATAGTATAAATAACCAATATTTCAGCATTCAAAAGCAATACATCTGTCGAATCATAAGTAAAAACTAAATTCTGTGTATTTGTGTGTTTGTTTTTGTATTTGTCTATGTTGCTTTCAGATTTACACCATTTTACTAATCGGGTTGAAATTTGTCACAAATACGAAAAAAAGGTACAGGAAAATTTTTACTTAACTTTAGAAGTACGAAAATCTACCCGCTTCCCAATTTTTAGAGATTTTTTGCTATTTTTAAATCTTTTGAATTCCCAGAGTAAAATATTTTAATCATTTCTGGCACAAAATGGGGCGAGTGATAATGACGTCATATTGATGTCACGTTGTTGTTGTATTTGGAGCATTTACTTTTGGACTTGTGTGCTTGGTTTCATGAATTCGCTTATAAAGATTATAAATCCTCATCGAGTAAAGTGAACGACAATGAAATTTTTTTCTTACATGGAGATGAAGGAAATTTTTTAAACAACCAAGGTATGAGTGGCAATCGAACGCTCGATCCTATGCTTAGGCGATTAGCGTGGAATAGGGTATGCCTTTAATCTTCAATTAACTGGTATTCATGTCACAGTAGGCTTTGAAAGGAAAATTGTGATTCCTGCTCGTTTTCGAAATTACTCAGTTTAACTTTTTATCACAAATAAAATGATTTTTTCTGGATGAAGCATTGATATAGGAGAGACTGTTCGCAGCAAAACAAAATCTTTTGAATTCGAAAAGGTTCCGCGAACATACTCCCAGTGAGATTTTTTGGAAGAGCATTCTATTTCGATGACAGAAATAAACTTTTTGAAAGTGTGTGGAATTTCTTTTTGCGTTTGTGGGAATCTTTTGCATCAGATTACGGTTTGCTGTTGCTTGATATTTTGTCAAGCAACTCTAAAGCCATGGACAAAAGTTCTATTCATATAATAAAGAATAATCGTGAAATTTGTTCCTTTAATTTAGTCGAAATCCCGTCTGTATGTGAAAAGAGAATGAGAACGACGAATTTTAAATGAACGTAGATTATGATACACTTTCAAAAATATTGAAACAAGAAAAAAAAAACAGGGTTGGCACATGGATTATGCTATATTTCATAACATAACGAAGCATGAAAGACAAACAGAACCGTTCCATGGATTAGTACACACTTTCAAAAATAATGAAAGAAGAAAAACAGAGCCAGGGCGTGGATTATGTTATAGTTCCCAACATAAAGAAACATGAAAGACAAACAGAAAAGAAGCATGGAATATGATACCCTTTTCAACATAATGTGATAAGAAATGAAAGTGGAGCATGAATTTGGATACACTTTCATGGTATAGCACTGTTGGGCGATTGCTTATTTAATAATTAATAGTAATTCCATCTTGTTGTTGTTAATGGTGTTGCCTTTAAAAGGAACAGTAAATAGCTTTTTTAAGAATCAGGAGCTGTCACACATATACATCTTTTTTTTTTCAATTCTCGCATATTAAACGGTTTCTACAGACCTGGAAAGTCAGGGAAATGAGTTTTGGTCAGGGAAAGTCAGGAATTTGGGAAAAAAGTCAGGGAAATTAGCAGAAATTGAAGAAAAGTCAGGGAAATGCAAGAAAAATTGAATTTTGCGGCAAAAGCAAGAAAATACTTGCTGTTAGAACCTAAAGTATAGAAATTGTTTTATTTCATTTTCTCATTTAACCTTATAAATAATTTTAAAATGTGTCCTTTATGAGCATATCTTGTGCAGTTGAGATATGCTTAATTTTATGCAAAATTATTATCAAACATGGTTTTTGTTAGAATCCAGTGATGTCAAATAAGATTTTTGCATATATTAATTTTATTATTATTATTATTTGTAAAAAAAGGGGGCAAAATATATAAAACGTTATTAATTAATGAATGTAATGTTAAAAATAGAAACGCAAAATTTCGGAAAACACGCTAGATAAAGTCAGGGAAGAGCGTGATAGATGTCAGGGAAAAGTCAGGTAAGCAAAAGCTGTGAAATCTGTAGAAACCCTGTATTAATATGCATACACAATGCTATAATTTATGATTTATCCATTTTTAATGGCAAGCCATCGAGCCTTATCCATAAAGGAAAATATATTTATCTGTCGAACCCAACTTTTCATTTTCATTCATTTATTTTTTTTTTCACTGAAAGGATTAAAAAAATAACCCCAGCACTTAAGCTTTTCAAGATATCGGAAATTCCCTTTTATTTATTTCGATTTAATTTCCTAGATCTGGATTCCCGTATTCTATTTTCGGGCACTGCATAGTCCGGGAAGTGGGCGAGGATAGGGGGTGTTATTTATTATATAGAAGAGAAGGGGGACGGATTTGGAAAAAAAAATAGAAATTAATCCTCTTCAGTGGAGGAAGGAGATCTGGGAAGCAATCCCCTTTGCTCCCCCCACTGTTTTCAATTTTGATTAAGCTGCTTTGCGAGGGAAGGCGTTTTTGACAGCAACCAGTGGCGGGGGTTCGTTTTGAAACGCCCCTGTTATTTACTGTCTTCGTTTGTCTTTAGCAGCTGAATTTTCTGTCAAGATGCTGTATGGTTATTTCGGTGACTCTAATATTCTTTCTTTTTGTCGCTGTTGTCTATTTTTACTCTTTCCATCAATATTTAGTTAGTATAAAGAGCTGCGTTTGTGACGTCCATGGCCCAACATTTCCTTGGTTTTTTAAAAATAGTACTAATTTTCTTTTATCTTAAGCTTATTTTTACTTCATTTCATTTCATTTTTTCTATCAGCACTTAAGTGATGCGGCCGTGGATCAAAGATAAGTATCAAAATGGATTTTAAAAAATCATATCAAATAATCCGACACGAGACGGCGCTTTCTCTGCTAGGAGGCAGAACCCAAGTAGAGTCACGAGGGCAGCTGCCCCGAGCCCCCGGTCGAGAAATGTTCCGACTGTATTTAGTAGAAATGTGTTGTTTCTGAAAATCCCCCCCCCCTTCCCTACACCTCTCTCTCTGCTTCAACAAATCTCTAAAATAGTTATTAAACTATGCTGAGGAAAAGGTTTTAACAAAGCATTTTGTGTAAAACCATGAATGTCTGGTCAATATAATCATGTTGGGCGGTACCAGAGGCCCGCCCTTTGTCAGTTGCAAAAAAGTTCCAAGCCTTCACAAGAGTAGGAAACCTGGAACTTAAGTAAGCTTGTAGTTCCAGGATTTCTGATTTTTGTAAACTGAATGAGTATATAGGAAAACCCAGACCCCTCCCACCCCCCATGATAAATGTCTTTCCCGGTCCACATGTTGGCTTGTGGCCACATGTTAGTTGGACTCCGTTATGAGCCTAATACATATCAGTCGTGCAGATCAGATTAATCAAATTTTTAGATTTGCGCTAAAAAGGAATAATTCTTATTTGTATTAGTGAAAACATCATTCAATACATTTCCATGTTTCACAAAATGATTAATTAAAATCATATTTTATTTTAAACGTTACAGTTACCATAGTAACAAAATTCATTGTTGTCACTTAAGTTGTTCAACTAAGAATTTCGAAGAATATCAATCCGGAACTGTTTCCTTTCTCTTGTTTTTATTAGACAATGAATGATCAGTACTGTTTAATGTGATATAAAAAAAAGATGACGAAAAAATTAATAAACATTGTAATACTTCTAATGACTATTTTATAAGCAATTAATGGGTCTCTTTCAAAAGAGAAGAGCACAAGCGAAACTGAAGAGTCATGTAATACTTTGAATTACGCTCTTTTGGAAAATCTAACCTTTTAATCATAAAACACTAACATCTGAAAATTCAATAATGCTCACATTTTTTTGTTAGTTCAACATGATTAAGTCGAAATCTATGCATTTAAAACAACCTTATTTTAATAAAATTTGCATTTATTTGTAAGCTGATTAAATGAAGTATTTGGTTGTAATTTTACAAGGAAATGGTTACAGTAAATCAACGGAATTTTTTTAAAAACAATTTTATTTTTACGGTACTTCTAAATACCGTCAGTAGATAAAGAGTTAAGGTCCAGTTTTGATAAAAGAGTTCCACAAGTAACGATTTTTCAAAGGAACGGTTACAATGAATTAATATATATTTTTTTAAAACAATATTATTTTTACGGTTCTCTAAATTCCGTCAGTAGATAGAGGGTTAAGGCAGATTCTATATTATTTTGCACATTTAGTTTCTTAGTATCAGAGCTAAGTAGTGATATAAGTTTCTGTAAAAAGGCCTTAAATTTGCATCGTAGACCATCAAAACTTCATATCTGGGGTTACTGATACTCGAATAATTTAACAAATAACATAATAACGATTTTCATTGAAATCTTTAATGTAAAATGAAAAATACAGTGTAACTTGTTTAATGTGACTACCTTTGGGAAGAACAAAACTGGTCACCTTAATAAGCTGGTAACCTTACAAAGGCAGTTAAGTACAGTGGTTGTAAAGAGAATTTGTATGAAAGGGGCACAATAGACAAGTGGTCTTTCTACCAAGTTGATTACTTTAGCAGGTTCCACTGTACATATGTAGACGACCTTCACTCAAAACTCACATAAAAAGATATAGAACATTAAATCTTAAGTGTAGTTCTGAGCTGTAATTTTATGTAACTCTTTTGAGTGTTTCTATATCTTAACCTACAAATGTGCTGGAAAGAGCTCCGTCATGCATGCATTTATGTCTATTTATCTTTCTTGTTCATAACTGAGAACGACTTTCGTACAAACGACACGATATCTTTTATAACGATGTACATTAAATAACTCTTGGCATAATAAAAAAGACCAATATTTTACTAATCTAAATATCCCTATACTCATTTCAGTTTCAGGTAGCATGTTATTCGGGATATGCGTTATTTTTAGTTTCGAAATTAAATTTTAATTTCTGTTTAAACAAGTGTGTGCCAGTTCAAAATATTGAAAATAGTTTCAACGCGTCGGGCGTTTGGGAAGGGAGTAAATACACTGTAGTACACACCTACGAGGTCGGATTTTCTTTTTTAACCCTTTAACGTGCAGTGTTCCCGCTCTGGGAACACCAAACTCTGACGTTTTGACTGTTGCCAGTCACGAAGAATAGATTTGATTTCTATAAAAATAGTTGCGGGTGACCTAGCTCCACGAGAATCCTTTATTTTTTAGCACGTCATATCCAGTAAAAAAATTGTCACGATTCTTTTTAACAGCGCTGACATCTGCTGAAAAATGGAAGAATGCGAGAACAGCTGGATACATTGCCCAATGCTGAAAAGAGGGCAGCCTTTGCCATCGCTCGACTTAACTATCAGCAAGATGGCGGACGATTGAAACGTTCATCGCGTGCCACAGATCTAGAGACCCTTTTTCTGACGACGGCACAGCCAGCTGCGTGAAAAAAAGGGTCTCTAGATCTGTGGCACGCGATGAACGTTTCGATTGTCCGCCATCTTGCTGGAAGTTAAGTCGAGCGATGGCAACGACTGCCCTTTTTTTCAGCATTGGGAAAGGGTTGCGCCACAAAGGGTTAACTCAATTTACAACATAGAAAGGGAGCTTCGGGAATAATCGTGCAAATCATTAACTCTTTAATTCTCGTTATCCTCGCCGTGAGGACATAACTCTGGCACTTTGACTGCTTTGATTCACGAAGAATAAATTTGATTTCAGTAAAAAAATACTTTAGGAAGACATAGTTACACGAGAATCCTTTTCTACTGAGCACATCATTTCCCTGTAAAAATTATCGATTATTTGTAAAATGGATGTCAGAAATATTTACAAGATGTACCGGCAACTACGGAGAACTGGAGATTGTGATGAAAATATACATCGAAGAAAAACTACATAGATTTCCCAATGCTGAAAAAGTGCAGCCGTTGCCATCGATCAATTTAACTACCAGCAACATGGTCAGAGTTCGGCATCATTAACTAAAATATTAATTGAATTAAACATTCAACTAAAAACTTAGTTTTAATTGAACACAACTGAATGTTTAACTAATGTAGTTGTTAGTTGAAGGTTCAACTAAATCGGCTCAACTAAATTAGTTTTAGTTTACTGCTCAACTAAAACTAGTTTAGTTGAGCCGACTTAGTTGGACCTTACAACTACAACTAATAGTTTTAGTTGAAGGTTCAACTGAAACTAATTTAATTGAGCATAGTTGAACCTCACAACTAACAACTGTTAGTTTAGCTGTCATTTACCTATCAACTAACGAAATTTGTTCTTGTTGTTAGTTGCTAGTTGAAAGTTAGTTTTTCCTAACTCTGAGCATGGTGGTGGGACGAAACGCCCATTGCATGCCACAGAGCTAAAGAACATTTTTCACTGGCCGCACAACCAGCTTCAAAGGGTTAACCGACTTCAAAAAAAGAGTTGATTATCAGTTTCTTGGAATCTTTTTTTTTTTTTTGTATGTATGTTCAGAAATAACTTTTTTTTTTTTTTAAACCACGTGGGCAGATTTCGAAATTTCTTCTAGTTAGAAAGGAGGTACTTTGTGTGTGCTCCCATGTTAAAACGATTACACTAGTCGACAAGGTTTTTTTTCACAAGAAATTTGAATAGTGAATCCAGTGCATTTTTTCATCCTGAATTCAGATATGTAGTCAGAATTTTCCCATCAGGCATAGTTTTTCTGTGAAAGCTACTTCTCAAAATCTAATTTTAGCATTTTCTTTTACCTGTCATAGGAACCGTTACCTCATATGTAGCAATTTTACCCAAGCTGTATTTAAGGAAATCATTTGTAATATCACGCTCAAGCATCATAAAACACTGTGCAGGTTCATTCATGTTTGGACATGCTCAGACCTGTTAATCTGGCATTGTGATGTGTCAGTATTGAGCTGATTCAAACTCAAAATGATACAGATGAAAATCAAAATGATCCTACATATGAAGCCAGTAGCTGTTCGTCAGAACAATAATTTCCCAATCAGCAAGATCTTAATGACCTGATTCTTGATTTAAATCTGTCAAAACAGTAAGCTTAAGTTTTAACTTCCAGACTCAAAGGGTGGAATCGCCTCAAAAAAATGTAAGAATATGTAGTTATCGTAGCTGCCATAGAGTTTTAAAAAACTGCTTCTCTGAAGAAAATGGTATTGTGTTTTGTAATGATATTTGTTCAGTTATGGAAACTCTTGGACATCAACACAGGCCAGATGAGTAGTGGCTAATGTTCATAGACTCCTCCAAAGTTAGTTTGAAAGCTGTGCTGCTATATATTGGCAATGAACTTCCATCAATACCTGTAGCGCATGCCGCTGGTATGAAAGAGACATATGAAAATATGAAACTAGTTTCAGGGAAAATATAATATGAAAAATATGAATGGAATATCTGTGGTGATTTAAGGTCATTGTGGTTAAAGGTCATATCTTTATTGATTGTTTTGCAACTTGGGTTCACCAAATTTTGCTGTTTTTTGTGAGAATGGGACAGTAGAGATAAGAAGTTTCACTTAGAAAATCATGACCGAAACGTGAATCTCTTATCCCTGGCCAGGAAAATGTGTCATGTCCCTTCAATGAATCCTGAAAAATTATTTTTACCTCCATTGCATATTAAGTAAGGAGTAATGAAAAATTTCGCCAAAGCTATGGATAAACTTTCTGGTGGATTCTTGTACTTGAAATCAAAATCCCTCAAAGTCAGTGATGCTAAACTGATAGAAGGAATTTTTATAGGACCACAAATCTGGTCATTAATGGCTGATGAATATTTCGAAGGACTGTTAAATCCACTGGAGAAAGCAGCCTGGGAGTCTTTCAAAAATTTATGCTGCAACTTTCTTGGAAACCATAAAGCAGAAAACTGTCGTGACATAGTGGCTGATCTTCTGCATTCTTATAAAGCTATGGGATGTAGTATGCCTTTAAAAATTCACTTATTGGACTCTCACTTCTTCCCCGAAAATCCTAGAGCTGTCAGTAATGAACACGGTGAGCATTTCCATCAGCAAATATCTGGTAAGGAGAAGATGTACCATGGCAAGTATAGTTCTAATATGCTGGCTGACTACTGTTGGACCAAGAAGAGAGACATTTCAGATGCAGAATATGCCAGAAAATCACTATCTACCACTTTCTAGGTCGGTCAGAATGAGGAGTTATAATTTTGTATAAGATGGCCAGTTACGGATTTTTAGAGTATTATAAGAAATTCAAATAAATATCACACAAAACTCCTGCTCGATGGGGAAAAACTAAAATGATATTTGAATTCAGCACAAAAAATACTTTTAGAATCTGTTATTTTAATTCTTGTGAAAGAAAAAAAGTTCACTTTTGTAGACCAGTGTTATCTTTTAAACCGTAAGGGATCGAAACATAGAAAAGTTCCTTAGAGTAGTTTTCCAATAGGGCATTTTTTACGAGGGGTTATATACATATTAAAACACAAAATTTATCTAGAGTCCCTCGTTTCTGGACAAGGTCCAGATCCGAGGTTACTATAAGGCCCTATTTTTATAAGGTCCCTCGTTTCCTACCACTTACAGTTAGAAAAATGCTGCTGTGTGTACAAGAAAATTAATTAAAAAATCTCACATATCTGTAAGTGAAATAGTTAGCGAGATATTCAATGTTGAAGATGACGACTTACACCTTTTTACCTGCTGTGTTGGCGTCCGTTTTCAGGGGGGGGGGGAATCTTTACTTTAGGGGACCAAGTGGGATAAAAGTTAAATGATGATCCCTTTGTTCCAAAACGGCAATTTAAAGTATTGAAATACGTGAAATTAACAGGCACAATCTTATCTGAAGTGATAGGTATTGCGTCATAAAACCTATAATTTAGTCTTTTAGGGGATCATCCACTCATTACGTCACCCTTCTAGAGAAGGAACTAGTGTAATAGCAAATGACAAACTATTGGTGTGGGTTAACTTTCGCAAGTAACCGTTAAACATGCATTATAGGAAAATTCTAGCTGTAATAGGATTTCCAAAAGTCAAATGTAGTTTTCGAATGACTGCTAACATAAATTAATGTCAGTAAAATGTAATTTTATTTTTCTCACTTTTGAGGCATCCCCTTAGTACTTGGCGACAAATGCTAAAATTATTAACTTTCAATATCTTCGTGACTAGTCCACACAGAAAAATGGGATTTTCATTTACCTTCTTAGATATAGAGCAACATTTTTCCAAATATAAGTTATGCATAGCTACTAACCTTTACGAATATAATTAACCACTTTTTGCCGACAGTAAATTTTTAAAAGTATTTCTTCAGGCTAGTGACCAAACCCCACGCTAAACTGAAATATTTTGCTTACCAACGTATACTTTTTCTACCACATGTCAAGTAAATTCGATGTCCGTTTCAGTAATGGAAAGTGTTGAGGAATTCGAACGATCATCCTAGCCGCACCCCCCACCCCCATTAATTAAATTCTGTCCGTCTATTTCTTTTTCTGTTGTAAACAAGGAGGATCGTATTGAATCCCTTCATTTCAGATCACGCCCAATTCTCATTTCCGATTAGTCTTCCATATTCTGGGTTACCCAGAAGATTGAATTACACTAGCCATTTTCATTGTATTCTCGTCATGACTTGGTGTATTTCAAAGCGCAACAAATCCTTTTTGCAATCAGGATTTCTGAATTACAAGACGTCTAATTGTGCATTTCGGTTTTTTTTTTTTTTTTTTGCCTGCCCCGCTTTACGGAGGTTAGTGAGCAATAATGTAAAAAAAAAAAGAATGCTTTATTCTTTTTTGTTTAAGGCGTTCGTTTGGTCGTGATACTCTTTAAGGCTGTTGTTTGGTCGGCCGCCATCTTCGATTTACTAGTTCCATGTTAACTTAAGCGGAAATTGTTCTCCCTTTGTTATAGTATGATTTCAACTATTTTAATAACAGAATTAGTGCAGTTCGTTTTGGACGCATTCATCTATATAGCAATCTTTTCATTTTTTAATATATTGAATTTTAAAAATATTTTTAACAATTTACTATGCCTACGACTGCCTGAATTTTAAATATCTTAACAGAAATTTAACCTTTTTATTAAAAGATTATGCACAGAATGAAAGGACAATTGTCATCTTAACGATACGATAATTTTTTTATTCAAACAATCGGAAGTATGCTATTACTGAGGGAGAAAAATATCCCTGTGCGTTAACATGGAGCTAGTGAATCAATGGGACAGACGCCATCGTGGAGCAGAATGGTGGCTGTCCCACTGCCTTAAAGCCTCCGAAATAATAACGAGAAGATTGCGGAGTTTAATTCCCGAAATATTACTGAAGGCCCTATGTATATGAAGGTTACGTGAATTTTTGATCCATTGTTCTAAAAGTCATCTCGGTGATCGCTAGCAGTATCGGAAGCGTACCAGCATTCACTGGTCCCTCACCTTTTAATAAGAATCTAAAATGTGGCAGAAAACTCCATGTACTTCGTAAATAGCTCAAAACGGCGCATTCTATGACGTCAGCTTAAATCTTCTGAGAGTGTAAATACAGGTGATTTTAAAATTGAACTTTTAAGTTTTCAATTTTTATTTTATTTTATGTTGCGAAAACACAACACACACACATAGTTTAAAGCGGGCTAATTTCAGCTTAGACTGAGTCTCAGAATATCAGAAAAACCGACAAATACGTAGTAACAGTAAAAAGGAATCGAAAGATACATTAGATTGTTTTCAAATTTTTGCTATGCATTTTTATGTGTACGTCTGTCGACTACAAGAATAGCTCTTGCCAAGGTGTGTATGCCAATCTATTGCCGTGGAAACAAATCTCACCCCATTTTCGACAGGGGAAAACCGAGAAGAGAAATGGCATGAAATGTGAAATTACCTTTCATTCCGCTAATAACTCTCAGGCTCAACCCCCCATTGGATATGGAAAGGTCTGTTTGCTACAGCGACCGCCATTAACCACACGTCGGCGGGAGCTGTTCTTGTGATCGCCAGACAGTACAAAACTATTGCGCGGTAAAGTATTTGAAAGGCATGACTTATCTTTTTTGTTTTTTGTTCTTTGCAGCTGAAAGGATTTCCCAACACGTACTTGATGAGAAAAATTGATCATCCTGAGAGATCTAGAAGAAATGCCATTCATCTGACCAAGAGATTGTCGGAAGACTTACGGGTGAGGATTCTCTAGAATATCAAATCAAAATAATCAAGGTCTCTTTCATAGGATAGCTTGCGTAAACCAAAAAATCTTTCTAAACTGGAAAAAAAAAAGAAAAGAATTTAACCCTATACGCTATCCAGTATAAACCTGAGGAATACCTAACCTAGAAAGCGGAAGACTGTGACCTGCCGTTTAGGTGTCTTATTGATCCTTTGTATTTTTAGGTGTTTTCTTAATCCGGCCGTATGTTTACTCTCAGCCACCAAAGCTTTTCATAGTTCCAGTCGTATATCTTCTCTAACCTCTGTCACATCAACAAAGAAACATATTGACCTTACCAAATTAATTTTACATTATTTTCTATATTCTCAGATACATCAGTTTATACTACTTGTGAAAGAACATAAAGTGGTAAGGAAACTATTCACGGCCTAATAGTGGGCTTCCATTTTTATTATTATTTTTCAAATGGTGCGGACTTGATATCCGTGACCATTAACCTAACCATTACAAGGCCGGAAGTGTTGGCCACTTTATTATGAGGATACCCAATAGGTGTACCAACGTTGTTCCCGTGGAAGAGCGGACAATTTAACAATCTAAGCTCGCAGTCTATCTCGAGCCCATGATCTTAGTGAGAAGTTCGGTAACCACCTTACAATCTATGGAAGCGCTTCTATCAATGGAAGATAACGAATCTAGCATAAATTTTGCTTTTCCTTCATAATTTTCCATGTCATGTATTAATTTCTTTCAAAGAAAATCAGTTCCTACCAGAATGATAGCTATATATAAATTTAATACGACTTGAGTGCTTTTTTTTTTCTAAATACCTTGAGCGCATCTCATATAGATAACAAATTTCGTCGCTATCCCTTTACCATTTTAGTTGTAGAACCCTGTTTTTAGGTGAAGTTTAATTATAACCACTTCATGACTATACAGATCATGGAACTCTTTTTCTTTTTATCTCCGGAACAGTAGCGTGAGTATGGGAACAGTTGTTTATCGTCGCCGTCACAGCCTATTTTCGAAAACACATGTTTTGTGTTCCCTTCCCATTCATTTTTTTCCCAATGTCGAAACCAAATTCCGCATATATATCTCTGCACGTTGGGACCACCTGCTTTTCGCATTGTGCGAGATTTGATAGGCTAAAGTTGCGCTTGCATCTTCTCTGTTATCCTGTATCGATTAAAAGAGACACTGAGAAGAAAAGAAGATAACGAGGGGGAAATCATAGAAATATAAATAAATAAATCTCGTCGAATGGTTTCGTGACTGTGCAAAATGGCGTCCCCGATAGTTGTTATTAATATGCATGCCAATACTATCAAAATAAAATTTGTAAAGGAATGAGGGAAAGCAAACCACGCTCACAGATATGCAGGATATACAATGAAAGGACTCCATGATTTAAATAAATAAATAAATATATAAATTAAATCTGAAACACTTTCGTATTTTAAATGCACACTAAAGTGCAATATACTAAAAAGTGTATCATAATAAATGCGTCGTCCCTATCTTTCTTCCCTATTCCATTGTTGGAAAGGGAATCATTATTCATGAGCGTGCCGTATTTTTCTACCTTGCTCCATAAAACCCTTATTTGGAAACGAAATTTATATTGAAATCACCCACTAAAACTGTTTTAGAATCTTCGCCAAGCGTATTCTAACTATACTTCACCATAATAAGTACTGTTTGGAATGTGCATCATAATCCATGAATGTGTCGTGTTTGTTTTTCATGTTCGACAAAACACTTTTTCAGAACTGAAATCTATATTGAAATCACCTACAAAAAATGTTTAACAGTCTCCGTCAGGCATATTCTAACTATACTTCACCTGTTTATCATAATTCAGGAGTGCGCCGTATTTGCCTTCCCTACTCCATAAAACACTTCTTCGGAATTGAAATCTATATTAAATCGCCTACTAAAACTATTTTACGGTTTTCGCCAGGCATGCTCTAATTGTACTTCTCTTTTATAATAAAGTTAGCAAAATTAGTACGATATCGTCAAGCTGGGCTTAGTTTTGAGGACTAATTTTTCGCCTAACTCGGATAAATCATCAAAAATTGCTATGGCGGTATGCCAAAAGTCTTAAAGGTTAGCCACTTTCGGCAATTTATTCGCAAGTTTGTCACTTTTGGTTTATAAAACTTAACCAGCTTGGCTATATTTTTGATTTCGGCGAGCTACTGTAAACCCACTATACTATAACATGTATTATGGGTTTACATGTGTTTTACGATGGGAATAATGTTTCGTTATGAAGAAATAATTTGGTCAAAGGTTGGATATTTGTCATCGCAGTGACTTGAAATATTTCACGGTGCTGAATATACAAATCTTCAAAGGATTTTGTATATAGGGATGGACGCGAGACGAGAAATAGGGCTCTCTCGTCTCGCGTCTCGCAGAGAAATTGCCTGTCTCGTCTCGCGCGAGACGCGTGACGTCTCGCGAGTATCACAGAATTTAAGGACTGCGATTTTGTTACTATATTTTTAGTAACATTAATACTATTTTATTGAAAATTAATATTAATAATAACAGTTAGTTACATATTATCATATTAAAACATATATTAGTCACCATATTAACACATATGTGCATTTGAAGTGATAAAAATTCAGATTTAATCCGTATATATAATGTGACATGACACCGAAAAATATTTGTTTTGTGAAAAAATATGAATGGTTAATGGAAGTTCCATTTGCTTTTGAAATCATATAAAGCTTTGAATTTTGTTAGAAATGATGCAGAACTCAAGGCATGTTGCGCAAATGACATTTTAATCTATTAAGCGGCCCCATTGTGAGGAATAGTGAATTCATAAAGGTTTCGATTGGGGACGGGATAATTATAGTTTAGCCTGATTATCCCCCTCTCGTTCTATTGTATGACATATGGGTTTCCTATTTAATGGGGAAACCGGGTTTAACCTGTTCATTCACACCATCAAAAAGAAGAGACAACAGTGAGGACTAGTGACTAGGGTTGTTTCTCATCATGGATCTTTGAATGCTCCGCTGAGACCCAGCGTTGTATTAGCGAAATCGCTCCAGTAGATCGTTCATTTACTTTTGCATAGCTTGGCTTATGGTGAAAGAAGCATTTTTAATAACTGATGAAACATTTTATTTATAAATATTAATTTATAAGAGAAAAATATTAAGTATCCATAGAGATTTAATTGCATACGTATTCATTCATTTTGATGAAATGTATCCAATATTACAAGTAAACAAAAAATAACAATTATTAAGTACACAATTAAAGCATAAAATATCAAAATAAGCATATTTGCATCAACTATTTTAAAAATGTAATAATTATAGACAGACATTTTAAATAAGTTTGAAATTTTTCCATGAAAAAATAATGATAGCATACTTGAATAATTTATTTATAATTCTGGATCTATAATTCTGGATAGCATAAATATGAATTAGTATGCATAAAAATGAATCAGACATTAAAACTCACTTGCAATTCAAACCTCATTTTTAAGCTATCGAAATATTTACAAAAAACAACAACTGTCAGAACAATGAAACCGAATATCTATGTTGACATCAGTGATCAGTTGGGGGGGGAGAGGAAGCAAGTTAAAAGAATAATCTAAAAAAATTTCTCTAGGATGATTGAATTTCATTGGTTTTTATTTACAAGCAACAATTACTCTGCGCAAATTAATAAATGAATGGTTTCTTTAAAAAATTATTCTGTAATTATTATATACAAATTCATACATGGAGAGTTTTTTTTTTTTTTCATAAAATTATTATCTTGATAGACTTATAACAATATATATACAGTGGAGCCCACTTGTACAACCGACAATACTCACACACACGTGTGCGTGTGTTATAAGAACTTTTCCTAGATTGGATCAAACATTTTAAGTGGAAAAGCACTAAGCATAAATGATAAAAGATAATGACATAATTCTTTTATAAAGGATAATTGAAGTGTTATATTATAGTTTTATCGTTTCTTAAAATGAAATTTCAAAAGTACGAACAGGAGTGTCATATAATAGCCATCCCTGGTCACTTGTGCCATATAATAGCCATCTCTGACTGGCGTCCGTATGAACTAATCATACAAACCAGGGTTGGCAAAGTGGACCCAGCCCAGAAAAACCCACACGGGTTTTTCTGGGTGGGTCCACCAACAAAAACCCGCCTGGGTTTTTGTTCAAACTGGGTTTTTGTTTAAAATCATTTCTGAGTCTGCAAATCCCACCTATAGTATTTAGAAATACACTTTACCTTTTAAGCCCAAAACCCAGGTGGTTTATCTTATCAAAATTACATAAAAATAAGTCATATTTATGTTAATCAGATGAAGTTTACCTCAAAATATTTATTTTTTAAAATTAATTTCATTAACTGAAAATTTTGAAACTTCTAGACAGTATAACAACAGTGTTTTTGAAAGAGGTAGTCATGATCCTTCACAGAAAACAAGCTTTCTTTCTACTTTGAAAGAATTAAAAAATATTATTAATCATATTTCAATTACTACTTGTATTCTTTATTGATTAAGAAATATGTAATTATATATGTAATTATATATATATATATATATATATATTATATCTTATAAATAAAAATGAAATTCTGTTTGTTTGTTTGTTTGTGGATTTGATTCGTATACAAAACCACAAAAATGGACCTATTGGCCTGAAATTTAGCACAGATATGTAAAATAATATAAAATAAATCATAGTCCACTTTAAAACTTTGGAAGTCCACCCGTTCCCGGAATTTAAGAGTGTTTTTATGCACTCCTCGCAAAAAGCTTTCCGTAATTGTAACCCCTGTAGTGAAAAATGTGTGAAATAAGGATCGTGGTTGCCATGTGTGGCGATTTTGCCGAATAAAATGTTTTAAATTCTCAAAGTAAAAATAAAAGAATAATAATGATTTTTTTTTTTGTTAGTTTATATTCGTAAGGCTATTTTTTTTTTAATTATAATATCGTGTGCATGGGAAATAGGAGCAGGAATGAAATGTTTTATACGCAAAACAATAAGAATTGAAGATTTCCGACGCTAATTAGGTAATTTTTTTTAGTTTGGCGAAAAAATAAAATGGCTCAAATGCCGATTTTGAGAAAGTGAGTTCTAGCGGTTTGCACAGATTTCGGCTTGGCGCAATTTATTGAGAGCTTAAGGAAATAGATTTTTGAAAACAAGTGCAAAGGTTTTATTAGAATACAGCGTTAAATTTTAATGATCCGTGAAGAAATAATGCAGTTGTTTAGGGATTTCAAGCGATCTATCTCCAGAATTCTCGCCAAATGAGTACTTTGATTTAAGTTGGGGGAATTCCGCCAAATTTCAGAAAATTGAAATCTTCTCATTTAGTACATCGGAGTAACGATGAATAAAACACATTATAGTCGATAATTTTAAAAAAATTCGGCTGTATTAAGGGATTCCACTTTTCAAATAAAGGCTTGCTTTACTTTTTCGCGGTCGAACCATTTCCCATTTTGATTGCTGCTAAGTCAATGCTTCGAATGATTTCCTGAAAAAACGCTTTCAAAATGGCGTATGTTGGCACTTTGGCGAGGCTTAGATTTGAAACTGGATTTATTTGAGACTGGGATATATAATGACACTGGTTATAGATAAAAATGAATGTTGGTATGTGTGTATGTGTGTATGAAGTTGAAAAACTCCAGCACCGTTGAGCACCGTTGCACCATGAAAGTTAGTTCACCTAAGTCTTTTATCATTGAGAAGGTTTTTATGCTATCCGTTTTCCTTAACTTGCCACTTGGTGCCGCAGCACAATGTCGAATTCTATTCCGTTTAGCCGTTTGCTAAGGCGATATCGTCCAACTGATTTCGATGAAATTTGGTACACGCGAATATTAGAACACGGAGAATATTTTTCACTATCCATTTTGCTGTAACTTGTCGCTAAATGGCGCTGCAACGCATCAACTTCTATACCGTTCGACCGATCGGCATAAAATTTTTTATACTTACACATTTGAGCACGAAGAATATATTCTAACTGCGTTCCTTTTGATGTTACTCACCACTAGATGACACTGCAATGCATTATTATTTTAACTCGCCACTAGATGACGCTGCAGCAGGCCAAATTCTTGACCATTCAAACGGTCACTATGAAAATCAATATACATAGCTATTTGTACAATGAGAATATTTTGGCGTTATCCATTTTGCTATAACTCACCACTTGACGGCGCTGTACCAAATCATTACTTTCATTAACCACTAGATGGCCCTGCAGTGTGTATCACTTCTTGACTGTGCAAATGATCGCTATGAAAATAGGTATACATAGATATTTGAACACAGGGAAGAGTTTGGCGCTATCCATTTTCCTATAACTTACCACTAGATGTCGCGTCAACACATGAACTTCAGGACTGCCCAGCTGATCGTCATGAAAATTCGTATTCATCGATATCTGAATGCGCAGAATATTTTCCCCGTATCCGTTTTGCTAAAACTCGCCACTAGATTGCGCTATGCCGCATGGCCTTCTGCAACGTACAAACGATTGCTTTGCAATTCGGTATGCATGATTATTGGCCACAATATAACGCGATATCCATTTTGCTATATCTGTTTATTACAATGAATAGTAATTACCACAAATCGTAATATCAAAAAGTCCATCCATTCCCGTGCGAAGAACGGGTACTTCAGCAAGTATATATATATATATATATATATATATATATATATATATATATATATATATAACTAATAACATTTTCCCAATGAAGAAGTATAAAGACATTTTTAAGAAATATAAAGACAAAACCCTGAAATTTTCAGTTTGAAAACACAGACTACTTTTTGCTACTACACTGTTTTTATTATTCTTTTGCTTATTTAATTTTTTTTATAGCAAATATGCAGCGATTATTATAAATAAGTTTTGATACCACATTATAATGAAAATAAACTGTTGATAATATTCTAGTAAAAAACTATGCAAAATATGACATGTATGTTTAATGTCTAATAATAATCCCAATTAAAGTTAAATGAAAACAAACTAAAAATGTAGAATGAAAAATATATTTCAAATTAATTATAATTGATCTTTTTTACAGTTTACCAATCAAAATCACATTCACTTTGATTTTTGTGGTAATATTTGTAAATCTTTACTAATTTTTCACACTGCTCTGAGCCTAGTCTGTTCCGCAGCTTAGACCATATGAATCCAAATCTAGAGAAAATTCTCTCAATGGAAGCAGAGCTAGATGGAACCGAATGCAGAGACTGAAAAAGAAGTGTCCGAGATTCTTTCCATTGGTCAGCCTCAGTAATTATCTGTGATTGGATGATTCAAGAAAATTTCAAAACGAAACAAAATACAAAATGATGTTGTCAATAAATATAACCACATAAAAAAAAATATTTTTATGGTAGTAGTGACTGGCTAGAAGAAAAAATATTGTTTATCAAATATCAAAGCAAAGTAATTTTATTAATAATGAAAGATGTAAACATAAACTCAAACCCAAAATAAAACATTTTTGAGTAGACTGATGCCATAGTAATAAGAAAAATTCATTATGGAATGGATTCATCTATTTGAATGGCATTAAGTAAATGTATGACCAAAAATAAATAACATAAAAGAATAATTTTTAGATTTGCAGTTTTGTTTGTCACATATTTGAATTATTGTTCTTAGTAATGATTTTTATATGAAAAAATTCAATTAATTAATGCTCATGCATATGTAAACAGATACATTGTATAAATATACAAACATACAAAAAATAACAAAAACCCGGGTGGGTTGGGTTTTTGTACGGATTTTTGCCAACCCTGATACAAACGGGTTACAAATATTAAAATAAAAATAATTTTTAAGTATATAATCTTGGTCAAATATACATATGTAGGTATTTTAAAATTCACTTTAGGAAATCTTAAAAAAGCTTTGCATTCCGAAACTCAACAGCGGTCAAAAATGGGTGAAGATCTTGTGATACTAAAGGGCCCCATAAAGTTAATGCCCTTGGTTCCCATCTAAATATGGTCACGCTTTAGACTTACCGTACCGCCTTTCCTCTGTTTACTTATAATTTTTCTGTCTTCTATTCTTCTCTGTTTTCTTTCTTTTTTCCTGTTTCTTTCTTAATCCTCCCCTATGTGTGTTTTGTATATCCCTCATGCTGTCCTAATTTTAAATATTACGTGTTTGTGTGTATTGTAAAGTGCTGATAGTATATACCAGGAACGATAACAAAGGCGACGTAAGTTAAACGGTACAGGGGCCCTAGCACGATCTTCTCGGAAACCTTTCCGAAGCGGAAAAACAACCCTTTTCTCACTCATGACGTCACATTCAGAAAGGGCGTCAATTTGGTCTACCACGATGCTCTCGGGAACGTTCCGATATCGGAAACCCTGCCGGAAATTCCACTTTTTTTCCCGGCACGGTAAACGCGAGTGAGAAGCGCTTTCCGCTTCGGATACAAGTCAGCGTACGTGGTTATTTGTTCTGATGGTAGTTGTTTACATCAAAATAATGGCTCAGTTTTAATTGTAGCAACTGTTGCACAACAATAAGATGCTAGAAGGGTTCATAGGAATCGAAATTCGATTCCTAGGTGTAAATACTTTGAATTAAGCGACGACGAATTAATCAACAATTTTCGGTTGAATAAATCATTAGCATTCCAACTGATTCAAGAGTTTAAAAAATATTTAGAGCCTAGAACAATTAGAATATAATAATGCTAATTTTTAATGATATTTAAAATTTATAAAATAACAGTCTGCTTACCTTTTGCCAAGCTTTCACATTTTTAATAAAACCTCCACTGCTGTTTAATTTTTGTGCTAGAGATTTCAAATCCTCATTTCGTTTGCTGCGCTCTATAAAAACTGGAAAAGTTGTTTTCATTTAAGTAATGATTTTCTTCCATTGCTTGGACGGTAATTTCAATCTGATTTGTTTTTACTCGAATATTACCGGTTTTATTTTATAAGGAGGAGGCACGGCTTCAGGAAAATGCGGATTTCAATTAACTTTGGCATAATGGTCATAATGGCCATGTGAATATACTGAGTGTAAAATAAAGTTTATAAAAGGTATTGAAAAACTGTCAGCACTTCATCAGAGGGTCGTAAAATTGTGAGTTGACTGTATATTTATTTATATATTTTTAAAATTTTATTTCTGCTATTCAAAGAATATATTTTTATAATTGATGATGCTTAAAAAATTAATACTCTTGCTGTTGCATCACGAACGGGTGACAATTAGGGAAAAAATAGTCTGTCTGACAAAAATTAATGTACCTTAAAGAAATATTGAGTTTTGTGGGTGTTAAAAGTGATTTATTTTAAAAGTGTAAAATTCTGATGAATTAATTACCAAGATTCGCGTATTTAAAAAAAAAAAAAAAATGTGCAGGAAAATATTGCGCAGCACGGGGTTCGACCACATAACGCCCTAGTAATAGTCCCGCGTCTTACCGATTCAGCCACCGAAGCGCAACTAACTCTGCACGCAACTTACAATTAAAGTTTTGGTAAAGCGGTTCGAAAATCGATATTAATTTTTTTTGACTGTATTTGAGTACTGCGCATTAGTATCTTACACGTTGTATATTCACATGGTATAACACAGCCAGAGATCGACTAACAAAATAAGAGAGGACGTGGTACCTATTTAAGTACTATGTCATAAACTTAAACTACGTGCTCGAATGCGGCAAAGAGTGCCTTGTTTTGATTGGTTGATAGCGTCCCCTTCCGATACTCTCGGAAGAGGCATAAAAATTCTCACTTCCATTAGTCGAAACCATGGTGGTAGAGTCAAAATGAGGGTATCGGATATTTATCCGAAGATTTTCAGTATCCGTGAGTGAGAACTATCCGTGACGGATGCTTTCCGATAAGATCGTGCTAGAGCCCCCAGGCTTCAGACAAAGTGCATCCTCCCTTCTCAGGATGGCATACCTACTCAAATAGAGTACTGCAATTCTGATTGAAAAGTAATTCGTATTGTAAATTTATGCGAGACGAGAAATCTCGCGCGAGACAACACTCTGTCTCGTCTCGCTAAATATTTCCTTTCTCGTCTCGCATCCAACCCTATTTTTATAAGAATATATGGAGAACTGTTTCAATCGCAATCATAATGAGATATGATTACTAACTATGCACATGCGTAAATCTCCAAAGAATCACTAGAGAATGAAAAGTCACCATCGATTGCAAATATTCAAATAATTTGTTTAAAAATCATTAGTTTTCAAGATATTTAAGAATTTTGAAAAGTTCACCATATGACTCCAAAAGGGTTGTCCAAGACACCGAAAGTTTACTCGACTCCTACGTTGCAATCGAACAACAAATCTAAAACTATATACACTGGAAAAAAAAAATATTGCACTGACGTTTAGAAAATAATTTATGGAACTAGAATTTATAAGTCTATGTTCTCCCTATAAATACTAGATCATAGAACGAGACACTTCTGAACCCACTTACCCAATTTTTAGATCTCTCCTCTATAAGCTGGTGCTTGTACCCTGATGAAAATATCTGTAAATCGATGCGCACGCTAGCGTATAGACCCATAAACGGAACTCCTAGGGCTCCAAAACTCGGACGGTAATTTCTCATTACACAAACTAGTCATTCTGCTGTGATTAGCCAGAATACTACGGACTAGAAATTCTTGACCATTTCGTCTATACCAATCACGTACACGCATAATTCTACGATCCATTCTTCTAATTTTTTGTATACAGAAAACAGCCACCTATTCTTTCTAGATGGTTGCGTTATTCCCCTCCGCCACTACCCTCCATGAAAGAAAAGCCTAAAATTACAGTAAAAAAACCTTCAAGTACATTTCTTGTTCTTTTTTCCTCCGTCAGGTGGAGTGGGCCGAACAGCAAGTAGCTAAGACCCGTGTCAAGAGGGGATTTCAGGGAGCAACTACCATGAATTTCCTGCGAGAGACCACCAAGCAAAATATGAGATTCAACGATTTCTTGTGGCCTGACCAGTGGTACCTGGTAATTTATATTTTCTGCTCAGAATTAAATCTTAAATCTGCCTCTGTTCGGAAAGTATCGGTCAAAATCGTATATCTGATTGTGAAAGATCAGTGAGGGCTAAATATTTGACCAGTCAATTGAGACTGATAAATAATGTGCATATACACTCACGTCCAAAATATGGGTTACACGCACAATCAATTGAAGAAATACCCGGTTTATATTGTACAAAATTTGGCCCGGAAATATATTATAATGGAAGAAAGCTTAAAAAAGTAAAAAATATACTTGAATATAAAAATTTTATTCAACATCAGTATCATGTCCAACAGCTCGAAGAATTTAATATTTTGATGTAAGCTTAAAATAAGAATAGAGTGACTGACAAAAAAAAAACAACCAATATCAAGCACCCCACGCTTTTTCAAACATTAAGGGTCAATTTTTTTGTCAGTCACTTTATTCTTATTTCAAGCTTATTTCAAAATGTTAAATTTTACGGAGTCATGGGACTCGGAAAAACTCGGCTGTATACACTAATTTGTTCCTCATTTTTCACAGAATAATTTCCGTACTCTACCGAAACGTATTTTTTCCGTGAATTTTCTTCCTCGAAAATCTTAGGAGGAAATAAATTCGGTGAATCTGAAGAAATTTCTTCAATTCACAGGAGAAAAAAAGAAACGCGGTTATTCGTCAAATATCGGAGATATTCTAGCAGCACTGCTACCAAAAAAATTCCCGTTAATTCACGAAATAATTTTTTGAGAGTGCGTTTTGCACTAAAATGTTCCTCAGTATTCAACGATCAATTACCGTACTCCTTGGAAATGTTAAATCTGCGTGAATTCTTCCCGAAAATCTGAAAAAGAGGAAAACATTCGTTGAATCTGAAGAAGTTTCTTCATTTGAGAGGAGGAAAAAGGAATTGATATTCGTCAAATAACGGGGATATTCCAGCAGCACTGTTACTAATAAAATTTCCTTGAATTGAAGAAATAATTTTTGAGAACGTGCAGTTGAACAAAATATTTATGTTTAAAGATTATTTTTTACATTATTTGTTCATATTTCTGTAAGGAGTGTTTCTTTAAATTTTCTTAAACTAAAATTTTTAAATAGCAGCCCTCCATGGACATTCTGCTTGACCTACTTTATTTTACTTGCAGCACGATACCCGCAATCTGCAGAACCTCCCCGAGCTGGACATGCGCACGATCCCCGTCTGGAACATGGGGTACACTGGAAAAGGCATCGTTGTTACAATCATGGATGACGGTTAGTATAGTAAGAAAACGAGCTCAACTTTAACAATGTTTTTTCCAAATAAGGCTGGAATTTCTTCTTCAAAAACTGGTTCTAAAATATTCTGTTGATAGTAGAGTGAACTAATTGTGGCTTTATTTGAGACTTTTTTCAATTTTAATTTGCTGTTGTAACAAAATCCTGCAACTATCATGAATCCTTTTGGGAACTTTTCTGTACACTGACGAAGTCATTTCGTACGGTCGTGCCCGTCAGTTGAGCAATAGAAAATTGATCTGCTTTTATTACAGTCACTTAAATATACCCATGCCTCATCAAGTGTTATCACAAATTTCCATTTTTCAGCAGCTAGGTGCTTTTCATATAATTTACTACAATTTGTTTTTCTGTCAGAAATACGTTTTGGCAAAAGCAGATGAGCTTTAGGTTTAAACATCTTTTTCAACTTTATGAATGATTCTACTTACAGTGTCGGGAGATATTCCTAGTTCCGATGCATGCAATGAATAATTGAGTCGGCGAATTTGCTTTCAGGACCAGAGACTTCACTTTCTTAATAGTTGCCTCCGTTCGAACAGTCTTAGGATGAGGTTTCGTAGTCATCTTTTCCTTTTTTTTTTACTTTCAGCCAGACGTTTTTTTTTTCTCTTTCAGATTTAATATATTATCAATACCTTTTTTAGAAATGCAATACCTGAGATTCTTACACCGCTTTATAATTTGTTGATACGAATATTTCTCCTCGGAAAGCGCAGTTACACAACTTTCAAGCCATCTATCAATTTTAGGAGCCATTTTCAAAATAAATCTTTTATTTTACATTCCGATCAAAAGACAACATTAGCAGACGATTATACTGAAGTTGCTAAAGTTTTATCTCAAAATGCTAACCAGAAAATAAGTTACAAAATCATTTACATAAACTGCGAACATTTTTCTCTACAATTTAACAGTCAAATAATACTATTAATCATTTTTTTGTTACAGTTTATTTACAATGTTTATCATTTCAGTATACTTTTCCGTATTCAGTGAGTATGCTTCTCAAAATTATTTTTAACGGAATAACTTTTGATCCTTTCAGGACTGGAATGGAACCACACGGACCTTGCGAAGAACTATGTAAGTATTTTATTTGTCATTTCTTAAAATAGATTTATTTATTTAAATTCACATTGGTCATTTTTTACGTTCTGGTCATTACCATACTTTTATTGGGATTTAATTTGCGAACCCTCCCGTGTATTAAAAATATCTTGTGAATTGAAGAAAAGTGAAATGTAACAATTCTAATATTTTCCGAAAAGCAACCTAAAAGTTCCCATTGAAGTACTAGCAGAAGCATTATGTTGTGGTGCCTCCGATTATTTTCGACTTAGAACAGTTTCTTTACAAGGATTAGGGACTGCAATGCCGCACTATTTTTCGCTTCGCGGGATTGAGATTTGTTGCTTCAGCGGGATCCCGCAATCCCGCAGGATTAATATTTCATTCAACTAAAAATTGATTTCGATAGAGAAAAGTAGGAAAAAGTAAAATTATAAGCTCTATGTAGTTTAATAATAATACTACTTTATCTTATTTGAAAATTAATACAATACCTTACATAAATATGAAAATTATAGTCATGCTATTCAGAATAATATACTGTTATTTCTTAGTTGCTAGAAAAGGAGGCGGGAGGGGGGGGGGGAATAAAGTGATTACCTGCCAATAGGTATGAACGTATGAAATTCTTATTGTTCATTTTATGCAAAAGTTTTTGCTCAATTGATGATCGGAAAAGGGGCGTGAAATTGTAATAAAAATAATTTATTTTTCAGTTTCAATTCCGCGGGACCAGTCCCGCTTTGATCTCGTTCCCGCGGGATCGGGATTGCATTCTCTAATAAGGATGCTTGGCAAAACGAGATGGTGTACTGAAATTGAGTTTGAGAGCGATCTTCGAATGACTGGTCAGTGGTCGGCTGTGTTCGGTAGAAACAGTTTCAACTTCGAGACTTGCACGGTTTCTAAACTTTTATTTTGTCGATGGAAATGCTAGGTATTAAAGATGACTGTTCTACTCTACTCTCTAAACACAATCAACGTGTTCAGGTCGTTTGCAGTGAAAATAAAATGGCTCCTGTTTTCAATAGATTTGTTTGTCACCAGGTTCATTCCATTTTTAACTTTTGCCTTGGCCCCACCATGGCTGAGTGGATAAGACACTGACATGTTAGATGCGAGTGAATTCGAGTTAGAACCCTTTAAATGTCCTCTGCCCAAGGCACACATCCCCCTTAGGCAGATGACCGTCATATGGGCTTGTCATAACACAACGATAAACAAATAATTAACTTCTGTCTTTCAGGCTAGTGAAGGGTAGAAAGAGAGATATTTAGGAATGCTAATCGAAATTTAGAATTTTTTGGATGCGTGAAATATTTTAACAATGCTTAATAATTCTCTTCTTCTGAAAATAGTTGCAGGAAGTTTCTAAATATATTTTATTTTCCCTTGCGGCAGGATCCTGAAGCCAGCTGGGACTCTAACGACAATGATCCTGATCCTTTCCCGAGATACGACGAATCAAATTCCAACAAGTAAGTAACAAAAATTCTAGGATATTCCGTATTCATTCTTGAAGAAGACATTGAATATAATAAAGTTATCGACTCAGTAACGCATGAACAAACCTGCATCTTTCCCCGTGTATCCGAAGACTGAGTATCTTTTAGAAAACCTCTCAAAAACTGTCTGTGGGAGGATTCAAGAAATTACGGTTTAGATTTTGTCCTAAATGTTTTCTTTTTATGCCAAGAAAGGGCAGTTCTAGTAGCCGTTTTGTCAACAAAATACTTGGTGAAAGTAGAAGTCTCAAGGTGCGTTTTCTGAACAGCCATTTTAATAAGTTTCCGAAAAACATAGTTGTTTTCAATAACGAATGAGGGGGATCAACATTTGAAAATCACTGAAGACCGATTTCAAGGCAGATGGAATGAGCATATGCTAGCTGATTGTTGCTGGAGCTTTCGACATAATTGTCAAAAAAAATTAATTGATAAATATTAGAGACATTAAAATAAGCGAAACCGAAAAATATCATCATCATTATTTTCATTAAATATATTTTATAATGAGTTTGAGGAGAGGGATTTTATAGTTGTATTACTCCTTATAAATAATGTAAAGTAAAATATTTTTTGAAGTAAAACTTCTTTAATGGCGAGTAGGGAGTAACTCAGATTTTTTTTTTTTTTCTGACGGAAGTAACGCTCAGTAAAGGAAGTGACGCATATGTCATACTCCACGTCAAGCGCGCCCCGAGAAAGAACCACTGAAAAACCTACGTTTTCGACCTCCTTTCGCCGTTCCCCGAATTCATCGTGTAAAAATACGCGGAACCTGTTATGGAAAGAAACGGCGAGAAAAACAGCCAAGAGCCGTATCTTTGAGACATCAATAAGCGTTTTGAAGGTACATCCAACCAGGGGCATAGCCAGAAATTTTTCATAAGGGTGGTTACGACTACTGCAACTCATATATATGTATACGTGTGTGTGATAATGTAGTGAAGAATATACATTTTGTATGGCAAAAAATTCCTCATGGGGGGGGGTTATGACCCCCCTAACCCCCTTGGCTACGCCACTGCATCCAACTAATACCAACCTCACAGGAGGTTCTCGTTAATCCTTACTTTTAGATGAATAATATACAATACATGGTTTTAGAAAATCACAAAGAAATGGAACTTGCCTGCATTCGAACCGGAACAGAAGATGGAAACGTCAGTTAAGAACACGTTTCTTAGATTCTAACCCAACTTCCAGACAGAACAAGGAGATGGAACACCACAATTAAAGGGACAGTGGCTGCAAACGAACCTAAACAGCAGAGGGAAATTTTCGTTTAAGAACACTGTTGGAGGATCGTACTTCGATTCCACGAAGGAAAATTTATAGGAGGGGACACTTCTCTTAGAAAGTTGGATAACGCCGTTGTTACAAACAGGTGGCGCTACGCACACTGGGTAACTGCGCATCTCAGGTCGTTTATATTTCCATCGAGGAGAAGTAAATGGAGATCGTTGAATTAGCAGAACTTCAAAAAATTAAATACATAGACTTATGAACGTGATATATAGTAATTACAGGCTTCAGATGTGTTTTAATTACATAATTGTCTTAGAATACTATTTCGTAATGAATATAGGCATTAGTTTCGAAGCGAAGTGATATTATTATAATGTCAAATGTCAGTTAAGTTGCCCGCTAGACCATTAAACTCCTAAATATTATGTATGTCATGTCTGTTATTATTTTGCCCAAAAGCTGTATTTTAAGAAATGTTAGTAAATTTAGAAGAATGTAGTTTATGTGAACGCAACATTTATAATGATATATATAGTATACATATTTATATATAGTAATGATATATATACTTATAATGATATATATGCAACGGTTTAAGAATACGGGTATGTAACACCACAAAGAAACAAACACTGGCTGCAAACGGTTTAAGAATAAAATAAAAGATTCTAATCCAACCTCTAGACGGAGCAAGCAACGGTTTTACACGGGGATGGAACACCACAAAGAAACGGACACTGGCTGCAATCAATCCCAATAGACAGAACCTCCAGTTTAAAAACACGGATACAGAATAATAATTCGAAACCTACCAGCAGACGAAATCAACGCTTAAGAATATTGTGATAGAAAAACACACACACAAAAAAAACCTACACTACCTGCATTCGAACCCAACAAACAGAGGAAAACATCAGTTAAAGAACACAGTTAAAGTATAATACTAGCCTATGGATATCACCCCCCCCCTCATTCAAACCCAACCACCAGACGGAACAATAGTATAAGAAAACATTTAAAGAATAATTCTACAACATGGACACTTCCTGGATTCTAAGTAATTATCATGAATTACTGATGATTCTTAATGGAGATTTTAATGTTAATTTTCGCTCTCAAGAATCTCAGCAGTTAGTTGATTTTTTAAAGAAAAATTTGATCTAACTATGAATACTTCTCGACTTCAATCAACAACGCGTTTCGGTACAACAATCGATGCTGTATTTTCAAGAAAATTAGCAAATTTAGAGAGTAAAATTTATGTTTCACATTATAATTACCACAAACCTATAATTTCATACATAAAAAAATATGATGACATTCAAGTACCTATTTCCAATGAATAATATGAATATAACATTTATATAGTCTTTGTAAAGTACATGAATAATAAATATAATTAAATTATAATACGATATTTATTTCAAGTTTAATCATTTCAGTGATATGTGTCAAAGAAGTTTTATTTCAACCGCGCGTAAAGATTACACGAACTCATTTATTTCCTTTATTTTCTATTCTATACAATGAAATTTCTACATTTTTCGAAGAATATGGAGGATACGGTAAATCACATAAAGCTGGTGTGACAAGAAAGAAAAAAAAAACGATAGTCATATTTCGATTCGCAGTACAAGATTTTGTAAAGAAGTAATTGACAAATTGGAGTCAAAAACAACTCCGTTCCCCAGTTTCATAAATTCGGTGCGTGTTTTATACTCAGAGTGAGAAAATGGATGAATACATGAGCACTTATGATGCGGTGATATGGTACATGTTGTTTTTTTTTTTTAAAGGGGAATTTTAGCAAGCATCCTAGAGCATAGTTTAATTTGAAAGATGGTAAGATATAAATTTTATGTTTCTCTTTGTTTTCTGTTTCAGTCACGGCACCAGATGCGCTGGTGAAGTAGCCATGTCTGCTGACAATCTGAAATGCGGAGTGGGTGTGGCTTACAAAGCTAAAATAGGAGGTGAGACCATTTCATTTTAGCTTTATCATAACTTGAATATTGTTAGTTGCAGTAGATCAACAGTTAAAACAGTCATTTCATGCTTTGATTTATACGAAAGATCATGCAATATACTAGAATAGAAATTCACTTAACCCTTTGAGGCGCAACCCTTTCCCAATGCTGAAAAAAGGGCAGCCGTTGCCATCGCTCGACTCAACTACCAGCAAGATGGCGGACAATTGAAACGTTCATCGCGTGCCAGATCTGTGGCACGCGATGAACGTTGAACGCTTGAACGAAACCATTCGAAATAATCGATTATTAAATGCATAAGAAATAATCGATTTTGTAAAATCCATTCGAACGCTCAGCACATAGCATTCGAATAGCACATGGCATTCGAAATCTCGAATACTGTTCGAATAGTTAAATCGCGAATAATATTCGAATAGCGAAATCATGAATGTATATCTGTACGTCACCAAATTAGTTATACTATATTGTGGATTCGTGCTACAACGCGATTCAGGAAACGGTACTTCATCCCTCGTATAGCATCACTAAAAGCGGAAGCACCCAATCGTCACAGTCTGGATATGGCTTTATTTATTACTTTTTGTGAGAAATATTAATATATATAGGGAATGCTTTAAAACGGTTTGAGGAGTGTTTATAAGTGACTAAAGTAACTGTGTATGTTTTTTAGAAAGTCGTATACAGGTTGGTTCAAAATCCATCATCAGTATTTGGTGGGGAAGAAGGGAACAGGGAAAGAAGACTATTTCACATAGGAAAGCATGGGCGTAAACGAACCTATTGGCGGTGTAGATGGCGCTTTGTGTCCACAACTGCCATTCACACGCTGTAAACGATAGCTTAGTTAAATTAAACTTTTTATTCCATTTCTCGCACAAACAAACAGTAATTATTTTAGCAGGCGATTTCTGAATACTTGCAAATTTCTTTGAAGCGTGCAGCCAGTCCTTCTAAAAGGTGGCATCGATAAGTAACATGAATTGGCATACGTGCATTAAACTTGCAGATATCCATGCTTTCCTGTGTGAAGTAGACTTCTTGTCCTATTCCCTACCTCCTTAAAAAAATATTGATGGTGAATTTTGAACCACCCTGTATATACCCTATATCAGGTAGCGAAATTTTCGCTTACCCACTCTCTCTTGGAACAGATCTCTCGCATAAGTCAAAATTCCACAGTACTAATAACTACGTTAAAATTTTTATATTTCAAAATTCCGCTTCAAAGCCGCCTTCGGTGATGTCAAAACATTACTTTTATATTCCCATTTGTATTTTAGCATTAAGAAATATATCCCACGAGGCAAACCAAAAACACAGCAATCGAATTTCCTGCTATTTTTTATTTCTTCAAATTGACATATCCTATTCCCCATTCAATTTTCCTTACGATCTTTCAAGTCCATGCATAAGTCGTCTGCCGAGATGGAACGAAAAAAAAGAAACAACTTCTTTCAAAACATCTGTAAATCGATGCCGCATTTGAGATAATTCGATATTCGAAACTTCGATATGAAGAATTGAATTGATTCTTTTTATTTTATTCTGCCAGCTTTTGCCATGCCACTATGAATCTTTCAAGTAGTTTTACGTATTAGGTATACTTTAATTTAGACTTTTTAAAATACGGTATATGGTTACTTATGATTTTAAAATTAAGCGGATTGTTTCAACAGTATGTGAACAAAAGTCATAGTTTCTACCGAAATTACGAAAATTTAATTTTTCGTTTAAAAAATAAGCTAGTAGCTCAACTTGACATCAGTTTTGTTTTCATAACCATTAGTATCGTTGATTGGTAGTCGTGCTTTACCTTTTTTTAAAATTTACTAGGCGCCAAAGCCCCTCGACTCGCTACGCTCGCTTTTCGTGTGAGGCATTCGTCTCCTAATGAGGCTTAATCGTGAAAAAGGCATGATTTCAACAAGCAAAACCCAAAGGTTGGATCAGAGAGAATATTACCAAGCTACACATTGCTTGTTTCTTGCATGTTCCTTGGAACACAAAAATTTAAACTTCGCACTATTTTTAATTATGTGAAACGCATGGAACACCTTGCGTATTAGCCACGCATGGCGATTTTTCATAATTTGGCGAATTGCGTATATGTATAGTTAATAACTAGCTGTAAGAAAACAATACGTCATAGGTTTTCTTTGATAAAAACTACGGAACAGCAGGATAGCTTGCTACTAATGGCGACTTTTCATTATTTGGCGATTTACACATGCTCACAACCTATAATTACTGCTAATGTAAGGTTTCCGGAAAATCGTTATCCATAATGCTTTGGAGATTGTCGTATTTAGCACTACGTATTATATCACCTCGCAGTGTTGGAAAATATCCAAAGTGTACTATAACGGCTATAATGGCATAATTAACGCTACCAAATATTTCTACTGGTAGCAAATACTTCAGCTGGACAGAACCGGCTTTAAAATAATCTGCGTTTTAATTATTTTTCATTTTCAAGACATTGGGTTCTAACATTTCGGATCTCACGGTTTAGATTCACCCTGCTTGGAAAGATACCATTTTGCCAGATTGTAACTAATGCCAAGATGGCGCTTTTAAAATCAGTTACAATGAGTTATTCTGTTTTGGAAAAACGAATTATTGCTAATTCTAAACTCGTGTTGTCTAAGCGAACTTACTATTTGAAAATTGTCTACTTTGTGTAACACACTTTGAGTTATTTATTTCATATACTTTTTAATTTGGCGCAAAATGGATGTCATTCTACTTCATGTTTGTCAATTTCACGCGATTCTACGTACTTGGAATTGCTTTGTTGCAAAGGAATGAAGGATTTTATGCCAAATCTGGTAACCATTATGTTTATTTTTCGGTTTTTCTTAATCTTCTAAAATAATTCGATTTTCGAAATTTAAGTCAGCTTATTAGGTTCCTCTGAATTTTTCGAATCTGTGGACACCTTAGTCGAAACTCAAATCCCCACGGTTTAGGAGGAGATGGCCAAACAAGCTCTTGACAGCGGCGGCTGCAGCGGCGGCGATAGCGGACGTTACTTTTTTTTAGAATAGTGAGAAACACCTACAATTAAATCGGATGAATACCTATCATCTCACATAATTTCACTTTAGTTGTTCACTTTTCAATTCATTCACTTTAGTTGTTATTATGTGATGTGCAAGCACAAATATACACAGTTTGAAATGACTTTCACAAAATCTCAAAATCTCATAAACTTTTTTTTTTTTTTTTAATTCGACGACTATAGTTTAAGTTGAGTGACCACCTATTATGTCACTAAATTTCATTTCATTCGCTTACGTGATGCGAGAACAACAACAAAAAGAGTTATGGACAGAACGACAGAATGAGACAGACAAACTATTTATAAAATTCGTACTGGATTCCCGGGTGCTTAAAACGGGGAGAAATCTCAAATTTTTTGAATTCCAAGTAATGTACACACAAAAGTCTAATTTTATTTATTTAGATTTCTGATAATGCTTCAAAGTCATCCCAAATAGCAATGAAATTTTGCACCGGGAAATTACCAATTATATATTTTGCCTTTATTGTCAGCATTTATTAATTTTTGCATAAATTAAGCTCAAATTTAGGGTTCAATCTTCTATTTTATGCCATTTAGTCTGAAAATAATATCGAAACGTAAGCGAGGCAAATAAAAATACAGAAAATGTGGATCAAAGTTACCCAGAATAACCATAGTTAAAAATCAAATATAAAAATATAAATCATATATCACATGCAGTTATTGTTATTATTATTATTATTATAGTCATGAATAATATCTCTGAATCATAATAATAAATTAAGTTTATATAGTTAGGCAAAATTGTTGAATTCTTAAAAAAAAAAAAAAAAAAACTTGGGGAAAAATACATAAAGTTGGTATCAATCAAAGAGGCGAGAGACGTTTAGGTCCTGCAAAAAAGCTTTAATAAAGGAACTGATCGCGTAATAAAAAGTACACTAACTGATAAGTAAAGACTTCCGTATGACCTACCTTTCAGGTAGATGGCATTTACGTGACGTCAGTACCCTTGAAGAGCCCGAAACATCTGGTGTACATTATGTCAACTTTTCAAAAAGGATAAGATAACAATGCAGCAGCCAATTTTATTTTTTGCCGACAGAGCTATAAATATAATTTTTTCTTTTCCATAATATGATTTTCTTTTCTTCTACATTTTTTAGGGGAAGGCGGAAGGGGATATAAAGAATTTTTTAATTTATTTTTTTATTTTTCGAACAACAGTGCCGTTTAAAGAGAAAAAATTGAATTTTTAAAAAACAATCTCCTATTTATTTTGCATTCTAAATTGCTGTTATGTGTTGGCACATGTGAAGTACATTAATGTACGTCCTGCTTTTGGTAATTTGGTTCATGAGAATTTCATGAACCAAGCATGCATGTACGTCATGTTGAGCAAGGGGTTAATGAAATAAAAGAAAATCATGCCTTCCAATCCATAAATTCATGGTTATTATTAAATTGCCGGATATGCCACTTATACGTCCACTTTTCCATTCACATGCCTGTAAAAAATAAAAATGTAAATGCATAACAAAATTTCAACAGTTAAGCTCTGCAGATATTTTATTTTAATTGTCTAAGTATTTTCTTTGGTTAGATAATTAAAATAAAATATCATTTTATCAAATTAAAGTTTTAATATTTTATCAAATTAAAATAAAATATTATTTCAAATTTTTTATGTAACTTTAATCGGTACGTATTATCCCGGCGGTCCGCCAAGACGAGCGATTTTTCACCAAGATAAATGCCGGACGCATGTAATTATTGATGGTTCGGAATACGATTGGCAACAGTTTGCCATCACATTTGACGAAAAAATAGATTGGAGGGAAGCACCGCCGGGATAATACGTAAGTACCCTTTAATCTTTTGAAATTTCCACATCCAAAGTATTCTCGAATTTGTAGAACCTCCCATATATGATTTATAGTTCTTTTACAATAGCACAAAAAAGAACTCATAAAGCTTACGAGGTATGCATACAATATTAACCCATTTGTGCCCAGATATTTTTGCGACTTTTCCCAATTTTTGCTAATCCAGCAAATGGTATCTATATTAATAAAACAATGTGTGTAAACTGTTAAATTGTTTGTCTGTGTCTCGCGTAGCTCGCAAACGGGTGATCGTAGACCTACCAAATTTTGAACGGAAATTCTCCATGACAGGTCCCGACACACCTCGAAGCGATTTTTTCAAAATTCGAACTATTTTAGGAAATATCGATAAGAACGTATCGCAGAAGGCTAATTTTTGCTTTCCACCATTTCGTAATTGTAACCCCACAGTGCATTAAGCGACGATTAAGCTTATCTAGGTTGCCACATTCGGCAATGCCACATTCGGCAGTTCATTAAATGATTCAGACTCTTGAAGTAAAAATAAAAGAATAACGATTTTTTTTTATTTTGTCTAGATTATTTGTAAGATTGTTTTTAAATTAAAATATCGTATGCAAGTGAAATCAGAGCGGGAATGAAATGATTTATACTCAAAAGAAAAATATAATTTGGAAATTTTCCGAAAATAAATGTGCATTTTTTTAATTGGGCGAAAAATAAAAGGGGTTGATGTGCGATTTTGTGGAGGATTCTAACGCTTGGCGCTGTTTATCGTAATTTAATCGTCTGCTATTTGGGTTATTAATACACCTGCGTATAAGTTTTTGAAATTTTCATTCAGTTGGAATTGTGCATTTTTCTGAGCAGCTTTTCTGCATCTATTTCTAATGTATTACATCCAGAAAAAAGGATGTTAGAAATATCTATTTAATTTTGTTTAATCACACTCATGAATAATGATACACTTTCCAACTTAATGAAAGAAGGAACGAAAATAGGGAAGACCCATGGATTATAACTCTTTTTATATGTAGCACTTTAGTGCGCATATAAAATCTGTAAGTGTGTCAGATTTTCTATGATTGTAGCGCTTGGCGCAATTTAATGAGAGGGTATTTTTAAAAACAAGCGTAGGTTATCTTATAAATAAAAATGAAATTCTGTTTGTCAATTTGTTGATTTGGGTAGTATACAATTCCACAAAAATGGACCTGTCAGCCTGAAACTTTACATAGATATGTAAAATAATATAGAATAAATGATAGTCCACTTTAAACTTTGAAAGTCCACCCGTTCCCGGAATTTAAGAGATTTTTTATGTTCTCCACGTAGAAAGCTTTACGTAATTGTAACCCTTGTAGTGAAAAGAGTGTGTAAAATAAGCATCTTGGTTGCCATGTGTGGCGATTTTGCCGAATAAAATGTTTTAAATTCTTAAAGTAAAAATAAAAGAATAATAATGATTTTTTTAGTTTATATTTGTAAGGTTATTTTTTTAAATGTAATATCGTGTGCGCATAAGAAATGAGAGCAGGAATGAAATGTTTTATACGCAGAACAATGAGGATCGAAGATATCCGAGACTAATATGTAATTTTTTTTAGTTTGGCGAAAAATAAAATCGCTGATAGGCCGATTTTTAGAAAGTGAGTTCTAGCGGTTTGCACAGTTTTAGGCTTTTTGGCGCAATTTACTGAGAGCTTAAGGGAACATTAACAGATAAATTTCTGATGTCAACTTCTTGAAAAGGATGATTTCTTTTACAATCATTACGTATAAAAATTGAAATGTCAGCATCCTATTTGGTCATGTAGAAATATTTTTTGGAATTGAGGTTCAATACTCGTGAATAAAGGTTAGGAAAAATAAATAACGTTTTCGACTGATAGCGAAAATGCCGTCCCAAAAAAGGGATGCTAGGCATAAGTGGGTTAACTCAATTTAAGCTCAATAAAATAAGCAGGGTGTGCCCACTGGCGACTAAGAGGCGACTTTTGCTACTATTTTTAAAATAAGGCGACTTGGGAGACTTTTATGAAAAAAAAAACTTCATTTTCATACTATTTTCAAATTTTTGGCTACTTGTACCTTACTCCAGGCGACTAATTTGAAAATCAGATTTCAGTTTTTGTCAAATTTTTCTTTTCAAAGTTCGGATTGGTCGTTATTCAAACATTCTAATCTGTTTTTTTAATTGTACTATTAAAATAAATGTATTAAACGTACTGTTTTATATAACGCATGGAGTTTTTTTTTATCATTTTATTCACTACTTCTTAAATGAAACTAAATGACGTACGTTTATTTCTTAACTGCAAAATCATGCAAAAATTCTACCATTTCGGTAATTAAAATCAAGAAAATTGCTATTAAACTGGCTACTTTTTCATGTCGGTGAGGCTACTAATAATACTATTTTGGCCTGAAATTCGTGGACACCCTGAATGAGTTAATATAATTGATGTTTATGATTACTTACTTTCATTTAAAAAAAGACATAACATCCATAAGACATACTGCTGAAAGACATACTGCTTTTGGAGACTACATTAACTATGTCACCAGGTGGTCTCGAAGTCTGGAGGTTATTAAAATTATGTCTCCAAAATTGTTACGCCAAATGTAGAGCTACTTTAATCCAGGCTGAATCATATCTTACCATTACATTACCATGGAAAGTCCTCAAAAGAAATAACACCTTGTGAAAAGTCGTGGCAACACCACCACAACCGTGGCAGCACCAATTTTCACTATATTTAGTTTCATTATAGCAAACCTTTTTAAAGTGCTTTCAAGCTTCAGGAAGATCATGAAACATAAATTTGTAGGGGAGTAATCTTTGCAGGCTTGGTAAACTGCATTTAAAAACGAGGTGTGGCTAGATCGTTGTTTTTATCTATTTTTTTAAGTTATTTTCATAGCAGACACTTTAACTAAGCTTACATAATAATAAAATTTAATAAACTATCTTTAAAATTAAATTTATGATCCATTACATTTATTTTTTAAATGTAATGGATTCATTTAATGTAATGGTAAGATATGATTTGTTTGATAACAATGTTTGTTTCCCATTCTGTAACAATCCGCAAGCACTGTTGTATTGTGCTTGTTTACTATCGTATACCATAAACCAAAACGTAAATATATTGTGAAAATGGGTAGTTGTACTTTTCAAAGGATTCAAAAAGTGTTTCAGAATGTTTTGTTTTCCATTGCCAAAACAAAAGAAGGGGGAAATGGATTAAAAGGAGCAGAAAAGCTAGTTATTGCCTTATAGTTTTTTTCTGCACAGTCCGCCAGTTTAGTTTTGGTGGGAAACAAACACGGCAGGACTCAGCCATCACAGATTTTGGCATCCTAGTCAGATGAAACTCCTCAAAAGAGATTACTCCTGTGAAAAGTCGTGATAACGCCAAAACACCTGAAAGCTTGAAAAACTTAATTTTCACTATATTTAGTTTCATTATAGCAAATCTTTTTAAAATGCTTTCAAGCTTCAGGAAGATCATGAAACATAACTTTATACGGGAGTAATCATTGCAGGCTTGTTAAAGTACATTTCAAAACGAGGTGCGGCTAGATCGGTGTTTTACGTGAATACGTGTACGTAACGAGTACTATTTTCTTTGGGCTTAATCGCGTTCAGGAAAGAAATAGCTATAACTCTATTAATGATAGGTCTGTGATGCGAAAAGTACGGAACAAATGGCATACGGGATACATCGAGATTTCCAGTAAACGTTAAAATCAACACAGGTACTACCTAGTATTGTTGGAGAAGTTTCGATGCTACACAAATTCGCTGAGCATGTAGTCGGCAAACGAGCGGTTCTGCGAGACATTAACATTTAAGTGTCCGACCATCATAATTGGTGTAGTGAAATCTAGCAGGGCAGCATTATTTATTTTAATTTTTTACTTTAACACTATATATAACACCGGTAAACACGATTTTTGGGTCTGACTTCTACATGTTAATTTTTAGTTTCTCCTACGCCAAAACTCAGGAAAATAATTTTTTTTTAAATGGAAGTTTGCTTTTGTAGAAATTAAAGCAATTTTTCAAGTTTTTGGCAAAAATCACTGATTTTTATATTTTTTTTTATAATTCCACTCTAAATTATGATCAGAAAAGTTTTTGCTGGATATAAAAGCTTTTTTTATTCAAGATTTGTGCTAAACAATAACATATAAATGTAAAATAATATCTAAAAGTGAAAATTTTTCGTATTTCTTTTATGTTCGCATGAGCAAATAATAATACAAACAAATATTAATATTACAAATAATATTACAAAGTTTCAAAGATTTCGGATTAATCAAAGTGCTGCCATCTTTCGTTTATGAAATAAATTAAAATATACTTATCGGCGTAAATCAGACAAAAGCAAACTTTAAGAACTAAAAATAAAACTTTAAGTGTTTTCCAATGTCTAGAATCATAATTTAATCACAGAACCCCCCCTTTTTTTTTCTTTTGACCGGTGTAATCGATATAACTATTTCACTCTGATGTTCTACATTCGCGATCTATAAATCTTGACGAGAGCTGGCGATTGAAACGCAAATGAGCGTTCTAGCACTCCGAATCCAAATTTATGCAAAACGGACATCATGTGAGGCAGCGAAACGACCTGAAAATGGCGGCGCTTCCTCCTCCGCCGCAAGCGATGCGTCACAGTCCTCACTCAATGTAACGAATTCTTTGATTTTTTAGTTATCGAGTGGTGTAATTAAATGTTGTATTTATAGATGATGGATATGCAGCTGCAACATCAAACTGTATACCCCGATTTTGTTAACATCTGTTTTCTGAATTGCCTCCCACTATTTAAGCAAATTTAAAGACGCATTCACGTCAAAAGTGTTCTTCAAAACGTCTTTGATCTCTCAGGAATCAGGATGCTGGATGGCTTGGTCAACGATGCTGTGGAATCCGTGTCTTTAGCACACGCCGTCGATCACATCGACATCTTCAGTGCATCGTGGGGTCCGAATGACGACGGAATGACAGTCGACGGACCAAAGAGACTCGCCCTAGAAGCACTCCAGAAAGGAATACATGAGGTGAGACCGTACGTTTTTCAATATATCCGATTCACGTTAACCCTTTGAGGCGCAACCCTTTCCCAATCCTGAAAAAGGGGCAGCCGTTGCCATCGTTCGACTTAACTACCATCAAGATGGCGGACGATCGAAACGTTCATCGCGTGCCACAGATCTAGAGACCCTTTTTTGACGCAACTGGCTGTGCCGCACAGCCAGCTGTCGTAAAAAAAAGGTCTCTAGATTTGTGGCACGTGATGAACATTTCGATCGTCCGCCATCTTGCTGGTAGTTAAGTCGAGCGATGGAAACGGCTGCCCTTTTTTCAACATTGAGCAATCTATCCATCTGTTCTCGCATTCTTCCATTTTTCAGCAGATGTCAGTGCTATTAAAAATAATCGTGACAATTTTTTACTGAAAATGACGTGCTAAAAAGTAAGGGATTCTCGTGGAGCTATGTCACCCTCGAGTATTTTTATAGAAATCAAATCTATCCTTCGTGACTGGCAACAGTCAAGACGTCAAGAGTTTGGTGTTCCCAGACTGGAACACTGCGCGTTAAAGAGTTGAACAGGGCAACTTTAACCACCTGGTAAATGGTTGTTTCAAATACTTCAACAGCCTTTTCGGATTTCGTATTTCAATCCATCATTTTTCTTTCACCTTGCAGGGTCGTGGAGGCAAAGGTGTAATCTATGTGTGGGCTTCGGGCAACGGAGGTGCCCGAGGAGATAACTGCAACTGTGACGGCTACACTAACTCCCTGTACACCCTCTCTGTGGGAAGTGCAAGCCAACACGGCGATTTTCCCTGGTACGGTGAGAGATGTGCTTCTACACTCACAACAGCTTACAGCAGCGGAGCCTACTCCGACCAGAAGATCGTGAGTAATGTTAGAAGTATATATTAACCAGAAAGAAAAATCTCTCAGAACACATCGAGTATAAAACACTTTTTAAATAATTTCATTTGCGTGTGTTTCTCTATGCTCCTGCCTGGTTGTGAATGTTCTTCTTTTCTTCAGGCAACTACAGACCTGCACAATGAATGTACTGTGCACCATACTGGCACGTCTGCAGCAGCGCCCCTAGCAGCAGGCATAATCGCTTTGGTATTGGAAGCAAAGTAAGAACTACTATACTAAATTCAAATTTTGCATTTCTCAATGGTAATGAAATACTGAATATGTCGGCTGAAGAACTGCAAAAAAAAAATGGAGCAGGTCTTGCACGGAAATATGAGCGAGATAACTCATTTAAATTCTGCCAGGAACTCGCCGTTTTTAAAGAACAAGCCCCACTATTATTCGGGGACATAAGAAAGGCTAGCGCTTTGTGTATTTTGCTACAAATCTGCACATATGATTTACAAGATGTTTTGAACAATATTTGTTTTGCGCTACGGATTTACTGTACACTTCCGACCACATCTGCGAGTTGCGAACGAAGTTTCAGCAAACTAAAAGTTATTAAAAATTATTTGCGACCATCGATGAGACAGGAACGTTTATCAGTTCTCGCAATTCTAGCAATCGAAAATCAAACGCCGATCAAATTAATTATGATGATGTCATAGACTTATTTGCAGAAATTTTCATGACTAATTCTGTACACTGGATTATCTTTTTACATGGTGCCAAAAGAAATAAAAATTGATACAGAAACTTAAATTCGGATTTGCGAGGGGAGGGGTGGGGGGCGGCATTTTTAAGTTTTTGCCCCACCTCGAAAAAATCCAAGATCCGGCGCTTCCTCCGCGCACACAACACCCGGCAATTGAAGGGCGGTCGAAGGGGTACCTTTTGGCCGAACCGGATTGCGCCTCTTCTACCAACCATAAGTCCCTGGGTTCAAACCCGCCTCACGCTCTCCCTGCACTTCATTCACTAAATAGCAGTTTTCACAAAAATACTCCCAGTCACTGAAGTATCAGTTGATCACTCAATTCACAGAACTCACAATAGCAGTTAAGACAAGACACGGATCACCAACAGTAGTTGGGGCAGAGGTGGATCTACCTTCCGTCCCAGGCTACAGGTATTTTCAAAACCTTTAGCGTCCCAAGGAATCGCCCGAAATTCCGTCTCCCCCTTGAAACATTTCGGTTTTTTTTAAAGAATGATCAGTAACCAAGTTGTTCTCTCCTTTTCCGTATATTCATGAATAGCGAAGAATAGCTCATTGTTAGAACGGGTTATGGCAAGTTGGTTAGTGGCAAGCGCAAACAACAGTGAGCGATGATGTCCATTCACCCCCGGCAAAGTCGTGAAAAGGGGAGCTAGCAATACATATAATTCACTGTTAAATATAAACAGTCTTTGCGCACCTTGTGCGGTGCGCATCCCGAATTCTGTACTGATGTGTACCTGATGTCGGATACCTTATGATTAATGTGCATAGTGCGGGGATGGAAGAGTGTAAAACCAGAGCAGACTTCAGTGCGCTTCCGTACGCTAGAATGGGAACTCAATGTACTTTTCAGTATCTCGAAGACGGATTGGGGAGAAAAGTGCCCTCATTGTGTGCTTGGCGGGCTTTTGTGGCTTCACGGGTTATCCTTTGTCGGCGAATCTCGACTGGTCATTAAAAACTTATAAATTTTTCGCCCCTGCACTGTTTTCCAACTATTACAAAGATTTCCTGTGCAAAATGACCATTAAAAATATCCCTTCATACCCTGCAGCGTACGTCAATCGCACTTGAGTCTGCTCCAGCCTTAACATAGGCATTAAGTGACTAGGAATCCCAAGTGGCTATCTCCTGTACCATTGAGAAAGGTTCTTTTGTTCCGCCGTTTGGATTTTCAGGGATATTATGAAAAAATACTATTATCTATGGCTAATTTTCCTTATCTGGTTTTCGGACATTTCCTGTTCATACATAAGTACACCCGTTTTGAACGTTTAGGAATGGTAGACGTATTTCTTGGAAGTACTGTAGTCCTTTCTAAGCAGGCTTCGCATTGCTATCGACGCTTGGTCGTTCTTTTCGGGTGAAACGCTAGCGTGATTCATTTGTTCTCTGTCTAGCTCCGTTCGTGTGTAGAATTTAATTTAAATGCAGATATTATGGCCTCAAGAAAGCGGCCATTGAGTCGTAATATAGGTGATTGCTTTATAAAAATTCCGATAAATTATAATTTGTCTAGTGATGGTGAAAGCGCAAATCATCAGGAAGAAATCAAAAATACACAGCCCCAGAACAGGCTATTTCAAGAGGAACAGCATTCACAAAATATACATGCATCACTATCAGGCAGTTTGTAAAGAGGTGCATAATTAGAAGGAATACAATGATATTATTAAGGAAAAAAAGAGCTATGATTGAAATTAATTTTTTCAGACATTGTTTTTCCTATGAAGTCCTAGCAGGTTCGAGTATTTTATCTTATCAGAAATTCGCGCACCTTTCTCGAAATTCATTTATGTAATACTATGGGTAGGCAGAAAAATAAAATATACAAGCGACATGTAAAAAATCGTGTCAAATGTCTGCAAGCTTGGATAACGGTACCCAAATTATTGAATACCCAGTAAGTTAGCCCCCCCCCTATTTACCAAATTCTAGATTCGCCACTGCTTGTGGCTATTGGATATCAGTGATCGAGTAGCAGCTATCACAGTTTCAGCTCATCCCTACTCTCAACCGTTTTCAGTTCGCATTATGATTTGGACGGGACAGCATCGTGGCTTCACCGTGCGCACTTCTTTGGAAAATGGCAGTTCAGTCATCGCGACACAGAGAGCAATGCGCTTGCAATTCCATATTCCGCCCCACGTTTCGGTTCCTGACGGAAAAACAATCAAACGTTGGGTTTTTGGGTCCCCATACCCTGCAAGAACTGAAAAGCAGAATCAACGAGGAGGCGAACGCTGTTCCGATTCAGATGTGCCGAAACACAGCCAGAAACTTCCAAAATCGGGTACATCAGCGCATTGCTGCCGGAGGCCGCCATCTTGTGGATATCGTTTTTAAATATTAATGTAAAGAAACTATTTGAAGTGCCAAAGGTAATAAAAACAATTGCAAGCCTCTAAGTTTAAAAGTTGTATATTTATTGCTCCCCAAAATGTGGGCATACCTTTCGCCGCACACTGTACAATAATAGTATTTTCTTGGTGTTGGTACTTTTTTTCTGTCAGTGTATTTCGGGGCGTTTTGAATGTGTAATCAGATGAACAAGCATTCTTCTTTTTACTATCTGAAATAAACATGGCGGCGAAGGACTATTTCTTTTTGTGTGTGTGTGTGTGTGTGTGAACATTTTGTTCTAAGAGTAATAATATACCTGATTGTAAAAATTATAGTTTCATGCACATTTTAAATTTAAAATAGTTCAAATATCTCCCTACTAGCAATTTTACTCGGGCCATTATCGGCTGGCTACGTGGCCGGTGGTCGCCCGAGCATATTGCTAGTAGGGTACATGCTTTATTTCGCTGTAGCTTGATAATCAATGGTAGAATGCAATGCTACCGTTTATGATGATTGCCTCCATACCGTCCAGTTTATTTGTCTTTGATGAAGCCCACCTCTAATCAATTTCAGCCCAAATTTGACGTGGCGGGACGTACAGCACTTGGTTGTGTGGACATCGGAATACGTGCCCTTACGAAACAACAAGGGCTGGCGTCGTAATAGTGCAGGGCTCATGTACAACAGTCGTTTCGGGTATGGAATAATCAATGCGGAGCTCATGGTCAGAGCAGCACTCAACTGGACACTTGTTCCGGAAAAGACGACGCACCGTGTGGATGCCGAAACTAGGTAAGCAGACCAGTGTTGCCAGACTTTCTGAGACATTTTCCCCTAAAGGTGATCGAATTTCCCCCCAAATGTTAACGTACAAGTCAGTAGTGGAGAGTGATTTTATGGAGGGAAATTTCGAAATGCATTAGTTGTAGGAACTAGTAAAAAAAAAAATCTCTCCAAAACCCCTAGATTCTATTCCCCCCCCCTAAAAAATTCCCCTAAACTATTTGCCCCCTAAAAATCCCCATGAAGAACAGAAATACCCCTAAATCTTTGGGAAACCCTCCAATCTGAAGCAGCCTCGAGCTAAGAGAGAAAGATCATTAAGAATTCTGTGCTCTGAGAGCGTAATTCAAAACGTGTCAATAGATGGCACTATTGTATGCGATTGGATATTCAAAATAGCATAATTTTGTAGATTGGACTCGGCTTGCAAGGGCGGATTAAAGGGGGGGGCGGAGGTGGCGACCGCCCACCCCCCGAGAAAAGAGAAATTAATGTAAAAGATCCTATTTTGCTTCCATAAAATGGATGTATATGTTAATCTTCTAACTAACCACCCCCACCGACAGACTAACCGCCCCCCCTCGGCAAACTTTCAATAATCCGCCACTGTCGGCTTGGCGCATCAGGATCATATGAGCTTTGAGCGGGAATTTTTTGCTGCTAGCTGGGATCCAACTCATTTGACTGGACTCCACTCAAGTGATTATTTGGACAAATGAATCAAGTATATTTGCTGCCAAATCCCAGTCCTTTTCACACAATTAAGGGTTGTTATATACACATATGCCATGTCAACATAAGACAAGCGCTCTGTGAGCGGCCAATAAAGCGCGACAGTACTAAACAAAAACGCAAAAAGCTTCGCAAATATTTTCTAAACTGATTTTTTTTTATTTTAAATTAGAGGAAAAGAGATTAAAAATTCCAAGCACAATAAATACAAAACATTTTCTTCTGTGGTACTTAGGTCTAATTATTATTAAAGAGGCTTATTCGGCATCCATTTTATCGAAATTACAAGTTTGCAACTATCCCTATTGTTGGTTTAAGATTTTCACTGTCTATCCCTACGAATAATGCAAATTGTGTCAGTAGACCTCTTTCTCTTTGGATGGGAAAGTTGCTCGCATTATGTATGCGAGCGCCATCTATCAGTAACTTCCTGAACTAATACTTTTTTAGTCACTATAAACAGTTTTTGAAATAGAACTTTTTTGTCATTAAAAACAATACAACCACCCTCCTATCGAATCCGTAAAAAACACAATTGTCATATCTTTATCTGTTCTTACTTAATGAATTTTTAAAGTTCGCACTAACTTCTTACGCACCCTGCATATAAGGTGCTTGTTACACCACCTAGAAAAAAAAATTATAAGAGGCTGTTCTTTAAATAATTTTTAAAATAAACTGTTTCAATTTTACAGTTTCCATTTCCAATTCATTTGCAGGTTACCTCTTCCAATCGCATCGAAGGGTCCCCGGGAAGTAGAAGTATTCCTCTCAACAGGCGAATGCCCCATCAGGCACTTGGAGCACGTCGAAATAACACTTGACATAGACTACAATCATAGAGGGGCCCTGGATATCTTCCTGTTTTCCCCTTCAGGTATAACACTACTTAAACGCTGCAAACAAACAAACAAACAAACAAAAAAACACTCAAAAGAAACTGGTGTTTAAAAGATAAAATAATTAAAACTTTCTAAAGTAATACATATGAAAGGTACTTATCAAAATGTGCACGCATTTCAATTGAAAAATTTTCTACCTTCGTCAGCACCAGTAGACGTCCAAACACAGGATGGAACTGGGGGCAGAAAAAATTAAACAGACAATTAGCTCTTCGCTTTTATTTTTTTGGAGGATTGTAACGCAGATAAGTGTGTGTGTGTGTGTATAGAAGCGCTCGCTATTGGTAATCAAGATGGAACAAAAAAAGCTTTCTTTACTGTGCCATTATTATAGAGGTCCAGAAAAAAGAAACAGCGAGCTGTAGTGTGTTTATCTGACTCCGCCACAATTAACGACAGCGGTACGTAGAAACTTTGCAAATATGAATACACCCCCTAAGTCCAAATGCCCAGCAATGTTGACGGGCAGCCATCATTCTGTTACATGATATGATAATGCCAGCCTACATGTAGCCAAGGCTGTAACGACTACCCTGAGGAAGTTTCACTGCCAGGCCTTTGCAGATCTTTCCCGCAGTCCAGATCTCTCTCCATACAATTTTCACATTTTTAAAGCCCTCAGGAAAGACATTCGTGGTCGTCGATTTGCTTCGAACAAAGAGGTGCACGCCTGGGGACAATTTTGGTTCTGTTGGCAGCTGCAAACATTTTTTTCTTAAAGACATTGATCGTCTTATCTCAGTAATTGTCATACAAGGGTCACTCTGAAATGTTTAAGATATGGCTGCTAAATGGTACAAATTGAATTTACCAAATTTTAGCAGTGTTGTAATCCAACAGTGTTGTAATCCTTTTTAGCAGTGTTGTAATCCTTTTGTTGCTGAATTTTCCAAAGTTTAAAAGTCTCAAAGCCATTCATTTCTAGGAATCGATGCAAAATATTTACAGTTTCATCAATCTCATCTTCGCAGTTAAAACGGCAACCACGTAAATTATTCTTTAAATAAAATAATATCCAGAAGTCACACATAAGCAAATCAGGGGAATAGGTCTGATGCTCTATCATTTTGATGTGTTTTCACTCAAGAAATTCCACTGACAATCTTGCCGTATGCAAAGATGTATTGTCTTGATGAAGCATTAGTTCCCGTACATTAACTTCTTGAAGAATTTCTGGAAGACACTACCAGTTATCCGTAACTGCCTTCTGTCCCTCCAACTGGATGCTTTGACCAATTCTGTACTTCTGAAGATAACGGCATACATTAATTTTTTCATTGTTCGTTGTCTGTTCACCATTGTTGGTTTGGGACCATCTTCAAAAACCACACACTTTACTTTCTAGGGACATCAAAAAACGTTATGTACGTTTGATTACCAGTTACGATTTTAGAAATAAAGTGATTTCCACCATCGTTTAGTAGTTTTACGGTTTCTTTGCCGACTCTAACAAGCTCCGCTTTTTGGTGTTTTGTTAAATTATGGAGGACCAACGACTAACTAATTTTTTCATATGCAGCTCTTCATGAATCATAGTGACTAAAGCTGCGGATCCAATGTTATGTTCCTACTGTATCATTTGGTAAGTGTAACGATTATCTACGACACATTATCTGGGACTACAGCTGAAAAGATTATTCCTGTGTGTTCTTCATCCAAGAGAGAACTTATAAGAAGTTCTGTTAACCATCTGAATATAGTAGCACGAGATTGAGCTTCGTTTCTAAATGCTAATTGTAGACGTTGACGGAATACTTGTTGATTTATCCCCACTTTAAAATCATAGAAAATCATGCGCGATGATGCTCTCGCGTCTACTCCATTTTCCTTTCTTTCAAAATTTATTCTACGGCATATAAACTGCAATTGTCACAAATTATCATCTGCGACCATAAAAGAATTCAAGTTTACATTTTTAACATTTTTTTTCTTTGGCCTATTGTCTGCCTCTGTCTAAAAAATTTTAGGATTAGCGGAAGATGCTAGAAATAATCTCCATTATTTTCTAGCATCTTCCGCCATCGGTTAGGTAGTGCATTGGTACGTACCAACAAAGTAGAAGTATTAATTTTTTGATGCGATGAAGTCATCAATAGATTTTCGTACTTCATCCAATTCGGGGATGTGTACAGAAGATAAGGCAAAGTTCATCGACTGAAATACATGATAGTCCGAAAGGGCTATGTCAGGGCTATATGCCAGGTGTTGAAAAACTTCCAGACCAAATATTACTAACATGTCCTTGACCGGTTTTGCAACATAAGGTACTGCATAGTCTGGTGGGATATGTGGGTTCTACTGTACCACGAGCTGCTGGAGCCTGGTAAAAATGTAACTGTTGAGCTCTGTAAACAGCAACTGCAAATGAACTAGGAAATCGATCGTAAACGTTTATTTACTGGCAAAGGATTGCAGCCCGTCAAAAACCGAAATTGAGGATAGCCCGGCCGAAATAGATGATAGTCCGAAGGGGCTACGTCAGGGCTATACGCCGGGTGTTTCAAAACTTACCAGCCAAACTTTACTAACGGTCCTTGATCGGTTTTGCAAGATGAGGCCTTGCATTGAAATGCATGGAGAAATTTGACTGGCCGCAAACCTTTGCCAGTAAATCGACATTTACGATCGATCTCCTGTTTCATTTGACACAATTCTTGTTTACAGTGCCCAACTGTTATATTTTTACCGGGCTCCAGTAGTTCGCAGTACTTTACATCCTGCACATCCCTCCAGACATTGCAAGGCCTCTTGTTACAAAACCGGTCAAGGACAAACTAGTAATGTTTGGCTGGGAAGTTTCTTAACACACAGCAGTGTATAGCTCTGGCATAGCCCCTTCGGACTATCATCTATTTCGGTCGATGAATAATGCCTTGTCTTCTGTACACTTTCCGGCAGTGGATGAAGTACGAGTATCTATTGATGACTTCATTGCATCAAAAGCTCATTACTTCTACGGGGCTGGCATCCTTGCACTACCTGACCGATAGCAGAAGGTGTTGGAAAATTATGGAGATTTCTTTGACGAATAAAGGTATTTTATTATGTTCTAAATTGCCTATTATACATGCCTTTGATAAAAGCTTTAAAACTTACAACTAGGCCCAATATTAACAGTTACGAGGGCATTACAGTACAGTGGTAATACATTTATGTATTACACCAACTGTTTATACGCAAATGTATTAATAGTTATGGCGATTACTTTTGAAATAATGCAGAGTTTATTTATTTTTTACAATCTGTCTCGTTTTCACTTGACTGCCTCTTATATAAAACTTGCAAAAAAATTTCCCCAACCTTCCCATGTCCGTGATGATAACATAAACTGACTGCTGCGTCGCTGAAACGTTGCATGTTAGTGTGTACGCTCACAGTTAAGTAACAGAAAGTAGTGAAATAATTATGTTTCAAGAATAGGTTTCTTCAATGTGTCAGATATACAGGGTGTCCGAAATTAAAGACCCTACTTTAAAGTTGTCTACAGACGAAACTGTTGTTGAGAAAGTTATGAAATTTTGCGTAGGATATAATGAAGGTATGGGAATTGGTTTAAGTATATAAAAAAATTGTTCAAATGTTCGCCACCAGGGGGCGTTTTTTAAGGAATTACATATTTAGCGTATATTTATGATAGTTTACAAGTATTATTACAACAAAACATGTTAAACATGAGGCATTTCTTGTCAGCTACCATCTGGAATCGTAAGAGAACACGTTCCACAGCTGATCTGAGTGTGTTCGGGGAAATATTAAGAACATGTCTTTAATATCAGGTAAATTTCATGGATTATTACGATTTGCCAAATATTTCAAACTTCCCCAAAACCTAAAGGAACAGGAAAGTGGTCCCCTGGTGGTGAACACTTAAACTAAATTATTTTATTCGCACTAACAAACTCCCATATCTTCCTTATGTCCCACACAAAATTTCATAACTTTCTCCGCAGAAGTTTCGTCTGTAGACAACTTTAAAATAGGATCGTGTAAAACCAGAAACCCTGTATTTGAATGTTAATAGCCTAATGAAATACTGTGCAACATTTCCTATGTCTAAATAAAATATTTTGCGTTATATGTCATCATCGGGAAAAAGTTATGTTTCTATTGACTTAACAGGGTTTTCCTTTTTCTTTCCCTGAAGGCACGGTCAGCATGATCCTGTCCAGGCGAGATCGTGACTCGTCGGCTATCGGCTTCAGGAACTGGACCTTCCTCTCTGTGCACTTCTGGGGAGAGAATCCGGAAGGACGATGGAAGCTGCTCGTCAGGGACATGGTCGGTAAAAAAAACAACGAAAGCTGCATTTATATTGACTGATCCGCTTCCGTTCGTTCTATCCATCAATACAGAAAAACAACTGGAGAGACTGCAAAAATGGTGATCTACTCAAAGCTGAAGAAGTACAGCTGTTCACATACCACACTGTATACATTAACTACCAAGAACATGGTAATCAATCGGGTGGTGCAGAAGCATAGAACTTCTTTGACCTAGCTGGCTGCGTGTCGCACAATTAGCGATGTTTTGACATCCATGTTGCTGGTAGTTAAATCGAGTGATGGCAACGGCTGCTTTTTATATGGATTGGGCAGTCTATTCAGTTGTTCTTCTTTATCGATGGTTCTGTCGCCACTGTGAATTGTAGTCGTGATCGTAATGGTTTTCTGCTGACGAGAATCTATGACACATCATTTTGATGTGAACCAAAGAGATCCATCGCGAAAACGCAATTCGCTCTCTGATGAGCTTAGACGCACCTAAGCTGTACACGATGCATAATTCGCGCAGATCACATAGATCCATCAGCATAACTGTGTGGGGCCAAGAATAAACTTAGCTGATACTAGAAAATTAGTTTTTCTTTTGCAAGAATTACAAGACCTTCAGCTCGAATGGAACATGTTCCATTTTAGAGTCTTGGCATTTCGTACATCTTTTCCAGAATAAGCTGCTCACGCTTGTACGCTTAAAATGTATTGATCGCCATGCCTTGTTGGGCAAGCCAGACGTGGGGTATTTGCATCTTACAAATTAAATATGCGGGCTTGCTGCATGAGCAATTTCTGCTTCGCCCACCTGCGTTACTTTTAGAGTCTTGACGGTTAGGTATGCCTAAGACCGGCCACACGCCAAAGATGCATAGGCATCAAAATGCAGATAACGCACAAACTTCATAATTTATTTCACGTATGTGCAAATTCTGGCCCGCATGCCGGATGTGGCCAGGGCCGACTTTGATCTGGCCCGCGTAACATATCAAAACCCCATATAAATAATTCTAAGTCTCAATAACTCTCAATTATACGGCCAGCGACTTCGCTGACATCTTGAAGTCGGCTCCCAACTTTGCTCCCAAAGTTGGGCCTGCAAACTTCCAAAAGTTGCTCTTACCTGATTTATTTGAACGTGCTTTGCATTTTTATAGCTAGTACATTAATAATTATAATGTTATAAAATTGAGATCAGTTGTCGTTATGAGGGCGTAATATACAAAAATATGTTACAATATGATGAAAAAAGTTTCTGTTTTGGTTAGTTAAGAATAATATACACCAAAATCCCTTTGTATTCAAAATTTAATTAATTTTATAAAAGCATTATTGATGAGCGGGAAAAAATGAATAATCAGAAATAAACTTACATTTTCCTACTATATAGTTACGCTGATCTCTGACTCACTGATTCAGTAACAATCTCCGGGTAGCCACTCAGTAAAGTTCCGTCGATATTATCAACGGATTATGTGATGATGAACTAACGAACGCACCAAACTCCATGGTAATAAAACTGGGAAATTTGACTCGAGCTGAAATATAAAATATGTACTTGAGAATGAGGGCACGTTACAATAATGAGAGGAGCGAGGATTCTAAAGATTTAATTTAGTTTTATATAAAATTTTGTTGGGACTGTTTTTGTTTTGGACGCCTGATAAAACTGGCGTTGGAATTGTATGATTGATGTTAGAGTAATAAAGGTTTTTATGTAAGTCCCATAAATTGCTTTGCCTTTTGTTGAAAGGAAGCTAAAAACCCGTACTGGCGCAGCAGCGATAGGATCAAAACCTAGGAAGTGGAGAAGTTATTTAGTTGTGAGAAGAGCCATGTCGTTTTTAAATAAGGGAAAGAAGGAAGATTTAATTAAGTTAGCGGAAGAGATCGGTGAAAATCCTTCACCTGGTTTGTTACTACCGGATCTAAAGAAAATGATTACCAGTAGTAATATTTATGAAGAAGATTTAGAATTGGTCAAGGAAATGCTTAGTTCATTTATTGAAGAAAGAAAACAACGGGAACAAAGAGAGTTTGAACGGGAACAAAGAGAATTTGAAGGGAGCAAAGAGAATTTGAAGAAAGAAGAGAGCAAAGAGAATTTGAGGTAAGAAAATTGGAAATCGAGGCAAATAGTAGAATAGACTTGTCAACAAACGTTAGAGACGAAAATTTTAGAGACGCTGGGAAAGCTAGGTTAGAATTATTCAAGTACACACCTAAGTTTGACCCGCGCGAATCTGATATTACATGCTATTTAACGATGTTTGAAAATCATGCTAATAGATTGAAAGTAGATAACAAGGAATGGGTCTTGTGTTTATTAAATTTATTACCAACGGAAATTGTTCAGTTGATTAATAGAGAACCGGTAGAGAATGCAGAAAACTATGAGTATATAAAATCGATTTTGTTAAGACGATTTAAATTAAGCCCTGAAAGTTTTAGGAGGAAATTTATGACCCATCAAAAAGTGCCAGAGAAAACGTGGAGAGATTTCTGTTTTGAAATAACTAACTATTTTGAAGAGTGGGTAAAAGGATTAGAAATCGAGGATTATGACGGGTTGAAGAAATTGATTATCGCTGACCAAATCAAGAGGAGAGTTCCACATGAAATACGTGAGCATTTTTTGGACCAGTGGTCTAAGTTGATAATCCCGTCTGAGTTGGCAGATAAACTTGACGAATATGTTAACGTCCATGATTTAGCGAAGAGGTCGTGGGGAGGTGATTCGAAAAATAAAGGTAATGAGAGAACTTATGAGCGTTCAATGGAACAAGGAGCTAGGATGGCGTCGAAGTCTCCGTCTCAAACCATTCCTAAGTGGGTTCAGAAACGTCAAGATGAAACGTTGGTTAAACGCAGATTTAACCCCACATGCTTTAGTTGCGGTAAAGAGGGGCATATTTCTAAGTTCTGTGGGCAAGGACGACAATTTAAAAGCAATATGACGAATGCTCAAAACAATACTTTTACTCGACAAATTTCACAACCGAAAGTAAATACTGTAAGCGCTGAAACAGCCGAGAAAACAGATGTGTTGACAGCAAAGATCTCCGTTCCATTATCTCAATCAAGTAATCACAAAAAATTGGATGACCTAATTGAGATTGAAATCAAATGTGGAAAATCAATTTTTAATGGTATAGTGGATTCTGGTGCACAGATATCTGTAATTCGCGAGGAATTAGTACATGATACACCTTTTGAAGGAGAAGGACAAATAGAGTTATCGTCCGCTTTTGGCGATAATGAAACAGCTCCACTTCGGACATATGAGATGAAAATCCACGATGGTAAACATGGCGATACAGCAATTATGTGTGCCGTTTCAAAGAAACTTACCAGTGATATGTTAATAAGTCGTTCAGCTTTTGAGATGCTAAATGAGAACATTGAACTTTATCATAATAAACAATTATGGCAAGAAACAGTTTCAAATGTGGAAGCAGAAGCTGTAGGGAAATCAGAGGAGGACGTAAATGTACAAATATCTTCGGATTTGAATTCCACTACGCCGAATGTGAATGTCTTGACAGCAAGTGAGTCTGCGAGTAGAAAGCTAGATGCCATTTCAGAGTTGGCGAAACTTCAAGGCGATGACGAGACACTCAAGAGATGCTTTGATTGGGCGGAAAGGCAAGAAAATTCGTATCTCATTGATCAGGGAATACTACAGCATAAGGATTATGTCTGTGGAGAAGAAATTCAGCAAGTAGTAATTCCAAAAGAAAGAAGGAATTTTATTTTAAGAATTGCACATGAGATTCCGTTGGCAGGACATCTAGGGGAAAATAAGACTCTACAAAGAATCACATATTCATTTTACTGGCCTAATATCAGGCAAGATGTAAAGTTATACTGTCAAAGTTGTAAAGAATGTCAATTGAGGAGAACTAGCACCTATCGGGATCATATTCCCATACAGCCTATCGTTAGGCCTGAAAATCCTTTTGAAGTCTGGAGCGTAGACTGTATAGGACCACTAGAGCCTGCATCAAGGAGAGGACATCGATATATTATTTGTGCCGTGGATTTATGTACTAAGTGGGCTGAGGCAATTCCAGTGAAAGAGATTAGTGCCAAGACAACGTGTGACGTTTTAATGAAGATTTTCACTCACACCGGTTTTCCAAAAGTGATATGCACCGACCAGGGTACAAATTTCACTTCCAAACTGACTCAATCATTTGAAAATCTATTAGGGGTAGCGCCACGTTTTTCGACACCCGGACATCCGGAAAGTATGGGGGCAGTAGAACGATGGAATAAAACTCTTAAGGAGATGATGAATAAAAACATACAAGAGTATGGGAGAGACTGGGATATACATATACCATATCTCATGTTCGCGTATCGTGAAGTGCCACACAGCACCACGGGGCTATCACCATTTCAATTGGTTTATGGGCGGTTACCACAAGGACCATTATCTTTATTGAAAAGTATTTGGACGGGAGAACGAACTATCCCAACGACCGCGTCCAGACCAATCACTAAATATCTTGAAGATTTAGTTGAAAATATACGTAAAGCTAATGAGATCGCTTCCGAAAACACCGAGAAAGCTCAAGGAGAATACGTTTCCAGGTATAATCTCCGTGCGAGAGAAAAACAGTTTGCCATTGGCGACAAAGTGTTGATATTACTCCCATCATCAACTCACAAACTTTTAAGCACTTGGATTGGACCGGCAACGGTAATTCAAATCACCAGACCACATTCGGTAAGAGTTGAATTAGAGGATGGTAGTACTAGAGAGCTACACGTGAATAAAGTACGACCATATGTGCAGAGGGTAAATCACATTGGTGTTGTTTACGAAATGGATGAAGAATTTGGCGTAATCCATTACGCGCCTACTGATAAAACAAAGAAAGAGGTAGAGGACATCCGAAAACATTTGGAGAAAACTAGAAATCATAATTTAACTGAAGAGCAAACCCAAGAGTTATTTGATGTACTGAAGAGATATATGGACATTTTTAGTTCAAAGCCAGGACATGCCAAAGTCGACGGGCATTATGTTAAAGTTACGGAGAACTGCACGCCAAAGAGACTCAAACCATATCGAGTACCCATCAGTTTACAAAAAGAAGTGGATCGCCAAATCGAGGAGCTAATTGAAATGGACCTCATTGAACCAAGCGATAGCGAATGGGCACATCCTGTTGTTTGTGTTGCCAAAAAGGATGGAAGCGTTAGGTTATGTATTGATTTTAGACTATTGAATAGTTTCACGGTGCCTGATTCATATCCCATGAAAATCGCCAGGGATTTAATATTCAGAGTAGGACAAGCTGCATTTATAACCGTCATAGACTTAACGAAGGGATACTGGCAGATTCCCATGCATGAAGAATCCAAGCATTTCACCGCCTTCGTAACACATTCGGGGCATTATCAATGGAAAGTCTTACCTTTTGGGATGAAGAACGCCGGAGGGACATTCCAGAGATCAATGGATAAAGCATTATTCGTACATCGTGATTATTGCTGTGCATACATTGACGACGTAGCCATTTTCTCTAACAGTTGGGAAGAACATTTAAAGCATATAAGCCAAGTCTTTAAAACATTGAGGGAAGTAGGACTTACTGTGAATCTTGGAAAATGCGAGTTCGGGAGAACCCAGGTAAAATTTTTGGGCCATATTGTAGGTTCCGGTCGGCATACACCAGATCCAGAGAAGATTGAACCTTTAAAGAGGATATCAAGACCTACTACCAAGAAAGAGCTAAGAAGCTTAATCGGGCTAGCAAGTTATTATAGGAGTTACATACCACAATTCGCGCAAATAATTTTGCCACTAACAGATCTAACCAAGAAGAAAGTACCGATTACTATACCGTGGGGCTCCGCTGAGGACCAAGCGTTTACTCGATTGAAAGAGGAATTGATGAAGATACCTATCTTACACACCCCAGATCTTGACAAGCCGTTTCAGTTGTACAGTGACGCATCGGCTACAGCTATTGGCGCGTGTCTCGCACAAAAGGACGCCAAGGGAGAGGAAGTCCCTATTTCTTTTTTCAGCAAGAAACTAAACCCCAGCCAAACGAAATGGTCTACGATTGAGAGAGAAGCATATGGAGTTTTAGAAGCACTAAAAAATTTTGATACTTGGATATTTGGCGCGGAAATCCAGATCGTATGAGATCATAACACTTTAACATATTTGACAGATGGTCTTCCATACAGCGCCAAATTAACAAGGTGGGCTTTAGCGTTGCAGCGATACAATTTGAAAATGACTTATCGAAGGGGCGTTCAACATGGAAATGCTGATGCATTATCCAGGCTCAAGTTAGATCCTTCTTAATAAAGTGGGATCAGGTTTATGAATTTTTATATTGAATTGTTATTGTAAATTGAATTATTACTGTGTATTATGAGGATATAATTACTTATTTTTCGAACCTGTTTAAAAAAAATTATTAATAATACATTGATCCGGATAATCTGGTACATGTCCATAAAAGATCGTAAACAAAGATTTTCTTTCAGCAGCATCGTCACTCCTGTGACGGATGTGCTTTCCCCCATGGGAGTAGTAAAGTTCCGTCGATATTATCAACGGATTATGTGATGATGATCTAACGAACGCACCAAACTCCATGGTAATAAAACTGGGAAATTTGACTCGAGCTGAAATATAAAATATGTACTTGAGAATGAGGGCACGTTACAATAATGAGAGGAGCGAGGATTCTAAAGATTTAATTTAGTTATATATAAAATTTTGTTGGGACTGTTTTTGTTTTGGACGCCTGATAAAACTGGCGTTGGAATTGTATGATTGATGTTAGAGTAATAAAGGTTTTTATGTAAGTCCCATAAATTGCTTTGCCTTTTGTTGAAAGGAAGTTAAAAACCCGTACTCACTCCAAGATAAAATTTTGACCATCATTACTCCAAAAAGGTTAAAATGTTAAGCAGAAACGCGTCATAGCATCTACACAGTTTGTACGATCCGCTTTCATAATTTTCATTGTATAAAAATATAGATAATAATCTAAAATCTGAAAATCTACCCGTTCCCTCATTTTTAAGCGATTTTTCACTCTTTTCAGCTCTATTTTATATCCAAGAGTAAAAAAAAAATTAATTATTTGCGTTACAAAGTTAGATTTCGTAATTTGCAAGACGTCATATTGAAGTCAAGGTCACAGCTTTCAAAGGAAAGTTGTGATTCCAATTCGTTTAAAATAGTTTTTCCAGATTACATGGTTTATTATATTTTTTTTCAAAATAAAATGATATCGGCTGCCTGAAGCATTAATATAAGAAAGACTGTTCCCGCAAAATGAAATCTTTTGAATACAAAAAGTTTCTACACGTTTCCAGATGTGCATGAAATTCGATAAATATAATAAAAATTGAAGTTATTTTTAAGTGGATGAAGATTAAGGAGACTATTTCAATACGTGCACCCGCTCTATGTTGAGCATTACACGATTGGTAGCCCTCCAAGAAGGACCCCAATGGGCCGCCGCATTGACAGCAAACCTTCTCGAGGAGTCTCAAAGAGGCCCTCATCAGGTTGCGCGGGGCTTGCCTAGCGGGTGGTAAACGGTAACCCTTGTCCGTCTCCCCACATTAGGGGAGTGCAGTGCTGGCACCCAGACCAGCGGGGCAGGACGAGCCCGGCCCACTGTCCACCCGTCATCACTACAACGACCTTCGCACGAATAGGAGATCTCAGGACACCAGAGAGCACGATACTCGTGTAGCATAGACACCATAGGTTTCCTCTGTCCATTGACAGGAAGGAGGTCACAACCACGGTCGGAGGGGCTCGCCCTCCGTTCGGCATGGTTCACCTGTTAGTTCTTTGCTCCATGCTTGTGCATGGCCTGCAAGAACCCTTTTGCGGGGTGGAATACCGCGAGAACCGCAGTTTTCCTGAAATACATGCACCACCAGTATTTCGAACTATATGCACCACCATAGAAGGACTCATTGGTCCTTCCTTGAATACATGCACCACCAGTATTTCTGGATAAGTACCACCAGTATTTGATGCCGGCCGCCTGGCCGGGCATCTTTGGGAGATACATGCACCACCAGTATTCCCTAGCAAATTCGAGAAGCAAATACATGCACCACCAGTATTTGACTTTGTTCGATACATGCACCACCAAGTATCTATACCCCACCAGCTATCTCTGGTTTGGGGAAGCGCTCACTCTTTTCTGTAAGTTGCCCGTTAACTTAGTGAGTCTCCTAGCGCGTCGAGGAAGCGGGACAGGGCCTCCCGCCCTTTTTCGCTCCGCACGTAGTTATTGAATGTCGAGGCATCCAATTTCGGGCAGAACCGATTTCTCAGTTCCTGTAACCCAGGGCACTGGGCTACGGGCCCAGTTCACCTTCCTACTTTTCCAAGTTCTCTTTTCGCTCACCGTTGGAAAGATCATACGTGTAAAACGTCCGACTTCTGCTTCTTCCCACCTTTTCTGCCACAGTTTCCTGGCTTCAGTCCTCATGGAGTACTTCACGCTCCTTATTGAACTCTTTACTCTCTCATCTACTGATGGTTTCTGTGTTCCACTCTTCGCCAGAGCATCGGCTTCCTCGTTTCCCCAGGTTCCGACATGTGCCTTCACCCAGTGGAAGCGGATCCGCCTATCTCCAATTTCGGAGTGGATAGCTGCAACTATTGCATTTCTGCAGTTCAGCCTTGAGAGAGCTTGGAGTGAGGACTGGCTGTCCGTATAGACTTCCAAGGTTTCTGTGCTTCGACAGAGTGGGTCCTGCAGACCTTTCAGGATCGCGACGAGTTCGGCCTGGAATACACTTCCATTGTCCGACAACCTGTAGTGGCCGTCCGAGATTCTCTTCTGACCGCTATACAGGACGTATCCTGATCCCACTTTGCCATTGAGCCTAGACCCATCCGTGAAGAGCTCTAGTCCCTTCCTCCGTGGGCCCAGGGTGTCCCAGCTGATGAACGGGCTCCTACTCGGGTGTGTCCCCCATCGCGGAAGTTCGCCCTCTACTTCGGAGGGTTCTATTCTCGTATCTCCGAACTGGATCGATTGACCCTGCTTTCGGAGTCTCGAGATGAGCGCTTCTTTCTCCACCTGTAGGTCTAGTGGTAGGAGGCCAGCAAGGACACAGAGCGCGGCACTGCTTGTTGTGCGGTAACACTTTGTTATCGCCAGCAGTATAATCCTTTGCACCTGCATTAGGTGCGTCCGCATTCGCTCTGTTCCTCCATCCCACCAGGCTCCGCAGGCATAAAGAGCTACGCGCTCCATTCCACGTTTATAGAGGTTCTTCAACACAGTCCCGCTAAGTCCGTTGCCGGGCCTTGTTAGGCTGTGGAGTCTCACTACGTATCTCGCCAGCAGTTGCTTGAGGTGTGCGACGTGTGCCATGCAATTCATCTTTTGATTGAGCACCACTCCCAGCACCTTCAGCTCTGACTGAAATTTTACTATACTACCCCCGAAACGGATTACCGGGGCAGTGCGGGGAGGCCGCACTCGCCCCATTCGACGCAGGGGTCGTACGTGAAGCCCGACCGTTTTGGCTGGGCTGAATTCCAATTTGTGGAGTTCGCTCCATTTCTGAAGGATAGTGAGGGCTTCAGTCGCCTTGCGGCTGCACTGATGCGCGTTGGGAGCATCAATTACCACAACGAAGTCGTCCGCATAAGCCTGCAGATAGACTCCAACAGGAAGCTTGAGCTTAAGACCCGAGTTCGCTACGATGTTCCACAGCAGGGGCCCGGAGTTGGATCCCTGCGGACATCCTCTGTTGTAGCTATGGACAACCTCCAATCCTCCTGAACGGTAGACTACCTCCCTCATTGTTAGGAAACTACTCACCATCCTGTACAGATTCTTTGGGCACCCTGTCTGACCCAACAGGTATAGTATGGAAGGCCACCATACATTATTGAAGGCACTTTTAACGTCTAAGGAAATCAGACATGTGTCGTTCCCCAGAGCCGCGTTGACCTCGACTGACTTATAAATGGCAGAGATGGCTTCCTCCGCACCCGTCCCCGGCGTGAACCCGTATTGGGTCTTCGCCAGGTGACCACCTGTATGGAGGTGGTGCTGGAGGCGTTCTACCACAAGCCTGTCTAGAATTTTGCTCCATGCCGACAGGAGACAAATCGGTCGATAGCTCGATGGGTCCGAACTGTCTTTTCCTTCCTTGTTAAAGAGAACCAAACTTGCCCTTTTCCATACTGGAGGGAATGTGCCTAGTTCGAGGCACTTATTAAAGATTTCCAAGAATAGTTCCTTGTTGGTCTCGATGGCCAACTGAACAATTTCTAGAGGTATACCATCCAGTCCCGGAGCTTTGCCCTTATTTAGGGCGCTCAGAGCTGCTTCGAGTTCCTTCATGGTGAACGGTGGATCGTCGTCTCCGAGATTCGGCTTCGACGCTCTTATTTCCCTCTGTTCCGGGGTGTCGTCCTCCGGCACGTCCTGCGGGAAGTGGTGTTTGAGTAGCTTGCCTACGGCTTCTGCGTGCGTGTTCGCGGTACCATCCCCTGTGATGGCACCTAGGAGGAAAGGAGAATTTCGTTTCCCCTTTATCCAACCGTAGTGGGCTCCGAAAGGTTGCCTAGGATCGACGGCATCGAGATACTGTTTCCAGTAGTCCCATTTTGCTCGTCTTACAGCTCTATTAAATTGAGCTTTTTCCTTCCTATAGGCCACTTCCAGAACCTTTCTACAGTCGGGGTCATCAGTGCAGCGCTGGAACCTCCTCCTTTTCGCTGTCACCTTCCTCCGGTGGATCGCTAGCTCGAGCGTCCACCACGAATTCGCACGTCTGGGCCGGTGGACTTCGCTGCCATTGGGCCGGCTCCTCAGAGCACAACTCGCCCACATGGCCTCTGTCACCTTTTCCACGCAGTAGTCGACTCTGTTCTCTCGAACCCAGTCAACAGAATATTCAGAGAGCTTGCGGTCAAGCAGCTGTCTTACTTTGGGAATGTAGAGCTTATTAAGCCTTATTCTCTTTGACTGCTCCAACCTTTCTTGACCGATGTGAAGGGTTGTGACAATTCTGAGATGGTCTGTACCTGACTCGAGGTCGACCAATTCCCATTTCTCTACCTGAAGTTCACCCTGTAGGCGGGCTACTGACAGGTCTATCCAACTGGAGCCTCGTACGCTCTGGAACGTCGGGTCCGATTCTGGATCGTTTAGCAAGTTCAAGTCATTTGCCAGAAGGAACTCAAAGATGGTGTCACCCCGGGTGTCCTCGGTGTTACATGGGTTCCCCCATGCTGTATGTTTCGCATTGAAGTCGCCCAGTAGGATCAGTGAAGGGTTAGCATTGACCAAAGCTTGCAGACAATCCATCTGCTCGGTGACATCCTCGTTGGGAGACAGATAGCATGTTGCTACCGTTAATGAGCCGCTGTCCGTGTCCAGACCTATTGCTACTATGTCCTTGGTTAGCAGCTTTACGATAAATTGCAATCTGGGGTTGCTTACGATTATCGCTGCTCGTCCATTTGGACTATGAACCACCGGACGTGAGTTAGGCATCCCGCCCACTCTTCCCCCGTCTTTCAGGAGGTAGGGTTCTTGGACACAGACTAGATCGTATTGATCTAGGTCTCCTTGGAGGATGGCAGAAGCCGCGAGACTTCTCCCGACATTCTGTTGCGCAATGGTGAGACTACCCATAGTTAGTCTTCTTTTTAAGCATCGACACTTCATAGATCCTTGTTGGGCAATTAATTCTCTGCTTTTGCAGAGTGGTCTTTGCAGAGAGGTCTCCCGGCATTCCGCTTGTTCCGAGCTTCGCAGATGTGGCATCTAGAACAGGCTATACAGTCCTTGCTCATGTGACCTTTAGCTCCGCAGTTCAGACAGCGTTTCCGGGCTTTACAAGTAGTGCTTAAGTGACCGTACTCTCCACAACGGAAACACTGAGTAGCCCTTAGGTTTTTCACCACCTTTATCTTACACCAGTCCATGGTTATGCGTTCCTGACTCAGTATTGCATGGAAGACTTTAGGGGGTACCTCCACTATAACGTGGCGTGTATCCCTCTTTTTGATGGAGTACCTGATGGTAATCTCATCACTTGCCAAGCCCTCCTCTTGGTCCCGAATGGCATCGACAACGGCTCGGTCGTCGAGTTCCCATGGAACATCTACCAAGCATAGTTGGGGGTTTCTGCGGACCGGTTTCCTTACGGTAACCTTATCTTTCAGCTTATCGCTGGCCGAGATCTGCCTGATTAAGATATCTAGGTCTTCCTCGGTCTCAGTCCGTATTTTCATACCCCCATTCTTCGCCTTACGGGTCCACAGGACTTTGGCGCCCAGTTTCACTGGGTTCACCTCCCTGCATACTAAGTCCCTTACGCACACACCTTCCTTGGCTGCGTCGACGAACATCACGTGTTCGGACGCGGTGCTATTCCTAGGCGGGGTCGCTGTTGTGACATGTGATGTACAACCACTGGCGCCTGTCACCTACGCATCTGTGGAGGGTTGAGTTGGGGCGTCTGAGATTGTCCCATCCACGTCCGCCTCTGACGTTTGGATGGGGGGATCTGTGGCATTTTGACTACACCCACTAGCGCTTGCCACTTGCGCTTCTGTGGGTGGTGAGGTGATGGCAACTGAAATGGGCGGCCCCACAACGCTTGCCACCTGTGCGTACGTGGGTTTCTCAGCACGGAGAGCCGCAATCTGATCCCGCAGTTTCGCCTGTGTAAGGCTATTCCTAACGAACAGCTCATACATGTCCATGACCCGCCTCATGACGGCTTTTCGATCAACGGACTTCAGGGGTCCCTGCAGGTCTATTGCTACAAGTAGCAATAACTCTCTGGCCCTTAGCCTCTCAATCTCCTCCTTTACATACCGCGCGGGCATGCCGGGGAGACTGTCGCAGAAGTTTTCCACTTCCGCTACGGCACTACCAAGAGACATATTCACCAATCAAAAGCAATGTGAGCGCAAATAGTGCACACTACAGTCGGTACACTAGCGTCGTATCTACCAGGTCTCAATACCCTCTTTTAGAATCGCTCTGCTTAGCCACCACTCGGGTGCCCGACCGGAACGACGAGGACGTGAGAGCAGTCAGAAATTGGTAATGTGACGGATAGACTCTGGGCCGTTGTCCGTCACAAAAAACAAGCAAATATCGCACTTGTACGAGCCAATCTCTATGACCTCCCGGTCAAGGATGAAGATTAAATAAATTGAATGCAGACATATTTTCGTAATGTGTTTTCTAGCGCCCGTTGTAATTTCCTACACAACGGGCTTTATCTTCTAGTCAATAATATTTAGCGTCTGTGACCCAAAATAAAAAGAAAAGAAATAAAGGAAAAAGATGAAACAAAATATATAATGCTCAGAAAATGCACTTTGTGAAGATTCTAGCCTTTTGGAAGCTGAGCATCTTAACATGAAATTTCAACTGTTGTTCAACAGTAAGTTTTTGGTGTTAGTAGCATGTGGTCGTTAAGACAACTTTAAATTTTCTATAACTTTTTACCGCAATTACTTTCGGGTTGTTTATTTTTCTTTCTGATTTTTCTCTTTTATTCATATCACTTCTTATGTGAAATACTTCGAATTGCATAAATGTATTAGTCCTCTGACACCAAGGCCGTACTCAGGGGTTGGAGTGGTCTCGTTGGAGTGGTCTCCCCGTGGTCTCGGGGGTTAAAATTTTGTTAACACAATAATAATGATTAAATCTTTTTGTGAAAACTTCGACCTATTTCACCGTTTGGTCCACCTCCGAATTTTTTTCGGGTACGGCACTGACCGACACCATGTTTTGTCTAGTGGCTATTAATAATGACCATATTTTTTAACAAAGAACTTTGTTTAAACATTAACTGGAATAAAATGGCACAAAATTTCATTCTAAAATAGTTACATTACCAGTTGTGGCTGTCACTCATCTGATCAGATTATTATAGCTAGGATCCTCCCTACTATCTGGATCATTTTTTTCTTTTTAGTATGCGGTCGGAATGCGCTCAATTCCATCCACCAGAATTTCTTTATAGGCCGAGAGAACAGGCTGAAGAACATTGGTTCTTTCAAAATGACGGCTATGGTAGCACGGCAGAACCGTAGCGGTGTCAAACCAACTAGCAATCACACATATCCTCATGGATTAAGCAGCAACATCCTCATCACATCAAACTGGCTGCCCGTTGATATGCCTCGAATTACTTGGCAGCAAGGCTATATTTCTGATTAAAAACAATTACGCTTGCACGTTATCAAAAATTAGCATATTCCATCAAGATCTGCATATTCTAAAAAAACACTAAAGTGCTTAATAATTCACTGCTCATTAAATCGGCATATGCAGCAACAACATCGACTTTCGCAAATCCAACGCTTAGTCCACGTTGCTTGTTTAGTTTTCTTTTGTATTCCAGTCCCTTGGGCGAGAAGCAACTCGTGTGTTTGATAAGCACATGTGGTTGCAAGTTCAATATTCCTTCATCCCTTACCTAGCCAATCTCAATGCCTTTCCGTAAGACATCAGTGCCGAACTTATGCTCCTCCGAGCAGAGACAAAAACGAACATTAGAACGATACGGTTTTTAATGAATGGCTGTTGCTATTTTAAGAGCGGCCTTTATATCACCTTACCTTGATTAATATTAAATTGTAAATTTGTAAATAAAGTTAGTAGTGTTTTATTACAGCTTTTTAGAACAAAACATAGAAAAAGTAGCTCAATCGCCATGCATGTATAACTTATTAATTTTGAATGTTAATGAATATTCATTATTACTTAGCAGCTATCCAAAATGAGAAAAAAATTAAATACATTTATTTATTGATTTATTTTAATAGCTGAAGCATCTTTTATTGCGAATCATCATTTTTTTTAACTTACTCACACCAGAAATTTCTGCAGATTTGAGATGAATATTAAAATTTTTAACACCTAGTATTGTTTTTCGATATAATAACTATGTACAGTTGCTGAAAAACTCTGCTAATTTCTGTGTTCGTCTTTCTAAAGTCCAGTAGGTGTAGAAATTTCTAGTAAAGAGGTCACTTGTCAGGATGGAACACGAACTTTATTGCTTCTAGAACTTCGTCGAACAATCAGCTGTACAAAAATCACAAGCACAATCAGCCAGTATAACGTGCTTATAACAGCCAGCTTAATACAGAAGCTTTTACAAATTCTGTAATTCACATACAAAATAAAACACTTCCACAGGCAAAAACTCAGTGAAACTTACGAGGGAAATCGTAAACGTTCTCTCAATATTCAGCAATGAAGAATTTACACACAGAATTTAAAAACAAGACTTAAAAAGCAAGCAAACTATAGCGCAATTCACAGAGCAATGCAGCGTACTAACTCATCGGAAGCTCTATGAACACTGGTTGGCGGTCTGTCATGCCTGTATTTATAAGTCCTACCGAAGCTATTAGAAATTTCTGGAAGAAACCATTTCTCAAAAGATCCCCGTAAAGCACGAATTTCGATTACGTAATAGAGTAATATAAAGTTATTATGTTATGTTAATGCAGTAAAACTGCCTTTACAGGCCCCATTGGAAAAATCGCAGCAAATATCCGAAATGTTGCCAAGCTTCGCAATTTTTTGGCGAAATATCACCCAATTTGGCGTCAAAAATAAATCACCAAAGGTGAGGACAGCGAAGCTTTAGCATGATGATTACTCAAGATTTCTAAAAAATCCTATACAAACCAATAGGGAAACCTAAAACTCCGTATCTCGCGTTCTAGTGGACCAATTTTGATTCAACAAAATGCAAAATTTAACTATTTGATGCGTAGAATACGAGTTTTCAACTATTTTTAACAGCCGGGAGGTAGAACAAACCGAAAATACGTAACAATACTATTTTAAAGAATTTATGAAATTATTTTTCATGACGATATATATATTTTTACTTTTATCTTGAATTTGAGAAAAAGTCGGATGTATGGTTATATTGACTAATAAATTTTACGGAGATTCACTATTTAATATTAGTTGTATTTCTGCCTTCTTGGCGCACTTGATGTCCTACGCCAAGTGGCAACCCTGCTCAGTATTTTTCATAGATTTACATTTAATCTCTTTTCGTTCGAATGCTCATTGCAGCTCACTTTTTGTGTTATTGACATATGGTTGCCGCCTTTATTTGTAGTAATAAATGCATGTCCTTATTATCGCATGGGTAAATCGGGATTTTACCCAGGGCTCCCGGCTCAAGAGGGCCCCCAATTTCAAATATTCTTCTTTATATCAAAATTTTATGAAAAATAAAACAATTTTCATATATGGGGACCCCAAAATTCATCAATGCCCGGGGCCCCTGTTGGCCATAATCGGGCCCTGAATAAATGGCTTTACATATTTTTCCTACACTTCAGAATTATATGTGAGTTTGTAAATTTAAAAAAAAATCTTCGTGGCTTCACAAGATTTCATTCTTACAGTCAACTTTCTTCTCGACTCCCAATATTCACCTTAAACATTTTTACTTCAAGCATAACATTAATAAACGTAGATGTGTGCCAGAAGATGACTGAAGTCCACGTAGTTTCGGCAATATTCATTTGTTTTTATCAAATAAGTGCACTTTTGAGTCATGATAATTTTAATATTTCTGCTGCATTTTTATGTACACGGTACTCTTACTTACATCGTTTTAACTTCCTTGTACGGAGCATGATAATGGAAAAAATGTGATCCCGAAAAATCTCGAGGGCCACATTTCGACGAAAAATCCGATTTTGACTACCTCTAAATTTACTTTTAAGAATTTTTTCGATGCATCTCATCGTACACTAGCATGCACGATCATATAAATGCGTCTGCAACCCATTTTGACCAACGGCGAGTCTGTTTTGACCAGTTTTTCCATGCCGTCTCTAAGTACTTTCATTCGTGCGTACGTATGTAACTCGCATATCTCAAAAACTACTGGTCGTAGAATGTTTAAATTTTATATTTAGGATTGTTCTATGATCTAGTTGTGCACCTCCCCTTTTGGTCCCAATCGACAATGGCTAGTTTATCTACAGGACCGCCCAAAACATTCGAAATACATTACGCTCTATGGGCCGAAATTTCTCAAACTCGCATATCTCAAAAACTATTAGTCGTAGAATATTGAAACTTTATATTTAGGATTGTTGTAACATCTAGTTGTGCACCACCCCTTTCGGTTCCATTCGACTGGATAGTTTATCTACAGGGCCGCCAAAACAGTTTAAATATATTACGCCCAGACAGCACATAAGCTTAAATCTAGCTTGACATTTCTTTGAATTTGACATATTAATACAAGCTTGACAGTTCAATTCAAATTAAGCTTGCAGCAAGCTTGCAGGAGTCAAATTGAATTGTCAAGCTGGAATACAGCTTGATTTTCCATTTCGAAAGCGTGCGTTGATGGCGCCATCTGCGAAAGAGAATGGACATTAATTGTCTAGCGTTTCTCAAATTTGTTCAATAAAGAAAAGTTTGTAAAAGTTGTGTTTTATTTTATTATCGCACAAAACCTGGACATTAGAACACGCAAGGGGAGGGAATGAATGGGATAAGCACCTCTGAAGTGTAGCACGAGGAGAGTTTTAGTTTTATTTACATCTAATTAACATTAGTTAATTCCATTAAATTAATTATCCTTAAAAATAAATTTTAATATAATTAACATAATTTAGTTAGTTAATATACTTCACTTTATGTGTGGTAGAATGAGGCGCAATCCGGCCTCCACAAAATAATTAATCAGTTATAAATGTACTTGATTATAGAATTAAAAAAAAACGATTCTATATTTCCAAATAAGGAAATTCTTCAAAAAATAAATACAATTATACTACGAAATTGATTTCAAAATCAGTCGTTTGTCTCGATTTTGGCCAGCAGTATTGCTCAACATGAGTGTTGCGATAGTGAAAGTTTTAAAGCATGTCCTGCTTTTATGTTATGCTTACTTCCCTATTAGTAGAGTCTGTAAATCACACATAACATTATTTAAATTTTGATTCATCCCATGGAAAAATAAAAGAAACTTATCAGCATCGCCCATATACTGATCGATCTGGCCAGAAAACGGCGTGACAACAGTCACTTCAAACTTTAGTCATAGCTGCCCGAGGCTTATTGGCGGAACGGTTAGCGCGCGGGCCTCCCAGCCCATAGTTCCCGAGATCGAACCCAGCCACGGACGTTTGATGGAAACAGATTAAAGTAACTTAAAATTTCAGTGTAGAAGGGAAAATGCGTGGAAAAATAAAGTATGAGGGGCAAGTTCGACGACGGGCGCTCCGTGCATTTAGAAACAAATTTTTTAGGAAAATTTTTTAAGCTTGAAATTAAGCTTGCTATGTCAAGCTTGATTCAAGCTTGCTATGTCAAGTTTAATGCAAGCTGGCCAAGTGTAAACTAGAACACTTGATTCAAGCTTGCATTAAGCTTCCACGCTTCAAATTTTCAAGCTTAATTCAAGTTTATTGACTTGATAAATCAAGCTTGTTGCAAGTTTGATGCAAGTTTGCCGTGCTGTCTGGGCGCTCTATGGGCAGAAATTCATTAAAGCACATTTTACAGGTATTAGGCTACTTCAAACGACTCAGAAGTGATATATGCTGTTAAGGGTTACAAGATAAATTTCTCCATTGAAAAAAGTGTCTTTATCATTTACAGTTCTGCTACAGGAACACTCAAAAGATTTCCAATACATTACGGTCAATGGCAATTGTAGGGGCATTCATCCATTTCAAGCACATTACCGTCCTACCATATAGTTAATAAGTAATGGTCCGACCACGGTCACGTGCCTCCCTCAAGAATTACGCCAAAACTCGCCAAGCTTGGCGACTTTTGGTGTACGTATGTATGTATTTAACTCTCAAATCTCAAAAACTATTAGTCGTAGAATGTTGAAATTTCATATATATGATTGCTGCAACATCTAGTTGCGCACGTCAATTTTTGGTTCCGATCTACTGGAGAGTTTATTTACAGGACTACCCAAAAGAATTTCAGCACATTAACGCTTATTGACATCTTCAATATATTACATCTGCAGTCAGTCATTGTTTGGTCCATGACCCAAAATCTCGCCATTTATCGTCGATCTTGTCGAGTTTTGCTGAAATATCACCAAATTGGGCGATAGTCAGTCATTCGGTCCATTACCAAAATATCGCCATTTGTCATCGTCCTTGGCGAGTTTGTCGAAATATCTCCAAATTTGGCGATTGTCAGGCATTGTTTTGTCCATGCCCAAAATCTCGCTATTTGTCATCGACCTTGGTGAGTTTTGACCGAAAAACCGCTAAACCTTACTATTACTGCAGTATTTTATCTCTTTCAAACAAACTAAGTTTAGATGAAGTGCGCCGAAAATATTTTTGATTTAATAGACGTGCAAGGAAGTCATGTTGTCCACATCAGATTTTTTTTTTCTGTTTTTTCACTTAAATTTCTGTATATAGGTTTTAGATGTGTTGCAATCAAGGGAGCAGCCTGGGGGGGGGGGTTAGACATCGTGGGGGTTAGACTCATGGGGGGGTCATAACCCCCCCCCATGAGAAATTTTTTGCCATACAAAATGTATATTCTTCACTACACTATCACACACACGTATACATATATATGAGTTGTAGTAGTTGTAACACCCCCCACATGAAAAATTTCTGGATACGCCCCTGGTTGCAATTATTTCTTGTCTTTGATTTATTGTTTATCTCTTTTGAGAAGCATAGCTGCCAACGTTTACGGAATATAATTAACTACCTTTTGCAAATTGTAAATTTTGTTAAATATTTTTTCCTATTAATAATCAACCCACACGCCCAACTGTAAAATTAGGCTATTTTCTCAGCCGAAAACTATTGTTTAGAAAAAGTGGTTAATTACATTCCGTGAAAGTTGGCAGCTATGGAGAAATTCCCTTTGGCTGAATTCCTAGAGGGCCGTTAGACTACAGCCTGCTGAGACTAATGAATAATCCAGCCTAATATCTAATCTAATATCTAATCTGGTGTTCAGGGCCAGGGCCAGATTATCCATCAAGTTCAGTAGGATGTAATCTATGGTCCTTGAACACCTCAGAGCAGGGGTTGCGCTAACTAATTTTATTTTCGCAATTTGCGACGTTGGCCATAAACAGCGCAACCCCTTCCTCAGAGGCTCCAAAGTACACCTCAGAAAGGAAAAAATCATACTGGAAATGAAAAACAGGAGCAATTTTCTTAACAGGAAATAGGAATTAAAATTTCTTAATGTTTGTCTCAGACAGGTCATGCGTACGAAGGATCTGTGAAATCGGCCAGGCTGACTCTACACGGTACACACGAAACCCCTCACCACATGAGGGGTGGCCTCAAACGATACGTCGACGATGATGTCATGGAGAAAACCCTTGACCCTACGCCGGTGAGTGCTATTATATCGAACATTTCCTCGTCACGTTTCACTTACGTCACCTCAGTGGCAGCCGACTGCGCATATTCTGTCATTGTAGTCCATTGTGTTAACCCTTTGAGGCGCAACCTTTCCCAATGCTGGAAAAAGGGCAGCCGTTGCCATCGCTCAACTTAAGTACCAGCAAGATGGCGGACGATGGAAACGTTCATCGCGTGCCACAGATCTAGAGGCCCTTTTTTGACGACAGCTGGCTGTGCCGCACAAAAGGGTCTCTAGATCTGTGGTACGCGATGAACGTTTCCATCGTCCGCCATCTTGCTGGTAGTTAAGTCGAGCGATGGCAACGGCTGCCCTTTCTCCAGCATTGGGCAATCTATCCAGCTGTTGTCGCATTCTTCCATTTTTCAGCAGATGTCAGTGCTGTTAAAAAGAATCGTGACAATTTTTTTACGGGAAATGACGTGCTAAAAAGTAAAAGATTCTCGTGGAGCTATTTCACCCGCAATTATTTTTATAGAAATCAAATCTATTCTTCGTGACTGGCAACAGTCAAAACGTCAGAGTTTGGTGTTCCCAAAGCGGGAACACTGCGCATTAAAAGGTTAAACTCAGAAAAGGGGTGTTAGAAACATCAGTTCTAATTATCCTTAATCCTTTAAATTTATCCTTTAAAACATAACATGCCGCTGGAAAATCAAAGTCGAATATTTGGTCAACCAATTTTCAGTCCATTGCAATCACGAACAGCTTGAATTTAATTGCGTTTCTGAATGTTAAAAATCTGGTTCCCAGCATCGAAGTACATTTCGAAAACTGCTTGCTTGTCAAGCTGACGGATCGCAGAGGCAGTTACTGCATTGGTTTTTAGGTTCGTCAAAATGTTCTATTCAGATTGTTTCAATATCAGCAGAGCCGGGTCGGAGCTATCGTGATTCTTCTACAGTACTAGACCTGCTCGTAGGAAGGAATGACTGATGGAGCGTGGTCAGAATTTTCTAACTTCAACGTTGAAACGGGTAGAAACGTCAGTCGCAGACCCGCCTTATTTTTTAATTTGCAGATTATTGTTTTTTAATGAAGTGAGGGGCTACGATCGACGTTTCTACCTGCTTCAGCGATAAAGGGAGAAAAATCGGACTATTTTATATCAATCATCTTTTTCTATGAGCAGGTACGGTAGAAGATTCTCGATGGTCCCCGCATTAGCGCATAGACTTCTACGAAGTCAGAGACAATCGTGAATCTTCTACCTGACCTTCTTATAGAAAATGACTGATAGAAGTCGGCCGCATTGTCACCCTTGAACGTTGAAGTGGGTAGAAACGTCGTCGATCACAGCTCCTCGCTTGCTTTTTTTTAGTTTTCTGCAAATTGAAAAAAGAGGGCAAGGGCGACACGTCTATAATTAGTGTTCAGGCAATAGTCATCTAATACAATAGGCGGCACATCCAGTAGGCCGGCGTATCCACAAGAATACTATCAACTCTGTCAAACAGTCGTGGTACATCCTTGTTGTTACTAAGCTAGAGAAGTGAGCCATAAGATGCGCTGTCTATCGTATTAGATATCCATTGTTTAAAAACGCAGCCCTTGAGGATTATTTCCCCACACAAACACACAGAATAACGCTGTAAGAGCGATAAAAGTCCTAATCTGGCTCCCTCTGCCAAATAGTCACGTGGTACGTGCTTATTTCTCTGTTACATAGCGTCGTTGTCAAATGAATATCTGCTATGTGCACTTTTTGGAGAATTCGACATTTTGACTATTGTGACTAGTTTATTAACCAAATTTTCCCATGAAATACTTCTTCTATGTGACTCTAAGCATAGCTGCCAACCGTTCCGCTTTTATCGGAACATTTTCCACCACTATTTTTTAACAGTTTTATTTTAAATAAAAAATATGGACTTTTTACGGACTGTCTCTAAGTTTAAATTGCCAAGAAAAAATTAATGGTGGGAAATATTCCGATTAAAACGAAACGGTTGTCAGCTATGCTGTAAGTATTATACAGTGAAATATGATCGCTAAAAAGATATGCCATGTGAATCAGCCAGAATATTGTCAAATAATAACTGCTAAAAATAAACAAACTTTTTGCACATAGCAGATATTGGTGTGACAACGACGATATGTATTGGCCATAAGATGCGCTGCCTATCGTATTAGATGTCTGTGATTCAATTATATCTGGACTCATCACTAAACAATACTCAGTCCCAGTCTTCTTGGCTCCAATGAAAATGACGATCGTTTCGGCCGAAAAAATATTCAGCTTTAGTGAGCAGTCAACACACCCTGTCACAATATACACGGGTGTTGACTGCTGAATAAGGCAGGATATTTTTTTCAGTCGAAACGATCGTCCAGTGCAATAAGTACCATTTTAAGTGTGTTATTACACAAAGTCTTATTTATCTGATCTTTTAATACCAGTTTCTTTTTGAGTGTTCTTTGCAATAGCCTTAACTGCTTTCTTTCCCTTCCCATTAGGAATTCGAGGAAGAGCTGCCCAAAGAAGAAGAATTATCCAGGGAAGAAAGTGCTGAGTCAGATGTCCTGGACAGCCTGCGTTTCGTGCAGGACAGGAGCTGGTCGACAGACGAATGGAACAACGTCGAGGACATCGTAAGAGGGCCCAAGACCATGCCGGAAATGCTGCTGGACATGGGAGTCGATTATGCGCCCTACTTCTACGGTTGATAGGACAAGAAGATGAAAATAAGACAAAAAAAAAGAGAACTGTGCCCTAGTCCACCCATTCCATTTTCGAGAAAAAAAAATAAATTATTATGATTTTTAAAATGCAGTGAATACCATCTCTTTCTTCTTCTCTATTCTTATTTGAAAGCAACCTTGATCGCTTAAACGCACACCGACTACTCAGAGCCTGACTAAGGCAATGGCAGACGGAGCAGTTGCCACTGAAAGAGGGCCTCAAAATCAAGAAATAACAAATCTGGCAGCAATAAAAATGCGTAAATTGTACGTGTTTGAGAGACATATGTATGTACACAAAATACATATGGTTGATATACGCAAAAAGTATTGTATGTTTTATGTATGTGTAAACATATTCAGGGTGAGCAAAAAGTCCGTAAAAACTTTTAAAATTCATTAAAAAAGATAAAATAATGATAGAAAATAACGATTTGCACAGATAGGATTACAGGGTGATCGGATTTTTTTTTTTAACAAGAAAGGTTGTGTTCCTAATGTTACCGATAGGTGGCACTGACATGCACAATGTGAAGGAAGTTTCCAGTTTAAAAAAATCCGAAAGTTCTCCAATCCTTTCCATGCAAGCTGCAATTTTGTATCATAGTTTGTTCTTTTATAATAAATTTTTTTTCACTAGCTTTTTACACATTCTGGGTGCATCAAAGTTTAAAAATCTATTCATTAAGAAAGAGCAAATAATTCACCCCCCATGTCCATCCTGTATTGCCATCAGTCTGAAAAAGCGATCTCTGCCCCTGCCCTGTGTTAGCTTAGTCGGACTCTGCGTTCAGATGTAGACGGCCAAACGTATAACGTCTAAAACGAGCCTAGCCAAGGGCTTTCTACGTCGTGCAAAAAAATTTGCTTATAAGTCGTAATACTTTATATCAACTTCCTAACAAAAGAATTTTCTAAGCTACTCATTTGGTTAAAAGTTTTGGTTTTACAGGATGACACATACCAAAATGTTTTGTTGGTTTGTATAGTGCCTGCGGTACAACCCCTCAACAGCAAATTGTGAATAAATGAGGCAGAACAGGTGTAATCATAGACAGACTGACTAAATATATGTATGAATGGGACTCCTTAGTTGTAGAACTCCCTCTCCGGTAAAGTGAAGATTACATACTGCCATTATTTTGCTTGTCGTAAAAGATATTTTGGCCCGTGGCTTGTTGGGCTGCAGTAAAGTCTGTTCTGTTCTGGCGGGTGTTATGTGTTTGATCTATACACTAGAGGGAGTCTAGAAAGGTTGAAAGTATTCCTCTTGGCCTCTCTCTGTTTGATGGAGGTTTTGCTGGGCCATAGTCAGCTAGTTCCGCAATAATTTCACTAAGGAACAGCGTTGATCTGAAAATTTTTCACAAGCTATGGCAGCGCTGAGTGTTTGTTCTTGAGTGCCTTTGAGAATAGTCGAAAAAACTAATTCCTTAGAAAGTCATTGCCGAGGCTAATTTTTCTCAGTATTGTGGTCCGTTTCGCCTCGCCTCTAGCCTGTTGATAGGAGGCGTAGGTCCATACCGGTGCAGCGTAGCTTGGCTATGGGTCTGATAAACATTTAGTAGAGCAAGGTCTTATTGTTTTCGATGATGTTTTTTGGTGGAGATCACTAGGCCAATCCCATTGGAGGTCCCAGTCATTTTGCTTCTTATGCTGACGACGTGCTGTTTCCATGTCAGACTTAAATCTAGCGTCACACCGAGGTATTTGGCTGATTTCTCTTAACCCTTTGAGGCGCAACCCTTCCCCAATGCTGAAAAAAGGGCAGCCGTTTCCATCGCTCGACTTAACTACCAGCAAGATGGCGGACGATCGAAACGCTCATCGCGTGCCACAGATCTAGAGACCCTTTTTTGACGACAGCTGGCTGTGCGCGGGAACAGCCAGCTGTCTATATTTATTGTTATTTAAAATTCTTATTTAAAACTACATTTTTACCTCAGGTTAGCAAATAGTTCTTGTGCTTGAGTAAGTCCCCCCCCCCTCCCCGCAGAAAATGTTTGAATGTTATTACTTGCATTATATGCTGTTCTTCCTAATTTTATCTTCGGGAGGTAAATTTTCAACTTCACGTTTTACGAAAGGAATCAAAAACTATAGTCAAGTTGACTGTCGCTTTTGTTTATATACACACATTTAAGAAAGTTGCGATGGAAATGATGAATTATATATTGACACTATTACGGTAAACTATATAAATAAGACGAACTGTAAAATGTCAGTTAGTTAGTTAGTTAATTAGTTTGTCTGTGTCTCGAGTAGCTTCCAGACGGCTGATCGTAGACCTACCAAATTTTGTATGGAAATTCTCCAGGACGGGTATCGATATACCTCGAAGCGATTTTTTCGAAATTCGAATTATTTTAAGAGATATCGATAAAAAACGTGTCGCAAAAAGCTGATTTTTGCTCTCCGCCATTTCGCAATTGTAACCCCGCAGTGGAAAAAGTGAGGATTAAGCATATCTAGGTTGCCATATTTGGCAAGTTTATTAAATAATTCAGATTCTTGAAATAAAAATAAAAGAATAACGATTTGTTCATTTTTTAGATTATTTGTAATGTTATATTTTAATTAAAATATCGTGTTCATGTGAAATCAGAGCAGGAATAAAATGTTTTGTACTCAAAAATCGGATTTGGAAATTTTCCGAGACTAAAATGTGTAACTTTTTAATTTGCAGAAAAATAAAATGGTTGATATACGATTTTGAAGAGATGATTCTAACGCTGGCGCAATTTATCGTCATTTTATCGTCTGCTACTTTTATTATGAATACACTTGAATAAGTTTCGGAAACTTTCATTCAATTCGAATTGCGCATTTTTTGCACAGCTTTTTCCCCATCTATTTCTAATGTATGGGGAATTATCCCAGACACTCAGATGCTTTCCCTCTCCATCTTACTGTAAGCGGCAAACGAGTGTAAACGAAAGATTAGAGTGTTAGTGCTGGCGCTACGAGCGATACTGAGAAACGATTATTTTCTATCACTTGTGATGAGTCGACAGTTTTTTGAGGAGGAAAAGAAGTGTGTGTGTGTGTGTGCCATGAAGTGTTTTTTAATAGCATTTATCGAGTGTTGTAGTATAAATCTTGATGTATTATTGAGTTCTGATACAAGTTTTTAATGGTATAATTGACTTAAATGGTGATACTGTTCGATTGCAAGTATTTAAGTTTTTTAATAAAGCTGTTGTTGAGTTTAAACAAATAGTGTTTTCAAATCATCCCCTGGACAGCAACCCCACATGTATTACATCCAGAAAAAGGATATCAGAAATATCAATTTTAATTTTGTTTAATCACACTCGTGAATAAGGATACACTTTCCAACTTAATTGAATAAGGAAAGAAAATAGGGAAGACCCATATATTATAATACGCTTTTAATATACAGGGTGAATCTAAACTCTTGGGCAAAACATTAAGGGGTGATAGCGCACATAATAAGGGTTCAGAATCACGTAACAATGTGGGGTCGTCTTAGTATAGCTGTTAATAATCACTCCAGAAAAAAGTTCTGAAGAAACAGTGCGATTTCCGACTATTGTTTCAGCAGAAACTAATGTATTTTTCTCCGAAAACAAAAGAGTAAAATGGATAGTTTAAAAAGTTTATTTTATTTCGTGGATGAAATTTTTGGAGACGAGCCTATTGTTTATGAAACTTGGTTAAGAAATTAGACGGACACTTCAATACTTTTCCCAAAGTGATTATTACCGGGTAAGTTAAAACTGCGTTTTTGACCCCAAATTGCTATGTGATTACGATTCCTTATTGTGTGCCCTATCACCCCCACATTTTGCCCAAGAGTTTAGATTCACCCTGTATAGCACTTCAGTGCGTATTTAAAATCTGAAAGTGTTTCAGATTTTATTTATTTATTTATTTTTTTCCTTTCCGTTCTTTTAAAAAGGGTGGAATTCTGCCCCGGTGGTTCTCGAAATCGTCGGTTGTTAGCTGTCAACTGGGCAGAAACAGTTGTTTGGTAACCGACTGCGCTAACAACTCCGGAGGAAAACGGGAGGTCTTTTAGCCAATCGCATGAACCCCTTGACGCTCCTCCTTAAAACTCCACCTCAAGGCGGGGCAAAGTTAACGACTGCGAAAAATTAACCAGCGGAGATTCCAGCTGAAAGACCAATATATCCTGAAGCTCTCCAGAATTAATAAAAGACGAAAATAATTTGTACCTTTTTGTAGGTTGTTATCATTTAACCATCTTATTTTTGTAACAGGGGCGGCCCGACGCTGTAAGCATCGCATCTGAGCGCCGACTTCGAAGAGGCATCCTTTCGAACTCAAAAACTAGTAGAGCATAAAAGGGGGGCGTCTGTTTTACATTAGCAGGGGGCGCCACTTACCCTATCCCCGCTCCTGTTTGTAACCATCTTAATTTTAAATTCCATTCAGAATCTGAGCGATTTCAGTGCCAAGGAAGCCAGTGAGGAACAGGATTCTCCCCGAATAAGATTTATTAAGATGGTGAACCAACTGGTCGCCGGTGGTGGCTAGTTTGTTATAAAACAAAGATCACAAAGTAGTTAGAAGTTAACACTTTATACCAGGAACAACAAATAGCCCAGACAGCACAGCAAATTTGCATCAAACTTGCAGTAAGCATGATTTATCAAGTCAATAAACTTGAATTAAGCTTGAAAATTTCGAGTGTGTTAGCTTAATCCAAGCTTGAATCAAGTGTTCAAGTTTACACTTGTCAACTTGCATTAATCTTGACATAGCAAGCTTAATTCAAGTTGATATCAAGTTGATATAAGTTTGAATCAAGCTTGGCATAGCAAGCTTAATTCAAACTTAAAAAATTTTCCTGAATACATGGACGCCGGTCGGCGAACCCGCCCCATTTATTTCATTGTTCCACGCAGTTTCCCCCTCTACGTTGAAACCTCAAGCTTTTTTTTATCTGCTTCCGTCTAACGTCCGCGGCTGGGATCGATCTCGGGACCTCAGATGTGGGAAGCCAGCGTCCTAACTTCCATGCCAATTTTGACTCGCGGTGACGTGACTAAAGTTTGAAGTGACTATTATGGTTGTCACGTCGTATTGGCTGATGCCGATCTGCTTCTTTTATTTTTCCATGGGATGAATCAAAATTAAAATAATGTTATGTGTGATTTATAGAATTTACTAATAGGGAAATAAGCATAATATAAACTTAAAAGCAGCACACGTATTAAAACTTTCAACATCGCAACACTCATGTTGGGCAATATTGGCCGAAATCGAGACAAACGTTTGATTTTGAAATCAATTTTGTAGTATATTTGTATTTTATTTTGAGGAATTTCAATATTTGGAAATTAGAATCTTTTTTTTTTTTAATTCTATGGTCAAGTACATTTATGACTGATGATAAATTATTTGCTATGTGGATGCGGCTTTCCAAATCAAGCAGTAATCAAGTTGTATTCAACCTTTCCCCCCAGAACAAGGCTCTCCTATACAAAACTTTCATTAGACCAACAGCTACGTACTCTGCCCCGGTGTGGGCGTATGCTGCAAGAACATCCATTGATTTGTTCGAAAGCAAGCAGAATGTCATCTTACGAGATATCCATTACGGACACCACTTCTTAAAGAACGAGGCTATTCGGCGAGACTTGAACATTCGGACCCTACGTCAATATGTATACAGACTGGCTGTCATAGGCGTAGAGTTATATGGGCCCATGGGGCTCAGGCCCAAGGACGTACCCAGGGGGGTGGTCCAGGGGGTCCGGACCCCCTCCGAAATTTCAGTTTTTGTAAACAAAATAATAATGATGAAGTTTTGTTGTATAAAATTCTGCCTTTTTCACCGTTTGGACCCCCTCCGAAATTTTTGGACCCACCCCGAAATTTTTTTCTGGGTACGTCCCTGCTTAGCCCCCCCCCCCAATAAATTATGAGTTGGGGATGAGCCCCCCCAATAATTTAAGTTAACCGGAAGGTTGCGGGTTCGATACCGGCGCACCACCAAAGACCACCGTGTACATGCGGTGTACGTGCACGTTAAATCCGTGGTTCCGAAAGTCCTCTCGGCGGTCACTAGCAGTTTCCGAGGGGTGCCAATATTCAGAAGTCCCCCACCTTCTGATGAGGTTCCAAATTATGGCGGGAAATTCCGGGAAGGACGTATATGTAGCTCTAAGCGACACATTCAGTGACGCGAGCTGTCCTCTCCTGGCAAACAAAGCAAACAAATTTAACGAAAAAGTTTTTCGCTCAAGTTATATAAAAAAAAAAAACTTTTCTTTTATTCATAGAAATTTTCTTCTGATTTCGTTTTCGATCATTATTTGAGATTCATTCTAACACCACATAACTAGGGATCGACCGATACCATATTTTCGCCGATGACCGATACCGATACTTTACCTAAAAATTCATTTTCAGAAATAGCCGATACCGATACTTTTAAGTTATGATATCGGCCGAAACCGATACTTAACCGATACCGATACTTTACATAATTTAATGTCATTTAACCCATTTATGCCTAGCGTCCCTTTTTTGGGACGGCATTTTCGCTATTAGTCGAAAACGTTATTTATTTTTCCTAGCCTTTATTCATGAGTATTGAGCCTCAACTCTACAAAATATTTTAACATGACCGAATAGGATGTTAATATTTCGATTTTTATGCATAATGATTTTAAAAGAAGTCATTCCTTGTTCAAGATTTTGACATCAGAGATTTATCTATTATTTCTGATATCAGTAAAAATCGAAGAAAGTCGCAAAAATATCCAGGCACAAATGGGTTAAACCTACATCTGTATTCTGGGCAGTTTTCGTAACGAGAGTGTAGTTCTCGTTAAAATGAATAACAGCATAATGAAATTTGAGCCCAGTAGAAAGCATTAAAAAGAAAAAGCAGTGGATACATTGAAGTGTGAATTTTCAGTAGTTCAAGTCGTTCTTTTCTATTCAATCATGCCGACGAATGGCCGAATTTATAAAAAGCTGAGCACTGGGAAGCGTCTTATGGCCAGTTTAGCGTCTTATTTTTTTTTTTTGTCACCCTTTCGACGAACCCTTTCGACGGTAATATAGTTAGGTAATAGTCCGTCCACGGTCAGGTGCCTCCCTCAAGAATTACGTTAGAAGTCCCCAAGCTTGGCGTTTTTCGATGTACGCGTGTATATATTTAACTCTCATATCTCAAAAACTATTAGCTGTAGAATGTTGAAATTTCATAAGATTGTTCTAACATCTAATTGTGCATGTCGATATTTGGTTCCAATCTACTTGAGAGTTTATTTACAGGTCCACCCAAAAGAATTTCAATACATTGATGTCTACGGACATCTTCAATATATTACGTCTGTAGTCAGTCATTGTTTGGTCCATGCCCAAAACCTCGCCATGTGTCATCGACTTTGGAAAGTTTTGCCGAAAGACAAAAATAATTTCGTATTTTGCATAACTCTAATACTTTTGACCGTAGAGTATTGAAATTTTATATTTAGAACTATTATAAAATTTAACTGTGCATCTTTTTCTTGATAGCAATTGACTGGGCAATTTATTTAGAGGGTCAACTTAATGACTTTAAATACATTAAGGTGTATGGATGCATGCAATTCGTTGAAAGTCTGTGGTCAATCACTACTTTGGCTATCCCCGAAATCTCGCAAACTATCTCAAGCTTTTCGGCTTTTGGCGAAATATCGCCAAATAAAGTGTCAAAAACAAATCTTTCAAATTGAACCCAGCTTATCGATATCGAAAACATTTGACTAGAAATCGCTAAACATTAGTATTACTGCAGTATTTTATCTTTCCAATGAAATAAGTTTAGATAAAGCGCGGAGAAAATATTTTTGATTTAAGAGACGTGCAAGGAAGTCATGTGTTGTCCACATCAGATTTTTTTTTTTTTTTTAATCCGCTACTGGAAATATTATAGTTGCCAGAAGGATATTTCTGATGCTATTTTAGCTCCTGTTCTACAACTTAAGAAAGCTTTATATTGTTGCGGAATTACTCTGCTACTCCTGGGGTTCGTCGTTCTAAAGTCCAGCTGGTGTAAAAAGTTCAAGTAAAAAGTCACTTGTCAGGATGGAACACAAACTTTATTTCTTCTAGAACTTCGTAGAACAATCAGCTGCACACAATTCACAAGCACAATCTAGCAGTAACGTGCTTTTAACAATCCGCTTGGATCAGAAGCTCTCACAAATGCTGTATTTCTCACACAAAATAAGTCACTTTTACAGGCAAAAATTCCGTGGAAATATTCAAGGGATATAGTTCATTATCCCTTAAGACACAGCAATGAAGAATTTACACACAGCACTTTAAAAACAGCTTCAGAAAGCAAGCTAAAACACAGCTTCTATAGCACTATCAGTTCACACAAAACAAGCGTACTCAGAGCTCTTCACACATTGAATGTTCAACTCGCAACTGACTCTTCGGGGCGATGCACGCTTCCTTAAATAGCCGACGCAGGAGGTACAAGAGGTTTCCAGAAAAAACAATTTCTCGAGGGTTCTACATAAAGCGTGAATTTTGATTACGTCATAGAAGAGAAATGTTAGGTTATTATGCGTTTTTAATGCAGGAAAAACAACTTCCAGGCCCCATTGGGAAAATCGCGCCAAATGACCAAAAAGTCGCCAAGCTTGGCGACTTTTGGCGAAATATCGCCAAATTTGGGGCCAAAAATAAGTCCTCAAAAGTGAAGAGATCTAAGCTCTAGGACTAATATTTCTCGAGATTTCTAGAAGCCCATAGAAAAACATATGGGAAAGCGAAACCTCCGTATCTCCGGTTCTAATTGGCCGATTTTGATGCAACAAAAAGCAAAATTTATCTATTTGAAGCGTAGAATACGAATTTTAAACCATTTTAAGCCCCAGAGCAGCGGGTTGCCCCGAAAATTCGTAACATTGCCCCCTTCCCAAGGACTGCACGTCCCGGGCAGTACAATCCCTAGTTAGGAGGTCACACAGGTACCTACACTGTATAACACTTAACAAGATCTTAACAACATAATTCAAGCAAGTAATCAATAGCACAATAAGCAAATACACATTAATAAATAAATAATCATCATAAATAATTACACTGTAATAAGTAATCAATGTAATAACAAATACACATTAATAAAATCCAATATATTACAAATATGCACACTAAACATGGCGTAAGTGGTGAGAGAAAGAGAGTTGAAGAAAGAGGAAGAGAAGAGAAAGACAGGAAAGGAATGAGAGGTGAAAGAAAAGAGGAATTACGCCATAGTGACCATAGTCTGAGCTAATTACAACCGCGGTAGATGGCTAGCCGATCGTAATGTACAACTCTTGGCTTCGAGTTTGGTGACTTACGAATCCGTACGATGACGTCATTCAGCCGGTTTAGGACTGTGTAAGGACCGTCCCACGGCGATTGCAGCTTGGGAGACAGGCCTTTCCGTCGAGTAGGATTCCATAGCCAAACTTTGTCACCTGCGTTGAACTCGTGTCCCGTAGCCTTCGTGTCGTAGCGAGTCTTCATCTTTTCCGTGTTCAGGTTGATCCGCTCCCGAGCAAAATGATGTACATCTTCAAACCGTGCCCGAAGGTTTTCCACGTACTCCTCTGGCAATGAAGGCGCATCTGGAGGGCGGCCGAACATTAGATCGGCGGGAAGACGAAGATCTCTGCCGAACAACATCTGGGAAGGTGTGAATCCGGTAGTCTCATGGACAGCGCTCCTATAGGCCAGCAGGAACAGGGGGAGTTTCTTGTCCCAGTCCTCTTGATTCCTAGATACCAGGAGCGAGAGGTTGTTCAAAATTGTACGATTGAACCTCTCCACCATGCCGTCGGATTGTGGGTGTAAAGGCGTAGTCTCGGTTTTGTCCATTCCGAGAAGTTGGCATAGTCCTTTAAAGACTGCAGAGGTAAAGTTCGTTCCTTGGTCGGAATGAAGTTGCAGAGGGGTTCCATATCTGGAAATCCATTCTTGCACCAGTACCTCTGCTACGGTCGTAGCTTCTTGATCGGGAATAGGAAACGCTTCGGGCCATTCAGAGAAGTAGTCAATGACAACTAGGATGTATTTCTTGCCATCCGAAGTTCGCGGAAGAGGTCCCAGGATGTCGAGGGCAATCCTCTCAAAAGGCGCTCCTACATTATAACGATGTAGTCTTCCACGGCTTCGTTTCTTCGGGCCTTTACGGGCGGCACAGGCGTCACAAGCTTGACACCACTTTTCGACGTCGCCTCGAGCCCTGACCCAGTAGAAGCGCTCGCGAACTTTCTGCAGGGTCTTCATTACGCCAAAATGGCCTCCAGTGTAGCCATTATGAAGTTCTTCTAGAACCTTCGGAATCCTCGAACGAGGGAGTACTAATTGCCATCGGAGCATCTTGCCGTCGTCTGACTCCCATTTACGATACAGGACTCCATTCCTCAGGCGAAGCGAATCCCATAAAGCCCAGTACTGTTTTGTTGCCGGACTGTAAGATGATATTTCTTGCCAACTGGGCTTAGCGCTGGATTTTTCCAGAAATTCCACAATAGGTTTGATGTCGCTGTCTGCTAATTGGTCCGCCCGAACATTTTCGTCACTCCAGGGATCTTGGTATGGTGTCGACGATGTAACTTGGCGGACAACGGGATGTTTCAGATGGTAATTTTTCTCTGCCCTGGAGCAATAGCGACAGCTGTCTATACAGGGCCTTCTTGACAAAGCATCTGCATTTCCATGAGATGCCCCTTTCCGATGACGTATCTCGATGTCATATTCTTGTAATCGCTGTATCCACCTGGCTATTTGGCCCTCTGGATTCTTGAAATTTAGAAGCCAGGTTAAAGAGGCATGGTCCGTTCGGAGCAGGAACTTTCGGCCGTACAGGTAATGATGGAAGTGCTCCACGGCTTTAATGATAGCAAGAAGTTCCTTTCTCGTAACACAATAGTTACGTTCCGCCTTCGAAAGGCATTTGCTCCAGTAGGCAATGACGTGTTCTTGGCCATCTATCTCCTGGGACAAAACTGCTCCAACACTCTCCTTACTTGCGTCTGTGTCCAGGATAAATGGCTTGTCAGGGTGAGGATACGACAGGATCGGCGAAGATGTTAAAGCCGTCTTCAGTTCGTTGAATGCGTCCTCACATTCCTCAGTCCATAGAAATTTCTGTCCAGTCTCGGTCAATTTGTGAAGAGGTCTTGCAATTTGAGAAAAACCCTGTACGAATTTTCGATAGTAAGTACACAGACCGAGAAAACTTCTTAAGTCATGGATATTCTCGGGACGACTCCAGTTCTGGACTGCGGACGTCTTTTCGGGATCGGTTCGGACTCCGTGGGCGGATATTATGTGCCCGAGGTAACGTACTTCCCGACGGAACAAGTTGCACTTCGACGGACTTAGTTTCAAGCTTGCCTCTTTTAATTTCTGCAGTACCTTTCGAATGTTCTCGAGATGCTCTTCGAAAGTCCTTCCGACGATGATGATATCGTCCAAATAAACGAGACATGCTTCGTAGGAAAGTCCTCTCAACACTGTCTCCATTAGACGCTCGAATGTAGCCGGTGCGTTGCAGAGTCCAAAAGGCATAACTTTGAACTGCCACAATCCTTGTCCCGTGGTGAACGCAGTCTTTTCACGGTCATCGGGATGGATTTCTACTTGCCAGTAGCCACTCTTGAGATCCAGAGTGGAGAACCATTCATTTCCCGATAAAGTGTCCAATGTGTCGTCTATCCTGGGAAGAGGGTATCTGTCTTTCTTGGTAATGTCATTCAGACGTCTATAGTCAACGCAGAACCGGGTGGAACCATCTTTCTTTCGGACCAAAACAATCAGCGAGGCCCACGGACTAGTCGATGGCTCGATGACGTCATCACGCTGCATCTCCTCTAAAAGACTGCTCACCTCTTCTTGCTTAGCAAACGGCAACCGCCTAGGATGTTGCTTGATGGGAGAATGGCTGCCTGTATCTATCCTATGTTGAGTTAAGCTCGTACGGCCGAAGTCACCCGAAGTACGGGAGAAGAGGTCTTCAAATTCAGCTATTACTTTCTCCGCAGCGCTTCTCTGTTCTGCCGTTAACTCCACGTCTTGTATTAATTCCTTCGTCAGGCACTCGGAAGATTTAGCTGTCGTTTGGCTGATGTTCTTATTAATGCAGGTAACAGGAGTGCATGTCGCCAACACTTCATTTTTCTTTATCACCTTCGACTTGTCCATCACATTTACTACTCTAACTGGAATTTCTGTTCTCGACAAGTCCACCAGTGTTGCTCCTACAAGTATTCCTCTGATGGAATCACTATTGCTTGGGTGTTCGATTAATCCAAAACGGAATTTATTGCTTTCTTTTACTGTTCCAGAAATTATTGAATCAGTTCTGGGAGGTAGAGTGATATCAGTCTGGGCTATTATTTGCTGAACAGGCAAAACAGTTTCATTTTTAATATCGAACGCAGCTATTTCTTCTGAGTCTGAACGAAGCTCATTATTCTTAAAGTCCAAGTTAAATTTGTGCGATTTTAAAAAGTCGAGTCCGAGAATAAAAGAGTCTGTAATATTAGCGACATATACCACATGGTCGTATCTGGCATTTCCAAATGTGATTTCTACTTGCGCTTTTCCGCCCACTTCGATCTTGTCACCTGTCACAGTCTGGAGGGTCAGCGAGGGCGGAGTCCAGATAATCTTCAAGTTCAGTTTCTTGGCCAGATCCGTCCTTATGATGGTTACGTTCGCTCCAGTATCAATCACCATGTGGCATGGGGAACCATTAACGTATCCCAGTACGAATAGTCCATCACTGCCGCCATTCACTGATGAAATCTGCAAGACTTTTAGGTGGGGCTTTTGACTATCTGGCAACCTCCGCCCCGCGAGATGGCCACCTCCTAGTTTCCCTCCTTCTTGTTTTTAGAATTCTCTTGCTGGTCATGAGACTTTCGACCACAATACTTTTGTACATTGCCTTCGACGCCACACTTCCAGCATTTTACTTTCTTTCGGCCATCTCTCGTTCTATCGGATCTTAATTTTCGTTCTATGAGATCTTCAATTCTCTTCAACCTGTTCTCGACGCTCTCTGTGTCTTTGTCAGCTGCCTCTTGGACCGTGACAGCTCTAACAGCATGCCGATCTTTCCTGACGGCCCGCTGAGCCGCTTCTAGCTTCATTGCGAAGACGAGAGCAGATTTCAAATCCTGATAATCCTCCAACATAAGTGACTTTTGGGTTTCTGGATCACGGATGGCTTCAATAAAATGACGCACCGCCATTTCTTCTCGGACATTATCAAGGTGGTCCATGTAAGCTAGACGACACAGCCTATCTATGTCGGAAGCCAGCTCTTGGAGGGTCTCGCCAGGTCTCTGCATCTTTGTCTTAAGTTGGATTCTACTATATTCTTTCTGGCACTTCTCTCCGAATTTCATCTCCAAGGCACTTGCTAGGGCGTCAAAATCTCCGTCGCTCCAATAGTTTCCAATACGTTAATTGCATCTTAGCTAAGGGAAGCGGCCAGTTGGTCCGCTTTCTCGGACTCGCTCCAACCATTGGCTTTGGCGACGATCAAGAATTGGGTCTTGTAAGCTTCCCAGGGAGTCTTTCCATCATAGGTCGTTAGTTTCACTGTTGGGCGGCGTGTCGACAACTTGATGTTTTCAGGTAATTTTCCCATCTTCACTAGAGAATCAAGTTTTTCCTCAATTTTATTCTCAAATTCTTCACGCAACTCTTTCACGTTTCTTGCTTGGCTTTCTTCTAGTATCGACATTCTCTTCTCCACATTTTCTTGATTTGTCTGTATTTTTTTCTCCAGTCCGGATTTCATTTCTTCCAGTCCGGCTTCTATTTTCTGCTCCAGTCCGGATTTCATCTCGTCATGTGCGGCTCTTAATTCTTCCAGTCCGGTCTTCACATCGTCGTGCGCGGCTCTTAACTCCTCCAATCCGGTTTTCACTTCATTGTTCGCTGTCTTTAACTCGTCCAATCCGGATTTCATCTCGCCTTGTGCAGCTTTAATCTCATCTTGTCCGGCTTTCATCTCTTCTTTTATCTCATCTTGTCCGGCTTTCATCTCTTTTTTTATCTCATCTTCTCCAGATTTCATTTCCTGCATCATATTCATGAGCTTTTGAAGTTGTTCTTCCATTTTTTGTCTAGTCAAAACCATAAACTGAAAAATTAAAGTCCTTCTTTAGAACCCCGATTCTGACACCAAATGTTGCGGAATTACTCTGCTACTCCTGGGGTTCGTCGTTCTAAAGTCCAGCTGGTGTAAAAAGTTCAAGTAAAAAGTCACTTGTCAGGATGGAACACAAACTTTATTTCTTCTAGAACTTCGTAGAACAATCAGCTGCACACAATTCACAAGCACAATCTAGCAGTAACGTGCTTTTAACAATCCGCTTGGATCAGAAGCTCTCACAAATGCTGTATTTCTCACACAAAATAAGTCACTTTTACAGGCAAAAATTCCGTGGAAATATTCAAGGGATATAGTTCACTATCCCTTAAGACACAGCAATGAAGAATTTACACACAGCACTTTAAAAACAGCTTCACAAAGCAAGCTAAAACACAGCTTCTATAGCACTATCAGTTCACACAAAACAAGCGTACTCAGAGCTCTTCACACATTGAATGTTCAACTCGCAACTGACTCTTCGGGGCGATGCACGCTTCTTTAAATAGCCGACGCAGGAGGTACAAGAGGTTTCCAGAAAAGTCAATTTCTCGAGGGTTCTACATAAAGCGTGAATTTTGATTACGTCAA